>OX463839.1:47466161-47864681 GCA_949825065.1 Odontocerum albicorne
TTACAACCATCATTAAATTTATCAAATAAATAAATTAAACATCTTTACTATCGGAAATAAAGCCCGGAAAACTATGACGTTAAATTTATGTATCAAATCAATTTTATATCAAAAAAACGTCTCATCCTGCGCTTAACAACCATCGAGTAATTACCATTTTACATTGTTTAGTTATCAACAGAAAGTTTAAAAAGGCGTGAATTGAAAAAAATAAACTGGAATACATAGACAAACATACTATCACGCCATCTCCCTGTCGGAGTAGACAGAGAGCGCCAGTCTTTCCTATCGCGGTACACAACTTTTACCTCTTATTCATCTGTGCACCTTCTTATACTACTTCTAAGATTACTTTTTTTTCTTTCAAATGATTAAACATTTGATCCAATCATCTTTCCTTGGTCTTCCTCTACCATGTCTTTCACTTAAATTTACAGTGTATGTTCGTGTTGTTAGTCTTTCGTAATTCATTTGCTCCACGTATCCTAATCATCTCCGAGTGTTCTTCTGTATCTCACTCCCCACATCAGCCTTAAGTTCACATTCCCCGTGTATTTTTCTAAGTAACTGGAACTCCTAAGTTTGGTAAAAGGGTTAAAGAAAGCTTTCACTTTCCTGAAAATATCGAGAACAATAAATGGATGGAAAGCATGAATTTTAACAACTAAGGCATTGAAGTCGTAAATTTGGAGAAAAAAAGACTCTATTTTCTCCTGGAAATACAGCTGAAGAAACTGATTGAGTCAATACTATCATGGGCAGAAGTATCGATGGCGACCTCCATGGCTTAGTTGTGTTAGATGTCTGTCTTCCATTCCGGAGGTAGCGGGTTCGATTCCCATAGGAATCCAGAGAAAAAAATATTCCAGACTGGTTCACTTAAGGTCTTTTCAACATGTTTTGGTTGTTTGGGAGAGACTGGTACATTAAGATAAGCTCATCAGGTTGTACTGTATACCATGAAAGTGTAATACAATAGGAACAGGAAACAGAGTTTTTTCATCCTTGGATTTCCAACCCGTTCACGATAAGATGAAATATGAAACATTAACGGCTGAATTGATTGAAAATAAATAATTTTCAGCCAATTACGTCACGGGTATACAATTTTTTATAATTGTCAGAAATTTTATGGTAAACAGAAGCAATACATTATGTTTCCATTATTGAAATAACAAAACGTGTTTTTTTTTAATATGTATATGTCTTCCATTCCGGAGTTAGCGGGTTCGATTCCCATAGGAATCCAGAGAAAAAAATATTCCAGACTGGTTCACTTAAGGTCTTTTCAACATGTTTTGGTTGTTTGGGAGAGACTGGTACATTAAGATAAGCTCATCAGGTTGTACTGTATACCATGAAAGTGTAATACAATAGGAACAGGAAACAGAGTTTTTTCATCCTTGGATTTCCAACCCGTTCACGATAAGATGAAATATGAAACATTAACGGCTGAATTGATTGAAAATAAATAATTTTCAGCCAATTACGTCACGGGTATACAATTTTTTATAATTGTCAGAAATTTTATGGTAAACAGAAGCAATACATTATGTTTCCATTATTGAAATAACAAAACGTGTTTTTTTTTAATATGTATGTGTCTTCCATTCCGGAGTTAGCGGGTTCGATTCCCATAGGAATCCAGAGAAAAAAATATTTCAGACTGGTTCACTTAAGGCCTTTTCAACATGCTTTTGGTTGTTTGGGAGAGACTGCTACATTACGATAAGCTCATCAGGTTGTACTGTATACCATGAAAGTGTAATACAATAGGAACAGGAAACAGAGTTTTCTTATCCTTGGATTTCCAACCCGTTCACGATAAGATGAAAGATGCAACATTAACGGCTAAATTGGTTGAAAATAAATTATTTTCAGCCAATTACGTCACGGGTATACAATTTTTTATAATTGCTAGAAATTTTATGGTAAACAGAAGCAATACATTTTGTTTCCATTATTGAAATAACAAAACGTGTTTTTTTTTAATATGTATTCGCGTATGAAATTTTTGACCTTCAAACGTTAATTGCAGAAGTAAGCTTTTATATTAAAGAACTTAGAGCAAATTCTTTTATATTTATTTTATGTTAATACGATGTTATGAATCACTCGCGAAGCTCTCGGTCTTGCTTATTTTGAGTTAAGGTGTTTTAATGCCCTATATTAATTTTGTTTCCTATTGTATCTTGCTGTCTTATATCTTGTTTCATCTTTCTGTCACCTGATATCATACTTTCCGTCATCTGAGAGCATACTTTCCGTCACCCGAGAGCATACTTTTCAAAACGCAGAATTATTTGGTTCACTCTTATCTTTATTATTCACCCTAATATCGCATTTATTTTTGCTTTCATTGTTTTCAATTACCAGGACTGGATTTTGCTGCAGGTATTTTCATTCACATTTCATATACAATTCACATATTACACGTTGTAGTTCATTTTCATTCTCCTCTAACGTTACCACGTTATCAGAATGCAACAGTCCCGTTTAACAATTCGATACCACATTTTATTTTATTTACTATATGTATTTCTATTTGGAATAAATCATGATCAATTGGTGGTAGTTTTTTATTAAAAATTACAATTACAATTACAATTTTTGTGTTTGAAGTAATTATGTATTTTTGTTTGTTATCCATTTGATTATTAGAAACATACTTTATAAAAAAATATTATTTAAACATAGAAAATACAATCGAAATACTCGAATTTAATATGTATCATTTATACACTATATATGTATTATTTGTACTTATAAGTTTTGAAATTTAAATAATAACCTTAAGCCCCTGATGTTTTTTATGTTTAAGGGCTGACCATTTTCAAATTTGTGTTTTTCGGTAATTTTGTTTTCTCTTCGCCATTCATCAATATGTTGACGTTTCAATTTATTATAAGTAGGTCAATGTATTGGAAACTTTAATTAAAGGATTAAAATAGTTGAACTGGTGGGCGTTTGTTTTGCTCATAATACTCCACGTTGTAATTAAAATTTACCGTTGGGTCAATATTTATTATAGTTTTCTGTATTAATCAGTCTTTAGGATTATACTTCAAAAAATATTTTTTAAAACTTGAAAGACAGAGAGTAATTTATTATCATTGTATTTTTATAAAAATACTGGAATGCCCAGCTTTTGCGAGAAAACTTAATTTATAGTTTTTCATTGCCTTCATAACCATCATCTATTGGGGTGGGTTAAAAAAAATATATTTACTTAATTCAATCTTGGAATATATTTTGGCTTCTGTCATTTCGATGCACCCCATTATACTCTAATAATATATAGGGTTTCTAAACTACCGCCTTCCAGGATTTTATTTATTTGATAGAACCGCGTTCTTTTAAGTCTTTCCACACTTCTCATACCTTCAACATACTTCTAATATTTGAGGTGCATGGTCGCGCGGTAACGCACTGGATTTCTGTACAGAAGGCCGTCGATTCGAACCTCGCGCAGTGTTACTCCTCTCAAACGACACAGGCACTTTTTCTGCCTAGTGTTCGAGGATATAAGGATATTTATGACTGGTCGTATCTTTTCTTAAAAAAATATCTTCTCTACACAATTAAATTAATTTTGTAAGGTTTTTTCTTTATTCTTTTAATGAGTTCGAAATTTCAATGCTCCTTTATTCCTTTTAAGTATTGTATTTTATTTTAACACGCATTGTTTCCTTGTGCCCTATTTTTTTATTTTCTCCTACACCTTTCTTTCACAAATTTCACAAACGTTCTCATTTCTACCACATTTATCTTACTTTTGTTACTTAACCTCATATTGAGATAAAGTTTCTATAGTTTTTCTTCCTTTAAAAAAATTATGCGCTGAAACGCTTCCACTGAAAAAAATAAATAGAAGGAGATGTGTGAATCTATAACAATAAAAGGTTCTTCAAGAGATAACATGATGTCATTTGCAAAATATATTTAATATTTTCTTTCTATTTATCGTAAATTTTAAATACTGGACCTAAATACGAGTAAATAAGAAATACATTTATTAATTGTCGTGGTATTTACATATTCACATATATAATTCTTTGAAATAAGAAACATATGTTAAGACAATAAAAAAGAAAATACATTTGAGAGAGATGCAATTACGTATGATCTTAATAGCCAAGCTGGTTATCCATCTTTGTTAACTCCGAAGAAATGCGGTCCATAAAAAGAGTCCAAGTTTGGTTTTCACTTGTGACCTTTATTTCTCGTTGGTTTTAATAATCTCACGTATGGCAATCAATAATTTTTTGAATACGAAAATAGATCATAAAAGTAAATTTTGTACCACCTTGTTGTCATTTTGCCCATTGGAGTCCAACCAAAACAAGAATATGTTTCTAATGTCAGGTTTTTATGAGTTCTGTAAATATGAATATAAACGTCCCTGTTATATAAAATTATTTGCTTTTGCACCGTTTAATGACCAAAACGAACTTGTTATTAATGTTCGAGATTTTGAAATTTAAGTAGGTAATGTGGGTTCAGTTCTTGATTTGAATCAAATAAGAAATTTATCAAAGGTTTGACTTTTACTTTCTGCAACTCCATATTAGACCATTTAACGCTAAAGTATTTTTACTAATTATATTAATCATAGCTACTGTTGTTTCTAGCTAACTCGAGGTATTTTTTATGGCGAAACGATCTCAGTTTGTTAAGAAAGCAATGTTAAGGCTAGATATATACAAAGCTATAAGCCAATACAAAAAAAGTTATAAATAATCAATCAATGCAAAAGTTTCCTCCCTTCTTAAACTTTTTTTCCTTTTGGTCAAAAGAATTTGGTCACATTCTTCCGATGTTACATGACATCAGTCTAATTTAAGTATTGCTGTCGTACTAAACTGGAATCATACCACCTAAAGCTTCGGGATAGGAGATAAAAGCACGTGAAGCGGGGAAAATATTTTTTTGTGCAGCAATAAAGCAATTCATTGATATATACTCAAATGTAACAAAAGTGTTTTGTTTTTTAATTCAAGTGTTTTACTTTGTGAAAAATCCCTCAACTAGTTAGGTTTGATAATGTACGAGAACGTTTTAATTAAAACGATTGTGAAATAAACGGATACCCGTATTTGTTAGGAAAACTTTTTTAATAACCAAATTTGTCATCTCGAAAAGTTTTTTATGATTAATGTTGGTAAACGCAGTTTTTCAACCAAGTAGTAAGGCGAACCAAGTACGTAACTACTCGTATTTGTTGCATTGTCTTTATAAGGCAGTGCAATAGGCGAAATATTTTTTTTCCTTCAAAATGAATATTACAAATTTAGTTTTTTTTTAATTGTGTTTTTCTCATTCACATATCAAAAAATGATTAAAAAATATTAATAAAAACATAATATTGTAATATTAACGGGTTCCGGGCGACCGGGGTCACCCTTTTTTTGTTTTAATAAATTTAACACTTTATTGTACAACAAATTGGCGGGCTTATTGCCAAGCGATTATATCTTTCAAACAACCAGACGAAAGTAAACAGAGGTTACATGGTAGTAAAATTATTTTAATCAATTCGTACAAAATTCATTGCAATATACATTATAAAAACAAAAGTGTGATATCACCAATCAAAGATTGAAGAAAGAATAAGAAAATCGGGAATGAAACACGTTACATTACTTACTTTAGATTGAGAGTTTTTCAATCGCTTTATACAACATGACGGAGCGAGTTTAACATTAGTTATCCAGTCTCACTGTACTCGTATGTACAGTAAAGGACGACATAAAAAAAAGAACGACCTGGGAAAGCAAATAAACAATTTCTGATTGAGTGTAGCGTAAGTCCATGGGTGGCCGTGTCACTCAACTGGCAGGGTATTATGAGATGAGCCTAGATCGTTCAATAGCTTCTCCCTGAAATGCATTTTATTTTCCATTGCCATAAAAATATTCTACCCAGAACTTCATGTTTAAAAACGTTTACTCACCAGTTGGTCAAAGGTCTGGGGGGTGTCTTGTAATAAAAAGGGTGCTGCCTACATGAATATTTAAGTTCATAGCCCATTAAACCTTAATTCTACATTAAAAAATGTCCAAACGAATTGTGTATTTCACATGCAGGATTAGTATAGACTACTGTCTGATAGGAAACCAACCTTATAAAATCCATACAAAAGAAAGTTTGTTATTATATGCACGTGTGGAATGGGTGAGGAGACCCTCGACCAAGTTCTGTTTGAGTGTCCTCTGCGTATTGCATACAATCTTGACTCAATTGTAAATTTCCCCCGTCTGTTCAACATGTCCCACCAATTCGCACTTAATTCTCCATTAGTTTACAGCCACGTATCTGAATTTACTTTCCTAAACTCTTTTAATATTTAGAACTACAGTATTTCTTACATATTCTCATGCTGCCTAATTTTCTTCAAATTTTCAATAATAGAGGATGATTTGTGCCAAAGAATTTTTCAATCTGCAGGATGGAATTCCTTATTAACTAATAATAATTATAAGAAATATGTTAGTAGTTTCAGCACATACATGTATTATGTCATGATTGTTTTTTTTGCTAAACAAGTATTTTAGAATTATGGCACCAAATATTTTTTTCATCAATAATAATTTTGGCAATCACATTTGTAGAAATGAATTGTTTTTGTTGTTTTTTTTCGTGAGAAATTAAACAAAATTGGTTAACAATAACTTAATTAAGTGTATATATAGTCTTAACTTCCTATTTAAAATGATGTAGTTTTTGCTATATGTACTGATTTTTTTTACTTTTGGTGGTAGGCATTTATGAAAAGGTTGAGAGCCGCTCATTTGTGGTATTTATAATTGTGAATATCTATTTTTCCAAAAATATGTCATAGTCGAATATACCTTATAATTATACAAGTACGTAGATAAAATTAAAGAATTCGTTCAGTGAAAAACACTAATTTCTAAATCACTGTAAATTTACCACTTTTCAAGCCATTGCTGAGTTTGAACAGTATTTTTACCCATTAAAAAGCAATGTTTTATCAACACACGAATTTCGGTTTTATCCATTGTTTTGAAAATAGCAAAAGTAGCGTCACTAAAACCACTGTAACTCAATGACACAATGTCGGAGTGTCATGAAAGTTTGACACGTAACTTCAAAAGGTTGGTACTTACTGATAATGGTATGGATTTGTTATTAGAGGCGCCATCTGTTGGTTAGTCCAGGGACTTATTGATCGATGTGTTATATATACTACGTTACTATAAATATATCTACATTTATTTATTTCATGTACGCAAGACACGAGTGACAAGGCGGCTTGTGAATGGAGACACCGAATTGAGATAAGGAAGCAAACAGTTTAACTTAGCCGAATCAGTGACGGCTGCGTAAGATACGCGTGAGAGGCATTACGATTGAAAACAAATTTACGACAAGGAATGACATTAAAGTTGTAACATACTTGTAACTAACACCGTATAATGACATCAAAGTGTGAATAGTAGGGTGTGAAAGGGCACGCTTCTCACGCAGAGCCGTATTTAGTATCACTGCTTTTGTTTCAAAAAAAAAATAAAGCTTCCAAAAAAAAACTCAACAAATTAACTAGCAGTTATTCCATGAGTGAACCAATGTAATTAATTTATGAAGTACCTATAAACTTGTATTCAAATTTGTAACTTCTATAGGCGCGGTAAGGCAAATTGGCCTGAACGTCACGAAAAGTGAAACGGTGTATTATATTATTATTATTAAATCATTATTTATTCTTGTTAAATATTTTATTTATTAATAAATTATTATGAATTATTTTAATATTAATAATTATTTATTATTAATAATATTTAATATTATTTTAATATTATTAAGTGTATTATATTATTATTATTAAAATTATTATTTACTATTAAACTTATTATTAAAGATAAAAATAAAATGTTTTTTGTTATACATTATTTTTAAATTAATATATTTAATCATTATTAATTTTATTTTATATTACATATATTATTTTATTTAATGTTTATTTTAACATCTATTTAATATATAATTATAATAATATATATGTTATTAAAATATTAATAATTATATTATAATTAATTATAATATAATTAATTAATATTATAATACAATAACATTATTCATAATATATTTTTAATAATATAATAAAAATAATATAACAATAAATAAATAAATAATTATTTAAACATAATTAATTTAATAATAACATAAAAATATTAATATATCAAATATTTAAAAATATAAATTTAATATTATTAAGTTAATCATATTATTATTAAAATTATTATTTGTTATTAAAATTGTTATTCATAGTAAAAAATTTAAAAAAATATTTTTTTTTAAACTTTATTAAGAGAGAATTTCTTGAATTGCACATAACCATTTTTTTTAATTATGGGAGAATTTCTTGAATTAAATTCCCCATAACCATTTCCTTATCCTAAACAAAATAATGAAAATCGTTAACAAATGGAAAAAAAACAATGCATAAAATCAACTTTTCCTAGGAGCTTCGAAGTTTTACTTCTACCACTCGAGAGTTACACGCATCAGTTTTTTTTTCATTCGTATGGTTCCCTTAAAAATATCCGAATTGGTAATTTCGACATTATCTTCGATCCCAGTAATCGAGCTTTCGGGTTTAGTTACACTGAAACAGGCACGGAACTTGCGGTTCATCATTGCACGTGTTGGTAATGTTACTGCACGTGAAGAGACAACGAAACTCGCACACCTAACTCTGCATGTGTTAGCATTGCTACCAGATCAACGTTTTATTTAGACTGGGACATTTTTTTGGGCACTAATGGGAATTAAAGCTTCCGGGTAAAAGTTAAACACTCCACCAACTAGACTAAGGAGAACGAGGAGGTTCGTGGTGTGGAGTACAGAGAATGTAAGTTTGGAGAAAATATAATTTTTCTTTGGAGTTTTAAAAATATATTAAGGATCTCAAAGAAAAACTTGTTCGGGTGAAATTGTTTTTCATTTTCAAAAGAAATCAAAATAACAGAGATTATACAGATGTTTCAACAAATTTTACAGATGTTTCAACCAATTTTACAGATGTTTCGACAAACTTTTCAGATTTTTCAACAAATTTTATAGATGTGTCGACAAATTTTACAGATGTTTCAATAAATTTTTGATCTTTATTATCTACTACTTATAAAAAGTGACCACTGCGTGGTGATTGGTCATCTTTACAGAATAGATAATTTAGCACTTTGTTACTCCAATAATAGTCTGCGGACCGGTGCCGTTCTTTGAACCGGCGGTAGCCATAGTAGCCATATACTGTAAGTAAGTAAGATCTTACTGTTTGCATAATTGTATTATTTTGAACTCAATTATATTTTATTTAAAAATACCTTTTTTACTACCCACTCCATATTTAAAAGATATAACTTTTCTCTAAGTGACACTGAGAGATATATAACGGACCACCCCATGAGAAAGTTGGAGTAACTCTGTTGTAGAAGATACCGGCTACGGTCGGTGTGGTCTTGATGATGAGATAATAGATTATGAGTTTTTCGGTTCTTTACGTGGCATATTTGTTTTACTAAATGCTTTATCTTAGCCACATTCGATGAAAGTTACTTCGCTTCTTCATCGAAGAGCTTTTCCATTTATATGTACGAGTAGATCGATTATGATTTATTTTTTAATTGAAACTCTTTAAATCGTCTTAAAATTCTCGTTGTTTTTAAATTTCATTCATTATATTTACTCAAATTTTTTTGGTTTGAAGATTATAACATAAATAATCCTATAAGTATATGAGAAAAAAAACTATCAAAATGTTTGGGAACTTTTCAAATCAAACATAACATCCAAATCCGATGATATAAACATTAAAGGGGCCACAAATTCAATTAACGGTGATCATGTTAAGAAAGTGGGTTTCATGATTCGAGAAAATTGTAATAAAACTGTCCCTGAAGTTTCAGAAGAACTAAGCATCAGAAAAAAGTTCATCTCACACGAATTAGATAGAAAAACAACCTAAGGCAAAGAAAAACATGATCTAAATGATGTATGATGACAGCAAACTTATTCACGCGTCAAATTTTATCCTTGAATTTTTCTAGACGCCTGTAATGCTCCGACCTCATTACACGCCAGATTGGCAACTTTGAAGTTTTTTTTCGTAACTAAAGTTTTATTTATTCGTAAGGTAATTTTCAACATATCCGTATTGGTGATGTTTACATGCTGAATAGCGTGACTGAGAGACAACATTAATTTCAGATAATTTATATAGACCTTCGTAGTGTTTTTTAGAACCACTCCTACGATAATCCAGCTGTTAAGACACCTGTTTTTCGACTTGGAGATATGGGTTCGATATCCGTTGATCTTCTTCTTCCTAATGTCATGTAAGGTCCCCCCCAACGTTGACTATCGCCTGAGAGTAAGCATCTTTGTCCCCGGCAGCCCGAAAAAGATCCCCAACGCTCCTTATAACAGTCCAATCACGTAGATTATGGAGCCAGGAGATTTGCTTCCTGCCAACACCTCTTCGACCCTCTATTTTGCCCAGGATGATCAGGTACAGTAATTTGTACTTTTCTCCTCTAAGTACATGACCCAAATATGACACCTTTCAGATTTTAATATTAGTCAGCAACTCTCTTTCAACTTAGGCTCTTTGAAGAACCCTTGTGTTGCTGACCATATCCGTCCAGGGTATCCGTAGCATTCTCCGGTGTATCCACATTTCGAATGCTTCCAGTCGGTTCATACTACCAACTTTGAGGATCCATGATTCCACTCTATATAATAACACTGACCAAACATATAATTTGACTAACCGTTGATACCCTTATTTATTACATCGAGTTCCAGTACGGATGTCATTTAAGGCAGTTTCGGTTAAGAGGTTGCCACATGACAATACTCCCGCCAAGTTATACTGTATTGTATTGTATTATACTTTCATAGTAAACGTTACAATCCGACAGGTTTATTGCCATGTAGCAATATCTTCTAACTAATAAGAAATTAGTTACAGATGCCTTAAGAGGAAACCAGACTAGAATTATTATTTTTTTTAATCTGGGTTCCTACGGGAATTGAACGTGCAAGCTCCGGGCTGGGAGACAAGCATCTTACTAACTAGGCAACGGTGGTCGTATTGCATGAACAAAAATTAATATAAAAATACCCAATTCACCCATACCGCACTCCGGAAAAGTTGGCCGTAAAACGAAAAGACGTATAACGAATCAATTATTTTGATACAAACCCATACAAATTCAATGGGATCTGTTCCAATTTTATATAAAATAATATAGTTTTTAGTTCATAAAGCATTTTATTTCCAATAAAAATGCCTACATAAAAATAAAAGTACAAAACAATGTAATAATAAACAGAAATTAAAAAAATAAACATATAAATTAAAAAAACAAAAGAAATCATACGTACATATAATAAAAAACATAAAATATTTTTTTTAAAAACTGTTTTCATCTGATAAGGAACATTAACATGAAGTAGCAGTAAGGTATATAATATGCTGCCATCATCACTTTCCGCTGTTGTGGATTGCTGGACCCAGTTTAAAATATTAGTCCAACGTTGTCTGCTTCGCCTTGAAGTGTTTTGTAACGGGTAATGGCTGAGTTTACTCTTCGAGACACTTTACGCTGCGTTCTTCGTGGGGATCATTTTGAAGAAGGGTGTTCATTCCCTGCTCGAAATAAGAAAGCGCATTCGACAAGTTTTTTGCTGTTAGCTGTTGGCATATAGCAGGCTCTGGCTCCTCATCAAGTGCTAGTTCTGTTTCTAACTTGATCAGTTCCTCGTTTGAAAGAGGTTTTCTGCCAAAATCTAGAAAATCAATCAAATCACCTTCTTCCAAATCCTCTAAACCAAGATTGTTTGCTAAGTTTAATATGTTTTGTCAAATTTCAGAAAGAAAATTAACTTTAGGCTCATTCGTTTTCATGCATTCTGGTCATATTTTTTTCCAAACATGGTAGATTGTTGTTGGTTTTAATTCCTTCCACGATTCGCTTATGTTGTCTACGACATCTCTGATGCTGTAGTTTTTCCAAAACTGTTTTATCGAAGATTCACTATCGGTTTCGTGAATAAGGTTACGAAAAGTTCTGCGTAAATAATAAACCTTAAAAGTGGCTATTGCACCCTGATCCATTAGCTGGATCAGAGCTGTTGTATTTTTTGGAAGATACTCATTCTCCACATCTTCAGATAATTCAGATAAATTAACCAGGTGCCCTGGAGCATTATCCAAAATAAGCAATGCCTTGTTGCTCAAGTTATTGTCCTTCAAATATTTTTTTACTTCTGGGCAAAAGTAATTTTTAAACCAGTCTAAAGAGAATCTTAGTCATCCAGCCTTTCTTGTTGGATCTCCAAATGACAGGCAATTGTTTCTTGTTCAGCCCTTTAAAACACCTTGGGTTTTTATAAAGATATACTAAAAGTGGTTTTAGCTTAAAATCCCCCGCAGCATTAGCACCAAGGAGCAAAGTTTTCATATTTTGAAATGTAAGTTCTTTCAGGCATTCGCTTCTAATAGAGTCCTGTCTACATTGAAAACTTGTTCAGGTCGATATCCACCTCTTTCAATAATTCTTTTCAAAATGTTGGGATATTCTTTAGCTGCTTCATCATCGACAATAGCTCTTTCACCTTTCATTTTTAAGTTGATCAAATTGTGGCAATTTTTTAATTTAAAACATTTTTTTGGTCGTACAGCGAAACATTTTGGGCCGTAAATCGAAAAGGTGCCATAATTAAAAAAGGCCATTATAGCGAAATGCCGTATAAACAGCGGCCGTATAGCGAGGTATAGGTGTATTGGACACGAAACTTGCTGCTCGTCATTAAACATATTAGCAACACTACTCATGCTTTTGATTATTACCAAGCGATATTTTTCACTCTGACCTTTTTTTTTGGATAAAATTGGAAATCTCATCGTAAATTCCTGGGTATATAAAACAAGCATCTTACCAACTAGATATTACAAGCGATATTTTTCACTCTGACCTTTTTTTATTTCCAAGTGATGTTTTTCACTCTGACCTTTTTTTTTGATACCATTGGAAATCTTATCGTAAATTCCTGGGTATATAAGACAATCATCTAACCAACTTTATATTACAAAAGACAAATTACATATAACATACGTAAGCGAAGTCCCTGTTCCCACGCCCTACATATTTAGCTCGGGCTTGTCTCTCAGTTCAATCCCTTGATGTCTTCTTTAATAACAAACAACCTGACATTATAATGTCCAACTTTCTTTGCACACCTTTAGGTATTCGCACTCCGATGTTCAATAAGTTTGAATTTAATTAGATACGCGACGTCTTAGGAGTAAAATATATTTTGCAGAAAATTTATGAAATCCTTTATCGATCTATGGTCTATTTTCTTCATTAACCCTTGGGCGGGCGCATCTAATCTGGGAGATGAGGTACCGAGTTTTTTTTGGTACCAATGGGCGAGGTTTACCGACAAAGAGGTAAGTAAGGCTTATAGTAGCTTCCTGACTCCCTACCCCCAATTACAGGGGGATCTTTGTTATTTATCCAGTCCACCTTTGGTCTCCGTGACGGATGTTTTAATCTGCTGGATGAGTTGCGCCCGATTACGTTAGTATTTTTGATTTCCGAAATTTCAATTTCTTTACTCAATATTTCTTTTTATATACCTGCAATAGTTCGTATATCTATGTTGTGGCTCCTAGTTCAATGATATTGATCGTTATTTAGTATATGAATACGAACATGTACGCATGGTATGTGAAAATTGTTATAAGAATATTTTCGAAAATGTTCAGCGTGAGCTTGATCAGGAATAACTTTTTTATCATATTTTGATTACTCTCTTTTGTTTTTGTGAATACGTTTTATTATCACAAGTGAATTTGAATTTTACATTCTAAATTATAGTATGTTTGAAAAAATGCTAGCATAATATTCTCTAATGTTAAGTTATTGCTTTTATTTTCGTCACATGAGCACCTACCTTATGAAGATGTGACAGTTAATCCGCATACTTTTTATTGTACTAAATCTTTTTTACAAACCTATTGTGACTGAAAAAAATTGTGATGTTACTGAATTGCATAAGATGTGTTGATAAGCTGCCAAAAAAAGACTAAAAATGTTGTAAACTAGTTATCTTCTATTTTAAGAAAAACCATATCAGAAAATTAAAAAAATTGTTATTAAAAAGTGCAAAGAAATGTACAAATGTTATATAATCATGTTTGTGTGAAGAATTAAGTTTGATAAGCTTTCCCTTAAGCTTAAGCAGATATTTAATTTTTAATCTCACAGATGAATTGCGCCCGAAAGTGTTAGGATTTATATTGCGTCCGACCGAGGGTTAATGTTGACATTTTAAGGTACCGTTACCCTAATTGAAATATTTTTCTACCTGGGTATTTTGGGTTCGATTTCCGATGCCATCCTAAATAAAGGTGTCTCAGTATTGTTTTATTGTTAACTTTTTGTGTATGTTTGTACTGCCAACACGTACGATGATGACTAGTTAGTGAAGTTCCAACTCAAATCCTGAGCTCAATTGATCGATTAATGGGTATCAATATGATGATATATGGGAGTAAAACGTGGAAAAATAATAAACAAACAGGTTTCGTGATGAAAAATTCTGATTAGGATTTTTTTTGATAATTATATTTTTTTTATAATCATCATTTCGGTTGATGAAAACAAGCATTTTTCTTAAATGTCACGAAAATAGTCTATTATAGTTACGAGTTTGTCAATATGAAATAAAAGTACTTTCTAAAGACGAAGTTTTAAACGATTTTTAAGATAAACCTAAAAATAGGAAAACCTCCGTGTTCTATTTGGTAAGACGCTAGTTTTTTCTGCCCTGCTCAAAAAGGATAACAGCAAAACCGAAAATCGGGAAGAAATCATAAAGCGAGTCCACGAATTCTACTCAGAACTATTTCAAGACATTGAAAACACGAGAGATAGACCGAACAACCAAACAAATGATCAGGTTCCCGAAGTTCTTATTAGAGAAGTTGAAAAAACCATAAATAGTATGAAAAACGGAAAATCGGCAGGAGATGACGGCATAACAATAGAAATTCTTAAGGCAGCAGGAGATGAAATATATCCCATCTTAGCAAAAATAATGACACACTGCATTAACAACGGGAAAATTCCCACAAAATGGAACACAGCAAAAGTGATTCTCCTTCATAAGAAAGGAGACAAAAACGACTTAAAGAACTATAGACCCATCAGTCTCATGCCAATCATTTACAAAGTATTTACAAAAATAATAACAACTAGAATACAAAAACAGCTAGACGATATGCAACCAAGAGAACAAGCTGGATTTAGAAGTGGATATAGTACAATGGACCATATACACACAATGAGGCAAGTAATAGCAGCATCGAATGAATATCGAAGACCCCTAAGCATGTGCTTCATAGACTTTGAAAAAGCATTCGACTCTGTAAAACACGAATACATATTTGAAGCACTCAGGAAACAAGGAATACAACCGGCTTACATAAGAATAATACAAAATATCTACCTAGAAGCAAAAGCAGTGGTGCATCTTCCAGAAAAAACAGAGGAAATAACAATTACAAAGGGAGTAAGACAAGGAGACGCGATGTCACCCAAACTCTTTACAGCTATACTAGAAGAAATATTTAAAACCTTAAACTGGGAAGGTATGGGCATAAAGATCGATGGCGAATATCTCTCTAACCTGAGATTCGCAGATGATATCACACTACTAAGCGAAACAAGAGAAGAACTGGAAAAAATGATTCAAGAGCTTAACTTAGCCAGCAATCGAGTGGGCTTAAAAATGAACCTCGCTTAAACCAAAGTAATGTTCAACCAATATACACGTGCATCAACGAGACAAATTAAGATTGGCGACATAGCCTTAGAAGAAGTCCCCCACTATATATATTTAGGACAACAAATATCAGCAGACGGGAATATGATCAATGAAATTAACAGAAGAATAAAAATGGGCTGGAGCGCATTTGGAAGGAACAACAGAGTTTTCAGAGAAAATCTCCCGTTATGTCTAAAAAGCAAAGTCTTCGATCAATGCATCCTCCCGGTACTCACATACGGCTGTCAAACGTGGACCCTTAACTCAAAAATAATACAGCGCCTCGTCACTACACAAAGAAGCATGGAAAGAAGTATGCTGGGGATAACAAAAAGAGATAGAAAGACAATTACGTGGATAAGAAGCCAAACGAAGGTCACAGACATAATGGAAAGAATACTCAAAAGTCAATGGGAATGGGCAGGACACGTGGTGAGAAGGGAAGACAATAGATGGACTAAAAAGAGCACAGATTGGATACCACGAGAAACAATCAGACCGAGGAGAAGACCTCAAAACAGATGGGACAGACCCTTCGTAAAATTCGCAGGCGTGACCTGGCAAAGAGAGGCGAGAGACCGCAAGATATGGAAATCTTTGAAAAGCGCCTTTACCCAGCAGCGGTCAAACCAAGACACAGAAGAACAATAAAGATTTAAACCAAACAAAACGACCAACAAGTAAATCTAAACCTGAACCCGACATATTCACAAACTTTTATGCTAATTCATTCGAAAATAAATTACTACTTTAAAATAATATCTATGCTCTCAACTACTGAGGCTACTAATGCATGTACTAATAATTCTTTCTTTCCAGCATTTTAATACCACACCAAGTGTACCAATATGGTTAAAATCGAAGCATTTCATGCTGAGACAAAATCACTAGGTGTCCTCCAAAGCTATACGGCAGACAGAAAACGGAGGTAGCCACTACCCTTATATGACAAAACCTGTCGGGTTTCACTAAGACAACCGGTGAACAGATGTGAAGTCCAAAATTTAAGTCATAGGGGTGCCCTCACTCAGCAATGGGTAGAAAAAGGGCAGATAAAGATAAAGATATATATATATATATATATATATATATATATATATATATATATATATATATATATATATATATATATATATATATATATATATATATATATATATATATATATATATATATATATATATATATATATATATATATATATATATATATATATATATATATATATATATATATATATATATATATATATATATATATATATATATATATATATATATATATATATATATATATATATATATATATATATATATATATATATATATATATATATATATATATATATATATATATATATATATATATTTTTTTTTTTTTTTTTTTTTTCATAAATGTAGAATTTGTTTTACTTCCGTGAATATTTCACAGGCTGCAACTAGTGAACATTATTTTACATTCTTCTGCTTTTTTCTCCATTCCGAGATTTATATTATAATGATCCTCTATTCTTAAGACTAATATAATTCTTCTGTTCTCGAGATGCCGCCTCCTACCGGAGGCTGACCACCATCTTAGTAATCTTGATCCTGTTTGTTTCAGTCCTGTAAAACTCTGTAGAACTGCATAAAAACCTTTGTTGCAAATTCTTAAGCCAACCGTGTTTTAATATCGTTAGTTATTAAGATTTTGAATGTTTATTTTATGTAACTCCAACATTATTAAAGAATTTTGATATCGTTGATAAAAAAACATACTCCATTAAGAAATAAAAATTGTAGAAATTACATATCATTTCTGTTTAACCCTTCCCTTACGGTGATAAAAATAATACGCGTGCTCCGGTGTTGTGTAGTGAGTAGGCAATCAAAAATTAGCGATTTTAAATCGGAAAAATAAGATTATTCATAGATAATTCCCTTAATTAATTATAATTGAAGTTAAAAATTATAATAATTGAGATTTATTTGCTGAAAACATTAAAAAACCATCTGGCAACGCTCACGGAACGGGCGTACGTCTAACCTATTTGCAAGCTTAGAAGCTACTAGTAGCGTGGAATGTCAGTCGCATACCCCGGCGCTTACGCTTATGCTTGCGACGTTGAGACAATTCAGCTCCTCGCAATTCAGTCTAGTATGCAAGAGTGAGATGCGAATATAGTGTCGCGCTTCCCGCATACTATTATATTTACCTATCGTCGTATCGTATCGTTTAAATGCGAATTTGTTTTCGATCTTTACAATACACCTCGATGTACTCGATAAATTCTGATTATTATTAATATTATTTTTTAAATCAATGCGTAAATATATTATAGAGGAATACCTAAAATCTTAACCTTGTATTTATTATATTTATAGAGATATTGATGGTTATTAGAAGCAACGTGTAGAAGATACCCAACACAGGGAAGGAAAGGTTAACTAATTAAATCACATCTTCCCCTTTGACCCTTTTCCAAAGGATTGCAAACTGGTGGCTATATGAGAATACAGCCATAATATCTTCAAAGGATTTACTTTTTCCTATACTTGGGTTGCTTGTTACGGTAATTCTTACAATTCTCCAACAATTTCTCAGTTTGCTTGTTAGAAGCTCGCCGGAGGCTGTGAAACACCACCATTCCAGTACAAGAGACCTAAACTGTACAAGCACATTAAAACAAACCAGAGAATATGTTATTGTAACATATTTTATAAGTTGTCTCGCTTCAAGGTAGGTGTATATTATTTTCAAAGTACTGATAATGTGTTTGAATATAACATAACATGAAATCAAATAGCAGGAAAATGAACATTAGAACATGCAAGAAAGCCTGTTATTTAAGAATGAAAAGCTCATTTACCCGAAATTCAAAATAAAGGTTATCATGTGAATTAATAATTTTATTTTATTGTTTCATTTCTCGAGGACGGTGCCAGCCATTGTACAGCCTTCAACCTATGATAATTAAAAGAGTTTTTGTTAAATAATAATGAATATCATAATGGGGTCATAGAGATGAAAAACCTAAAACACAGATCATATAATTTAAGTCTTAACTTGAAATATTTATTATATCTTATTATATATTTATGAATTCGATACTTTTTTTAAAAAATAAGTTAAGGGAAGATAATTGGAGAGAGGTGGCACAAGACAAACCCATATAGAAATTTGCAGTGGAGTTGATTGTTCACCATTATTGCACTTTAAGCCATTAAGGTCCAAAAGTTTGTGGTCTAAACAAGCTAAAGTGTTTATAAATAGATACCATGTTATAATTTTCTTAGGAGACTCGATTGAAGATGACTTTTGTCAAGGTGGTCCAGCAGTAGCACTCATTCCAGAAAGAGCTGTATTAGTGGAAGAAAAAATGCTAAAATATAGAAGACTAAAATCACAAGAAAAAGCACCGAAGTGTAAGCTTTTCAAAGTCACCGTACTTCGAATTGTACACGATTATCCTGGCCTGAATAAAGTTAGCGCAAGATGGGTGCCAACATTTTTGAGAGCTGTCCAAAACGCCACGAAGTGTTGAATGTTGCAGTTAATTTTTAATGTTTTACGATGGGAAAAATAAATAATTGAGTCAATTGTTTCATGGTTTTAAACTATGGTGTAGTACCATGATCTTTGTCTTAAAAGTACTCGATGAATAGGTGTCCTTCAGGATCATTACTTTTAAAAAGAGCCAAGGTAAGATAGATCCAAAATGGGGTTTATTTTATTGAGACAGGAAATCCTTGCAAACTTAAAGCAATGAGAGAAATACTATGGATATTGCCGAGTATTGCGTATGCGTCATTAATAAAAAAGTGAAAATGTGCCATACAAACAAAATGCCGAGGAAATATGTCATAAGGTGTGAGATTATATCACGACAACGCGCCAGCGCACACTTTTGTTGCTGCAAAGGCTATTATTCAACACCGATTGGTGTGGAAGGTAAGTAAGTATAAATTGATGTTATCATGTAATTAAATAAAATATTGAAACAATAAAAAAACACTCGCCATCCTAAAATAAAAAAAAAATCCCTTTAAACCTCTTCACTTTTAGATAAGGTCGATTGAGGATTAAAGTAAACTAAACTTGACAAGTGATGCTAGCAAAATATCTAGAAAAGGAACACATTTTTTAAAATTTAGTTTCAAAACCCATTTTTTTAAACAAATCTTATTATTTTTGGAAGGATTTTCTTTGTTTACTTTAAAACGAATATATTTTTTTTGTAAACGGTCATTTCTAAGAAATAACATTACTTTTTTCAAACATCTAGAGAATATTTTTCATTATTCCTTGTCTAAGTTTTTATTTTCAAATATTTCACGTTCTGGACTGATTTTTTCTTGATTTGTATAGAGAAGTAGGTTTGAAAAATATCACTTACAAGACAAGGTTGAATTTTTTTTATTTCATACAAATGGGTTTTATTTTATACTTACGGCACCCTAAATGTCTAGAATTTTTAGCGGATTCATGTATGCGGATGAAATGGTCATATTTGCGGAGAATAGGAATGAATTATAGTGATCAGTAAATTGTATGAGATATGTAAAGATAAAGATCTGCGAATGATTGTTGCGAAACCAGTCATAGTAATATAAAAGTATGGAAGGAAAAATAAATGCAATATATGGGTTAGTTATAAAAATTAGAGCTAGTTGAGAATGTTGCTATTAAGGTAGTTTTTATGGAAGGAAAAGTATGGAAGGAAAAATAAATGCAATATATGGGTTAGTTATAAAAATTAGAGCTGGTTGAGAATGTTGCTATTAAGGTAGTTTTTATGGAAGGAAAAGTATGGAAGGAAAAATAAATGCAATATATGGGTTAGTTATAAAAATTAGAGCTAGTTGAGAATGTTGCTATTAAGGTAGTTTTTATGGAAGGAAAAGTATGGAAGGAAAAATAAATGCAATATATGGGTTAGTTATAAAAATTAGAGCTAGTTGAGAATGTTGCTATTAAGGTAGTTTTTATGGAAGGAAAAGTATGGAAGGAAAAATAAATGCAATATATGGGTTAGTTATAAAAATTAGAGCTAGTTGAGAATGTTGCTATAAAGGTTGTTTTTTTTTTTCAGATTATGGAAGAATTGAGATGGATATCGAATGGCATGTAGCGATATGAAACACAGCCAATGAGGCACTGAAACAAAGATGCTTGAGGCGAAAAGGATCAAAATCTGCTGATATGATTCATCATAAGTTCACAACAGTATTTAAGTGCCAACTTTGATGTATGAGAGTGAAACATAGACATGGATAATAACTAAATAAAGCCGCCGAATAAATTATCCAGAAATAAACGCACTTAAAAGAATACATACCGTGACAATGTATGACAGAATACGGATTTAATGATAAGAAATGAATATAAATTTAAGGCTGATGTGTTAAATGACATGAAGAAGTGCGCTCTAAGATGGTTTGTATACGTAGAACGAATGAACGATGACAGAGTACCAAAACAAATATACAATGCTAATATGAGTGAAAGGCGTGGTAGTTGAAGACCAAGGAAGGTAAGGTTGGATCAAGTAAATTACATTTTGTTTATTTTGAAAAAATGAAAGATAAATCGTAGGAACTGTATGGGAAGGTGTAGAAAGAGGCAAAATATGTGTGTCGAGAAAGGGAAGATTGTTATTCTGTTCTCTCTGCCAACCTTTGTAGAGAAGCGGCGTGATAGTACGTATGTTTTATTTTCAAACCCTAGTTTTTCATTTCGAGAACAATTAAAAATAAACTATTTTTTAACTTGAAACCTTTTTATAAATAAATTAAATTGATTAAGTATAATGAACGACCTTAACGGTCTAGTGCATAAGACTTCCAAACGAGGATCTCAAAATTGATTAAGTATGATGAACGATCTTAACGGTCCAGTTCATATGACTTCCAACCGAGGATCTCAAAATTGATTAAGTATGATGAACGACCTTAACGGTCTAGTTCATATGACTTTCAACCGAGGATCTCAAAATTGATTAAGTATGATGAACGATCTTAACGGTCCAGTTCATATGACTTCCAACCGAGGATCTCAAAATTGATTAAGTATGATGAACGATCTTAACGGTCCAGTTCATATGACTTCCAACCGAGGATCTCAAAATCGATTAAATATGATGAACGACCTTAACGGTCTAGTTCATATGACTTCCAACCGAGGATCTCAAAATTGATTAAGTATGATGAACGATCTTAACGGTCCAGTTCATATGACTTTCAACCGAGGATCTCAAAATTGATTAAGTATGATGAACGATCTTAACGGTCCAGTTCATATGACTTCCAACCGAGGATCTCAAAATTGATTAAGTATGATGAACGATCTTAACGGTCCAGTTCATATGACTTCCAACCGAGGATCTCAAAATTGATTAAATATGATGAACGATCTTAACGGTCCAGTTCATATGACTTCCAACCGAGGATCTCAAAATTGATTAAGTATGATGAACGATCTTAACGGTCCAGTTCATATGACTTCCAACCGAGGATCTCAAAATTGATTGAGTATGATGAACGATCTTAACGGTCCAGTTCATATGACTTCCAACCGAGGATCTCAAAATTGATTAAGTATGATGAACGATCTTAACGGTCCAGTTCATATGACTTCCAACCGAGGATCTCAAAATCGATTACCGATGGTACTCACAAAATAATGAAAAATGGTACGATTTTTGTAGCAGTACTTGCAAAGACGTTGTTGTATCTTTCCGTGTGGTAGTGCTGCCAGACGTGCAATGATGAACTGCGAGTTCCGTCCTTACTCCAGTGGTTTTCAATTCGAAATTCCGATTACTAGGGCCGAAAGGAATAATTGAGGAGGGAATGATTGAGAGATCGATTGGCACAGGGCGTCCTCACCGAGAGTATCTAGAGCAAATATGCCACGAGATGGTCTGCACCTTCTATACAGAGCTCAAGAGGATCGCTGAAGACCAAGCAAAGTAGAGGAAGAGATGCAGAGCTTTGCTGCTAACCAATTACCAGGATTGAAACTGAAGAAGAAGAAGGGTCGAAGGCAATATTACAATATCCTCGCTATATTCGTTGAAATTTCTGAACCACCAATTCAAATATATAAAAGTGTGTATTTATTGAAATTTTTGATGAATATTTGACAATAAATGATAATTTAAGGGTTTCCTTTGAAAATTGATATATTTTTGAAGGATATTTTTACAGAGATTTGTTGAAATGCTATAAAAAACCCATCGATTCCATTGGAAAATTCAAACGGATTTATTTAAAATAGATAATCTCTAAATTTATATCTATCAAATCACATAAAATCAAAATTTAGGGGCTATTTAAAAATGTCTTTGTAGATCAACATTAGAAATCGAAATGAATGCTGTCACCAAAAAAAATATAGTGACATCTCATTGATAATAATCCTAAACCTTCCGTCGGGCGCAATACAAATCCTATGCGAGGAGTAATTAAAATATGATTAGAAAGTTATTCACGCTGAACATTTTCGAAAACATTCTTACACAAATTTTTACTCACCATGCGTGCATGTTTGTATTCATATAGTAAATAATGATAAATATCATTGAATTAGGGGCTACAACATAGATAAACGAACTATTATCTATTTTATACATAAAACAAGTAAGACCACCGCAGCTTGTAGATCAAGGTAAAACACTTACACCCGTGGGTTTCAGGATGAATTCCCGATAGAACTCATTAAAAAAAAAGGTTTTCAGTGTGATTAAAGAGTTTCCTCTGGCAACAATACTCAAATGCGCTGTGTGTGTACGAGTGTTATTGCATCTTTACTTGTTGTTGCATTGCTAACACGTGCGGTAACGAACGAGTTCCTTGGGTTTTTCAGTAATTCTCAACCTGAGGATTCGATTAAAGGGACCAAAGACAGAATCATCTCGCGGTCACACTCTTCAAAACATTCGAACCATCAAGCTAGATCATAGTACATATTGAAAGTTACTAGATGAAAAAAAAAACATGATTAATTTAATGTAGCTGTGAATTTTCTAAAGAAAATATCCTCAAAATCGTTCATACCGTCAAAATTATATGTTTATAAACATTTTGCCTTGATTACGTACTGACTAATTTGAATGTAAAAATCAAAATTTACAACTAAAATAATGTGTTGCTTTGAACAAGAATACACACCAATAATGTGAAATACACCCACACCTTCATACGCTCTTTGAAGCCTGTACGCTTGGAAAATACAATAAAAAACACGAATTTCTCATGGGAAAACCAAATCTTTTTAGGCAAAATGTTGAAATGAAAAACTTCTATATGTTTCCGAATTTCTTTTGAAAGGCAATATATCTATTTGTTACGCCGGATGACAGCGCTTGTAAAATAGGATCCTCCCATTTCAGGTTTACTTTGTTATAAAAAATATCTTATATTAAACAAATATTACTGCGCTGAGATAGCAACAATTTCAATACGAAAATTTTCCAAGTTTTTCGTCAGTCTTTTTATTTTCTTACCCTCCCACCTTATGATAAATTGAATTTTAAAATATCTCCGAACAGTTTATTCAGCCATGGATTCAGAATATCAGTCAAATATTAAATTTTGTTGGTGAAATCGTATAAGATTCATCTAACACACGTATAGTAATAAAAAGCCACAAACTAGATAAACCATATACATATAAACACGCCATGTCCCTTGCGGGGTTAGTAAAGATAACAAACCTCCAAATTTTTAATCGAAGCACACAACATTCGCCTCCTCCTAAATTATACGTCTCGTCATGCAAACTCTTCCATTATTCATACTTCTCACTTTACCTCCTATCAAACAAATATAAATAAATAAATACAGGTTTATTGATAGCAACATAGTATGTACATAATACATTTAGACACATTTCAAGAACACATTAAAAAAATAATACATTAAAAAACAGAAGCTATCAAAAGGTCTGGGCTCATCTAATAACATCCCCCCGGCCAAAATACACCCCCCCAATAAAGGGCGAGCCCAGCCACGGGGAAACCAGATGTTTTTTCAGCCCACACCCTTGAACACGTAGAACAAAAAGATAAAAAAACACAGAAAATAAATAGATGACAAAAAAAAATACATTCAAGAGAGAAGACATTAAAATGTCCGGGCTCATCTCACAAACATTCCCCCGGCCGAGATACACCCCCACAATGTAGGGCGAGCCCGACCGCAAGGTCTATCAAAAGCTGGTCCACTTGATTCGCCCGAATTTCGGTCAGATCTCTCTCTTCCACGCGCTCCTTTTATTCCTGACTTGTATTCTCGCTTAGTCATTCATTCGTCATTTACTTTCTTCCATGTCCAAACAACTTTTAATCTCTTTTTCTCATCTTACTAAAACATCAATTTTATACATACATCGGTAAATATATAATTTCAATTATTAGCATAAAAAAATAATTAACTTTAACATTAAAATTAACAGAGTAATCATTTCAGAAGCGAAACTATTTCCACAAAAAGAAATCTTCCGAACAACATTATTTTTATCAATGATGAAAATAAAACAATTTCACTGCACCACAAACTAAGTTGTTGTCTTTGAAAAAATACGAGTACGTATGCTTAAATATATACACTCGTACATATGTGAATTAAAATATATTTTATGACGTTCATAAACAACCAAAAATCAGAATACCGCTCTCCTGTAAATCTTAAACTGAGATGATTTAGTTTATTCTTTGAACGATGATATAATGAACCATCTGAAACATTCTTATTGTAGATGGAATTCGAAAAAATATATCTTTCGTAGGTTGTTTATAGTTAAGGCATTAACGTTGTGGAGGTTTAAAGACATTTTAATTTATTTTTACCAAACACTGTTTATTCCACTTTTTTGTGACGGTATAACCCTACCGGTTTTAAGGCTGTAGCGATGTTCGTTATCAATGTAGCATGTGTCCTATTAGGACGTGCTGATGATGTTGATGTTGACATCGCTATATTCGTTTAAGTCGAATTTTGCGTTCCTTTTCGTTCAGGGTCATCAATGTAGCGAGTTGCTTATCTTGATACGTCGTGATGATTTTGGTTTGTATTTATTTTAAATATAAAACTCAGGAATGCAGATAAAAGCGAAAGTGAATAGCGGGTGAATAATAACAAGTCTTGACAGTTTAATGAATAATAATCTTTATTTGTCTACAAGTAGGTATTTTATAGTAGTGAGTGAATATGACAACGATACATACTTTGTCTCACTCTTGCGCGTGCACTGATTGACGGTAGGATATTTATTTGCCGAGACAGAACGTAAATATTTGTGAGTAAACATTGTTGACGTTTTGTTTGTGACAATTGTAAATAATTAATTCATCGGTCGTTGACCCTGTATGTTAACAATATTGACAATAACTTATGTTGACAATTCAATTTTATTTAGGGGACGTAGGTACGCTACAAGGCTTTCACCTTATTTTCAGTGGAGCGCAAACAAGACTTGTTTGCGAAGATGAGGTGAAAGCCTTGAAACCGGTAGGGTAACACCATCACAAAAAAAGTGGAATAAACAGTGTTTGATAAAAATAAATAACAATATCTTTCGTAGATGAAATTCGAAAAAATATATAGGAATTCGAAAAAAATTATTTTTTAAATTATTTTATAAGGTACATTGTACCATCGAATAAAAAAAATCGTTCCCAAAATCCCGAAACGGAAGCGAATAGTTTAATTACTAGGCAACGAATTCTAGGGTTATGTTATTTATTTAATATCTAGTTCATTGGAGATGTGTAAATATACGGTACATACATAGATGTATAAATATTCTATCTTACTTACTGGATTAGGGAACATTTGTGCTTGTTGTTTATCTACAATATATCAAATTGTATGGTTTATATATCAAATTGTATTGTTTAATTCGATAATATTTTATCATCTCGGAATAAATAAAAGTGATTTACCATTTATTTATTACTATCCATTCATTATCTGTGATATTGCACATGGTGCCTTTTAATATTTAAACAATCAAAATATTCAAAAACATTTAAATTAGTTAACTTTAAAGTTTCATTTCGTTAAGTTTATGGTAGCAGATTAAAAGCGTTGAAGAAATTCTAAATTCTCATTAAAAATTATTTGAAAGTGAAAACAGTACTTCTTTCACACGAACCCGGACGAGGAGTTTTATTGCTTGAGGCACCTATTTGAAAATAAAGTGATATTTTATTCCAACCGTCTATAAAATGAGCAATAAGGAGGTATATAATCAAACAATATGTTTAAAAATCAATAGATATAAATTTAAATATCAATTTTACCTACTTTACGATCATAATTTTTTTTAACCTGGCGAGTTTATTGCCATATGGCAATCTCTTCCAACCAACCAGAAAGATGTTTTTATAGGCCCTAAGTGTTAACCAGACTGGAATCCTATTTAAAAAAAAAACTGGGTTCCTGCGGGGATCGAACCCGCAATCTCCGGATCGGCAGACAAGTGTCTTACCACCAGGCCACGGAGGTCGTAATATCGATAAATCTCTCAAAATAGATTTTGATAAAGTTTTTAATTTACGAATGCAATTCGTTTTATTTATTTATTATATTTTGTTTTATTGTCCATCCAATTTTTCATCCTTCAAATAAAGAGTCTGGTATTTTTAACTCAGTGGTTCCATCATTGTTTCGGGTTTGTTTTTCACGGGGAACAATTTTTTTTTGTTTGATACCCTATTCATTAGTTGACCGTTGCTTAAAAATAACCATTTTTCAATACAGATATGTTTGTGCGTTTCACAGTCCAGGAAATCCAGTCGTCGGCACCACATTTCGAATACATTAATCATCTTTCTGTCCTGGACTTTCAACGTCCATATGTTTTTATAAAACCCTGAGTCTTGGCCTACTGTGTACTTGTCCACACGGTAGTATGTGTGTATTTCTTCTGATTACATTTTTTATGAATATGTTAAAGATTATATCTTTATTTTGCATTTATGCGCACTCCTTATTTAAAATTTATGTATGGTATGTATTATTAGAATGATCGAAATCAACCGTATGTGGTATGAAAATAAAATACAGTTCGATGAACAGTTAAAAATTCCTTAATTTTTATAATTCAGTATTTTTAATAAAAAAAAATGTAACCTCTGTGATCCAGATAGTAAGACGTTTGATTTCTATCCGGGCATTTCAGGTTCGATTCGTAAAAACAAAATTTGAAAAAAAGTTCCAAATTTACTAGTGTTTTTTTTTTTGTGTGTGATTGTGTTACCAAAATGTGCAATGACGGATCATGATTTTTTGTCAATTTCGGTAGTTTTAAATCCAAAGGCTTGATTACTGGGTTCGATGACAATATCATCTCTAACCAATGTTCTTCAATATCTTTAAATCACAAACTTGCATGCGTGATTTTTTTATAAATTTTATACAAAATAAAATTTATAAAAAAATCACGTGAGTTTTGCATACTAAATGTTTAATTATTTAAGATATTAAGATTAAAATGAAATTAATCTTAAACGGTAATGTTACACTAAGAAACGTAATTAAAAGTCTCTGTAAGGAGATAAATATACGCACACATGTGGATTCTATGTTGTGCTTTATGGGGATAAACTCTACTGTGCTGGAGGGATTTCCACCATTAAGGGCGACGCAAAGGTTCAAAAGGAATTAGAGGCTGCGGTTGGAACACAAACACGATATCTCTGAGACTGGCTAAGCACGGCTTTGAAGTTTTTGTAACGTTTGTGTATCCTAATGAGCATTTCGTAACACGATATTTTACTGCAGCGATTATTTTTTAACACGGAATTAAACGATTTAAAAAAGGTTAAGGGCCAAGGAAGTTAAAAAATTCAATAGTATTTCTGAAGAAGGGAAAGAATAATTATATGAAGGATATTAGAAGTTTCAGGAATATTAGAACTGCTTATAAAATATATTAGAAGTTTAAGAAATTGAAAAAGCAGCATGAGAAGGTTTCAACATGTGAAAGAGGCCTAAGAGATGTGTCAACATCTGAAAGTCTGGCGGTCTAGCTGTATACATTTTGTTATATGAGGTATCCTTTTGAAATCCCTTTTGCCCTCTTGTACGCAGAATCAAACAGTTTATCTAGGATAATTGTCTTCGTAACAAGTTAAAAGTGTTTTGAATCGTGTGTATTTTGAAATAATTGAATTAGAGTAAGAAGAAAAACAAAGCGTTAAATGATATTATTAAAATGCTGTATACAGTAATTAAATAAAATACTTATAACTTTCAAGTTACAGTAAATTATTGGAAAACTATAATCAAGGAAATTTTTTTCAATACCAAATAAGGTATTTTTACGATACAACAACCATAAAAATTGAAGATACTGATTAAAAAATAATTAAGTTTTGTAAAACCCAAAAGGAGCCAGCGATTAATAAAAGTGAAGAAAATAAAAGCAGAAAACGATTTAATGGTTTAATTTAAGTAAGAAAATTAGCTTATTTAAAATAATGTTTTTTTTTATACATAATTGATACAGAAAAATGTTGATTTACAATGAAACCAATTTTCGACAATTCAATACAATTAGGTATTATTGAGGTATGGTACAAATTCAATTTAAAAAAAAATTAGATATGGATTTTCATATAATAACATTGAAGTTATTTGAAGAAAAACAGTAAAAGTCACTTCATTATTTATTATTTTTTTGTTAGTTCTCTTTGGAATAAACTTCCTTTATTATTGCATGGCGTGTGACGATAGAAAACAAAGTCAATGTGGAAGTAAAATATGTATACTGAAACCGGACAGTATCAAATCTGATAAGATCCACAATCATATTTTAGTACTAACTTTGATGTATTAGAGTGAAACATGATAATGGAAAAATACTGAAAGGAGCCGAAAAAAAAAAAAAAAAAATGTGTAGTTTTTTCCCTAAATTATCTTCAGTTTTGCAGTATTTATCTTTACACATTAAAATCAACTTGTGGGCAGAAAAAGTTTTTAATCAAATGCAAATGTTAAGTTTTGTAACCGATGCAACTTGTTTTATCTTCAGTGTTATTCATACATACATATGTTACATAAATACCATCACGCCATTTCCATATTGGGGTAGGCAGAAAGGACAGAGCGCCATACATACATATCTCAAAACACATCCTTAGTCTATTCTATATTCAAACACCTTCTCGTACAACTCCTACGATTTCTCTGACTTTCTACGTTTGCTTCTTTCAGAATATCAATCACTTGAACCAACCATACTTTCCTTGATCTTTCTCTCACGCGCCTTCCACTCACATTTACACTATAAATATGTTTCGTTAGTCTTTCTTCACTCATTTATTCAACACATTCATACCATCTCAGCGTGCTCTTCTTCAACTGAATTAACACATCCCCTTTAAGTTCACATACATCCCTAGTATCTTCATTCATATTATGTCATACGTCGTGGTGTTCGTGTTATTTATATTAACTTTTATTGCATCAAGTAAAACCTGGAAGGTTTTATTGTACTCGTATCATAGAAATGCGCGTACTGAAAATAATACACGGCGTGACAATGTATGACCAAATTAAGTGATAAGGGATGAACTTGAACTTAACGTTGATGTGTTGAGTAAGATGAAGTGGAGCACTCTAAGATGGTTTGGCCATGGAGAACACATGATTGAAGAAAACATTACAAAACAAATATATAGTGTGAATAGGAGTGGAAAGTGTTATATAGAATGAATTATATTTTGAAAGAAAGAAACGCAAAAAGTCAGATAAATTGTAGAAGTCAAATAATGTTGAATGGGTTTAGAAAAGGCGAAGGATGCTTTTCGAGATAGAAACGTCTGGCATTCAGTATCTCTGCTTATCACAACAGGGAATTAGAGTGATGATATGTATACACATAACCTTAAGTGTTAGCAATGACAAAACTTTAATCTATCAACGAACCAAAGCTTTTAAAAGTTTTGTTATATATTAAACAAATAAGAACTATTTTGCTTTTATTAAACCAATAACATTAATTCTTGCACAAGTTTATTTGTCGAGAAAGGTCGTAAAATGAAGCTAAGTGAATTTGTTAATTTAAATCCATATATACGAAAATATAAACAAGTAAAAACTTTTCTTAGAATTTGGCTCATTTCCAAAATTTGAATGTGCCAAGCATAATATTCTTCGATATACCTTAAACTGGTCAAGTAAGATTGAGATACAAAACTTACCTTACTTAAGACTTTTTGTAAGAGGTGCGCGGTTTTTTTCCGTCCAAATACATAAAATTTTCAAGCCAACAATCTTTCCAAGAATTTTTGGTTCAGAAAAATGCAGAATGTAGGTGCACAGTAAAAATTATATTCGATTTGTCGGAACGATGTTTTGAAAAAAAAAAAAAAACGAAATACATTTTCTTCCAGTGCATTTGAGTTTTCCTTCCAATGTACATTTTTCCTCAAGTGCATTAAAACGTTTATTGCTGTAAAACTTTAAGCTTTGACTCTATGTGTAAACGCTTTGTGTGATGTTTTCTTTATAAAATCACGCTTGATAACATAAACTTTTTAAATGTGTATATTTTTTATATTAATTTGCAGTATGTAAAACGTTGGATTTTCAACATGATCTTAAATACGTGCACTGTTAGTCAAAAATAATTAGAAGACTTGTTTAGCGTTTTTTCATTTAATGAAATATAATTTTTGATATGCAAAAGCAGAATATAATTTTTGATAGAAATAATTGTGCCGTATAAACGGGTAGCCGACCCGGAATGGTGGAATCGGGATCCCGTATCGTGTGATCAGCTGTGTAAACTGTTAAATTTTTATAAATTTGTACTTCCTTACTTGTGTATTATTATGTATGTTTTGTGTTTATACGTCTTTTTATTTGGTTTATTTATATTTTTAATTTTAAAGGTATTTTGTAAATGTAGCACATATGACTTTTTTAAAATTATTTTATAAGGTACATTGTACCATCAAATAAAAAAAATTGAACCCGAAATCCCCAAGTGGAAGCGAATAGTTTAATAACTAGACAACGAATTCTAGGGTTGTATTATTTATTTAATCTCTAGTTGATTGGATGTGTAAATATACGGTACATAAATATATGTATAAATATTCTATCTTACTCACTGGATTAGGGAACATTTGTGCTTGCTGTTTATCTACGCATTCATAACAAAGTCCCGGATGACGGGATAATTCGATGTCAACGTGAAAGGGAGGGAAGTGTAGGCCACGCTAAATTTCGAGAGTAGAACTGGGTTTCTGTGTACATGTTCATTATGCATAATATGTATAAAAGGAGAAGTGCTTATGTAGGCAAAATTATTTATTTATTTAACAAACATAAAAAATATCTTTACAATTATAATGAACAACTTTTCTAAAAACGAATATGTATATTTTATCAGAAACGCATTTTAATAGAACTTTTTTATTTCATTTGCATGATACCCTTCAACATAGCTAAAATGATGAGCACATGTTAAAGAGTGTGGCAGAAGATACTATCTAGTAATCGAACCTTCGCATTAAGAACCACTGCAGTATACAAATTGTGTATAGTTCGCCATCCTATGTGTTGGAAATGGACAAGCAACTATACTCGCTCATACCAAGTATGTTGTTACTCGAGGAACTCTTTAACACTTGCCTTACTGTGCTTAAAAAATCCACCAGCCACGGTGCTGAACGCTAAGCGTCCAGTGAAAAATGTATGTTTTAAATTAAAGTTATGCAAAATCTGCTAGGTTATTTTTAGTAATTAGCTATAAAAATCATTAAATTATGTATTAAAACGTGGAATAATATAAAATAAGTGCCAGAAATGAAAATATAAGTCTTGGTCACTCACTATCCATCACAGGGCGGTAAGTGTTAACCCGAGAATCCTTTTTCATTTTTTTGGGCACCCTCATGAATTGGTGGACCCCCGGGTAGAAGACCCGAGTGTTACCAACTAGGCGACAGAAGAGAATAATTGAATACATATTTTATTGCATTAATAGCCCAGAACAAGTAACTCTTGAATACGGTCTATGCAAACAGTCTGACACGTTGAGTTATGAGTTATGTATAAGAATACACAGTGATTTATTTTGTTCTAATAACAACTGTGAACGTCACAAACTTCTCATAATGGTAATGCTGGATAAAAAAAATCCTTGATATTTTTTAAGAACCTAGATACATATAACATACATACAATTTATATTCAAAATATTGTTCGATACTTTACTTTCGAGATTTTTTTTGAAGAACACAATGTTTTATAGTCCTACGTCACTTAATTTTTTTTTTGTAAATTCGCCAGACTCTGAATACTGCAGATAATCAATTTCATAAAAAGTATTGCATGATATTTCACTTCAGAAAACTCATATCGAAAAGCTATCTGAATACAACAGATTTGCCTTTAAAAATTGTTTCGATAAGTCTGTTGGATTATGGACACATAAAAAAAAATGATTTAAAAACAAGAACATTTTAGTCCCAAAAATTTATTTTCAAAATATTATACGTAGCTTTTGGCTATTCTTCTTTAATCAGAGTTTCTTCGACACATTTGACTAAATCTGAATAAATGCATGAAATTTAATATTAAATATGTGAAATTGATAATATTGAAAAATATGTGCCAACTATTTATAGAATGTATATTTTTTTTTAAATTTAAACAAGTAATACTATAAAACTAAAGCCATCGTTGACTTGATTCATAAAGCGAATAAAAAAACATCACATCTCAGCGACATGGAGTTTTTTTTACTGGTTTCTTATCATTCTCCTTTTCTGTCACCCTTTCCTTTTCCTGGCCATCAATGACTTTGTTAAATTTATATTTGATTTTTTCAGTAATGCATTCCTCTACAGCATTCATCTCAATCCCTCACATTTCCCTTAAAACTTTCTTCATTAAGTGTAGGTATATTGTTTGAAAGAGATTATCACCTAGTAATACACTCGCCCTATTTTAGACTGTATACAACATTTTAAATAAATGAAATATTAATATTGTAAGTATTATACACTTTATAACTAATCCTTTTAAATAAGCACATCTGTACAATTTATATACAACTTTATTATTAACAATGGAGATGGATATGCTGGTATGACCAAGTATCTCTATTCGTATTAGATAAATGTGGGGCACAAAGTTATAGGAAGCTCTTTTTGAGAGGTCGATTGAAAATTAATGAACACCACACGTGTATAAAATAAAATAAAAAATACATATTAAATAATCATGTATCTTTGAAGTTTTTTTCCCCATTAACATTTGCCACCCTGTGATGGATAGCGAATGGCCAGCACTTATATTTTATTTGATTATTCGACGTTTTAATACATAATAAAATTATTTTTATAGCTAATTACAAAAAATAACCTAGCAGATTTTGCATCATTTTAATTTTAAACATATATTTTTCACTGTGCTCTTAGCGTCCAGCACCGTGGCTGACGGAATCTTTTAGCACAGTAAGGCAAGTGTTAAAGAGTTTTTTTGTTGGTTACGAGTATTAACCAAATATTCACACATGAAAGGATGCAATGGAGGAACTTTTGAGGTTTTCAAATATGCATGGCAGTGAAAACCTGATCCAAATTTTGAGCTTGTGATGAAGAATTGTTTGACATGATTTTGATGTGGTTGTTGATATTATGATGCAGTTGAAACTATGAATATGACAATTTGAGATTGATTTGTGTCTAAGGATGTGAACGTGTTAGTATAAAAGACAAGTATTAGATATTTATAATCAAGTAATTAGACAACTTCGTCACAGGGCTTGCCCAGTTAAGTGTTTCTCTATATTTTTGGTATTTACATGTACTCGTACTTGTATTTAACAGTTTTCTTTAAATAAAAATAATTGTAAATGTTGCGCGTAAAATTAAAAACAAAATGCATGTGTGATGAAGGACTTAATAGAATACCACTAGTTTACCTTTTCAAATTTTTATTTTAAAATATATCAGTGTGAATAGAGTATATATTTTTTTGGTGGCCGTGGTTTAACGGTTAGCATTCACGCTTTACAAAAGGGATACACCAGGTTCGATTTCTGGCGGATTTAATTCCAGTTTGGTTTTTCTCTTAGATAATTCTACTTCTGAATGTGTGCTTATGTGTAGCTTATATGCTGCTTATGACAAATTTTAGTAATGTTTTTAAGCAACGTAAAAATTGAGCTTTACGAAACGAAAGGCTGCAGTCGATTAAACCTACCGATCGTCTTGGAAGTTCAGCCTCTTTGCCATTGGAACTTTGAGTTTAGTTTGTCAAGAATATGTGCTTGTTGAAATGCAACAGTTGGCATACAATTAACCAATTCACGCACAGTCATCTACCATCAATACACGCACAGTCATCTACCACAGTCATCTACCATCGGCATACAATAAACCAATACACGCACAGTCATCTACCAGGATTTCTGAAAATTATACTCAATCACTAGGGAAAGCCTATCCATCGATCGATGTATTATACAATTTATTCTATCTATTTTATAACATAAAAGTACGGTGGCTTGCTTCACGTAAAAAATTAGATCTATTTAATACATTGACAACATGATTAAAGAGAGTTCTATATTTCAACGGTGCGATAAAAATTGTTTAATTATTTCTATTCCTTACAACCAGAAAAAAAATTGTCGATTTCTTGTTTTCTCGCGCAGAAACATGTGCTAATAATTGAACGCTGAAACGTTTATGCGCAGAATCATCCAGCAAAGAAATTTTCGTATAAAGATCCGTTAAATTTATTTTTGCAGTGATGGTCCATTTCAATCTTATCTTTTAACCTTCTATAAAAGTATGATTCATGACTTGACTTCTTTATCAAATGGATATTTGAACAAAGCACGGACAAAAAATCAAACAGAAATGAAAAAGAGTTACACGGGTCTCACGTAGAACTAACAAAAAAGTATTATAAAAAAAATTGTAGCATACGTTTGAAATATTTGAAAACATACGAGAGAAACATATGCGTCATGATTTTCAAAGGGACTTTAAACGTATGCTCAAAAAACAAATTGGGGCTTGGGATGGATGCGAAGAAAAAATAAAGCAGCAAAACAAATGACGTGATATTTTTATTTCATGGAACATTAATATTCATGTTATGGTTATATCAACAATTTCCATACAAAAATATAAATCACAAAAAAAAAACGAAGGGAATTCATGTTAATTTGTACGCTTTGACAATGTGAAAATAAATATCATATAATGTACCTTTGAGAATTTAGATATTACAGCAGGATCGGAATTATGCGTTATCATGCGGTAGTGGAAAAGGATTTTGCGAAATATGAAATTTCCGGAATCGAGGTATTCGACAACTGGTGAATGTTTCCATCCACTTGGGTTGTTGGAATTCCACTTTGTCGACTGGAGGCCTCATATTCTCCATCCGCATATTCTGCCATATCCTGGATAGTAATGTTAAGCTTGTGAGCAAAAGAATATCGAAATTCTCTGACTTATAAGGATATTGAAATTATGTTTATATGAAGTTTTTGGGAAATAAAAGAAATGTTAATATTTATACAGAAGTCAAATGCACGATTTATATAAAAGTAATGAAGTTATCACTCAGATTTTTAGACATTTCATATAATTTATTTATTGGCGATGGAAAATGAAAATATTTGATGTAAGGGAACATTATTTTATAAATTTGTTTTGGATCAAATTAAGTGTTACTTTTTTAATATCACAACAATTCAAAATTGGCCTTTATTAACCATATTGAAACTTAAATAATAATATATATTTAAGTTATAGCGTGAAGATTTCATCCCTTATAAAAAAAATCCAGCACTTGTGTACCTTTATTTTATAATTTATATTTTTGTTAACATATGTCCGTGGGGGAAAAATAATTTCAACGATAATAGTTAAGGAAGTTATCTAATTAATTTATGAAGTTTTCGATTAAAAACTGCTAGTTTTTATATCTTTTGTATGTATATGGATTTCACAGATCTTCAGTATGTTAATTTAAAATTTTGGAAAACATGTTATTACTATTCTTGTTATAAACGACAGCAAATAAAAACTGAATACATGCAATGAACAAAAAAACATTAAATAAATTGACCTCGAATAGGTTGACATTAATGTTGATACATCGGTATGTGTTCCCCATAAGATGATTATGCACTATCATGGGACCAATGTTTTACATGTCTAGCATAAACATAAACTAAATATTTGCCAAGTAAACATAAACTACAAATGTTTGCATATAGTTTGATTGCATCATAATCGTATTTATGTGTCAATTTTCGTTTTTGTAGTGTGCATTAAATATCAAGTAATATACGTGTACAAAGTTGTACGAAAATATTTGATTTTTTACGATCAAACCGGATTATACTCGTATATTGTTTCAAGATAGTTAACAATTTAGATAAATATGATTAAAAATTGGGAACGGAAAAAAGCGTAAATGAGTTTATTATTTTCGCAAATGTGTGCACTGAGAATATATGGAGTGACAATGTAGGACAGAACTCGAAATGTAGTGATTAAAGATAAATGTATACTTAAGGCTGATATATCAAATTAGATGAAGAAGGACACTGAGATGGCAAGTCTGTCAGACATATTTACATGAAAGCTTTAAATAAAAAATAGTCATTGAGAAAAACATGATAAACCCTATTTGAATTCTGAACAATAGGCAAACATTTATAACACTGTCAAGCTTCAAATAAACAATTTTTTAATCAAATATTTCGTTAAGTATGTATATTTGCAGATTTATTTCTAAAACAACAAATTTGATATTATGTAAACCTTTGAAATGAATTTATATTAAATAAATTTACTCAATTTAACTTACTCATTTTGCCAGAAAAACTTTTCCAATTTCACGCTTGCCAGCGATATAATTCTATTAGTTTTATTTAATCAGTAGAAAACTTTGACAAATAAGTGGATTTAAATTTTAAACTTATTTAAAATAACTCATTTCGGCCACGTGTCGGCAATTTTGATCGCGATAAATCGATATAACCTCAAATAATTGGTCAGTATAAAAGCGTGGTGAAAATTTCAATCTAGTATAACTCATCCAAAATGTTTAATTAAAAATCCATACGTCTGAAAACGAATATTTTTTAATTTAAATTAATTTAAAAAGTTTTTAGTTCTTCTTCAAATAATATGTACAAAATAAGTTTCAAAAACATATCATTCATTACTGATTTATAACATCATATCCCTAAAAAAAATATTTTTAGAAATAAATTTCGAGCATCAACGAAATTTTTGTTTATTATTTAATCCTTCTAACGCCATTTTTAACTGACGGTACCACAATACCGTAAAAAAATTATAACAATAAAAAACATACATCCTGAAGAAGTGTTTCTCTATCTAACTTCCCATGTACCATTTAATTGTGCGTGGGAAATGTGTTTCTCTATCCAACTTCCCATGTACCATTTTATTGTGCTTGGGAAATGTGTTTCTCTTTCCAAGTTCCCACGTACCATTTTATTGTGCGTGGGAAATGTGTTTCTCTATCTAACATTCCATATACCATTTTATTGTGCGTGGGAAATGTGTTTCTCTATCCAACTTTCCAAATACCATTTTATTGTGCGTGGGAAATGTGTTTCTCTATCTAACTTTCCATATACCATTTTATTGTGCGTGGGAAATGTGTTTCTCTATCCAACTTTCCAAATACCATTTTATTGTGCGTGGAAATGTGTTTCTCTATCCAACTTCCCATGTATCATTAAGCATTTTATTTGTTGCACTTTCTTCTTGGACGAAACCATCACCTCAGAATAACATTAGTTTATAAATAACTTGAAAAGTGCAACTTTGCTTCAAAATATAATCAGGTTCAAAAATTATTTGAATACACATGCAAAAATTATTTGAATATAATTATTTGAATATACATGCATATGTTTTCAGTAAATATGAAGTTAACTATTCACCAAAAAAAATGACAATACTGTCTCAGATCTTTAAACAGCTTTCATGTTTATTACGAGCAAGACAGATACAGAGTGATATTTACTTCTTTAAATATTTGTTTTAATAGTTCATAAGATTTGTGATTCACATTTATACTGAATAATTTAATTTTCACTCAAATCAGGATATTGAAATATAATTATTCATAATGTAACCTCTGTAACGATTTGATCTAAAATAAAATATGGCCCAATGTTTTAAAATCAATTTTTGCAGTCCCCATATTTCAGAACTCAATAAATATTATATCAATAAAGTATATATTTATTTTTTTATTCAGACAATTTATCCTCTGGAAAGTATTTTGTTAAACTATATATTTTAACACTTTATTTTACAATACAAAAGCATTTACATTGTGGCAATAATTTAACATAAAAGTATTGTTCTAGTTAGTAGAAATTTTATCTTGTTTTTTTTATAAACAACATTCAAGGGTTACTTTACAATTATAACTTTGAAAATAAAATCGTAAAATGGCGGCTGTCTGAAAAAAAATTCTTTTTTGTTCCCTTTTTTCAAATAAAAAAAAAATTGTAAAAAAAATAGTTTTGAATTTTCCAAGGTAGGAACGGTAACAAAAACATTTATCAAAGTTTCATACTTAATTTGAAGGCACTCGGTTGGATAGAACTTGAGATTTTATTTCGACCAGGTCGAAAAAAGTAGTTTGGAGAAAAACGCGTTTAAAGTTTTGAGATTATTGTCCGAGTCATTCCGGTACGGCGTAATTGCTACTTCATTTATAGTTATAACTTCGTAAATATTAAAAAATTTATAATTTTCTTTTGACAACATATTCTTAAAGGTCTTAACTTTAAGAATGTGAAAAAAACAAAAAAAGGATTTTTTCAAATTTCTCGAGTATAATACATATATTTCCTTAACTCTTTCACGGCGGGGGACCACTTAACTGGCCCATACATAATACGTGCCGTCCTGGCGAGCGGCCATTTAAGTGGCCACTAACTTTGCGTGTCGATATCTCAGTCAAAATTAAATCTTCTTTAAAATTTTTAACCTGAATATAAGACAAAACGTGTCCTCTAGTGACATCTCTTTTAAAATCATCAACACTTCAAGTACTTGATCCATAAGAAGGATTTAAACAGACCGATTCGAGGCCGTCGAAATTTAAAGCATTTTAAATATTAGCGCCACACGTTCGGGTGTGTTAAAGGTCATGTTTCTAATGACGATTGCTCCCGATCAATATGACGTATTTTGCGTCGATATTTTTTTTGTAAGTACGCGTATTGCGTATTGAATTAATTGCCTTTTTCATTGTTTATGGATTATTGTTTTCTTTGATTATTGCTTCTTATATTGTCGCACTTTATTTATAGCTTTGATTTGGATAATATTACGTATGTATAGTGTCAGCTAAAAAATGCATCGGCGCACAGTTCCACAGTAATCAGATTCGGGATAATGGTGAGTCATATTGTTATGTAGATACAATATAAATTTATTGAGGTAAAACACCGCCGCCTCTGGGACACACGAAAGATACTGGAGCCATCGCCGTAAAAAGGTTAATAATGACGTAAGTTATTTTTTGTCGGTAGACTACGAAGTGGGTAGACTACCAAGTACTAAGTTATATCTTTAATTTTTTTCAGCTTTCCCATAGTATATTTGTTTTCAATATTTTTAAATTCGTATAAAAAATTTCATGTGGTGGTTAAACTTATTTTTGTATTGAAACCCTTTGATGATCGTAAATTTCGATTTAATTGGTTTTCGCCAATTTTATAAAATAATTTGCAGACGATGAGCCACGTGACTCACAACTAGTTAGGTTATGTACAATTATGGATTCAACAATTCAAATTTAAACTAAAATTAATTTTCACAGCGTCAATGCAAACAGTTTTTAAAACAATAATACAAGTTATAAATATCTCCTTTGTTTGTTAAATTATCATTGAATTTTATTGTGTTGTTATACATTTAATTTCACTTTTGCCATCAAATTTACAGCCTGGCAGGCTTATTGCTACATGAACCTTAATAAATAACCAGACAGGATCATTTTAAAATAATCAAACAAGCCACCTTCGGTGTGCAATTGATAGTTGTCTTAAAAACTTGGCTACGTAGAGAACCGTCTTATGCTGCGAGTTGTAAAATTCTAGTGTGAATACATTGAAAAAAACCCGAAATATTATTTTTTATAATGCTAGTAAAAAAAGTTAAATATTTTTCTTTTGACAAATCGTTTTATACAAATTGACAATTAATTAATCCACCTAAACCTGCTATAATGTAATTACTTCAACTTTACCTGCTATAACGTAATCGTTTCACCTATACCTGCTATAACGTAACATAAGTTAAGTCATCTTATTTTTTTTATTACGCGGCAAAGTTACCACTTTGCGAAGAATTTTATAGCCAGAAATAAAGATTTCCATGAAAATTTTGAACGCTGATTAAGATAAATGGGAAGGTTTCCAACTTGATCACGCTATTCATTATCGACGGGATCTGAGATAGGGCCCGGGGCACACTCCAGATCAGATATCGGTAATCTGCCTGTGGAGATGGAGGGCTCGACTCTCGGGACCACCTCTTCACTCTACACTCTTCATTTTCTACTCTCAAATCTAACTTTTCAAGGTGAGTGGCTCTATCACGAATCTTGATATTCTCCTTTAATTAATTCCACAGTGTTGATGGATGTCTTGATACGAGTACCTTTCGTATAAAAAATGGGAAGCAAATTCTGTCAAAACTTTTCGAACCATATTATGGAAATTTACAGTGATTTAGAAATTTGTGTTTTTCACTGAACAAATTCACAGATATTTTATTTACGTATGTGATGTATTTTATCTATGTATGTGTATAATTATGTGATGTATTCGACTATTAAAAAAAGCGTTTGAAAAAAAAAAAAAAAATTAACAATTACCAACACAACGGATGAGCGCCTCTAAACCTTTTTATAAATTCCGACAACCAAAATCAAAAGTAAAAAATTTCAGTACCTTCAGCAAAAAAAAAACATCATTTTAAATAGGAAGTAAAGACTATACACTTAATTAACATAAGTTCTTGTTAAACATTTTTGTTTAATTTCTTATGAAAAAAATAAAACAAAAACCATTCATTTTTACAAATATGATTACCAAAATGATTATGGATTAAAAAATGTTTTATGTCATAATTCTAAAATACTTCTTAAGCATAAAAAACAATAATTTATGGTTCTATTTTACCTAATTTTAAGCGTTAATTTGGCTCGTCCAATAGTTTACAAATTATCCACATACAACTAGTAATATATTGTGTAAAACTAGTGATACGCGTATTATTAGTGTTTAAGAACGAGACAACGAGAATAAAATATTAGATATACTCGTATATCGCGTTGTTGAACATGTTTCTTTTCTAAGTCAGAAAGTAAGAGATCTCTGAAGAGGGTTTTTTTTTTGTTAAAAAGAATAGATATGACCGAAATCATAGGTATCCTTATACCCTCGAACACTAGGCGGAAGAAGTGCCTGTGTTGTTCGAGGGGAGTAGCACAGTGCGGGGTTCGAACCGATGACCTTCCGCACGGAAGTCCAGCGCGTTACCACGCGGCCTTGCACCTCACTAAAATTACTAAAATACATTAAAAAATCAAAATGAGTAACGTAATTTGTTTAAAATATTATTTACGGTGGATTTTGAGCATTATGCACACATTAAAAAATCAGAATTCAAGCAATATTAAAGATAAGATGATACGGTTAAAAATCTAAATACTCATGACTTGTACAATTTATGTTAAGAAGTATAATATATATATATAATTAAATACAACATAGCAGGGCTTAGAAGACCCAGCGTCATATGCCTTGAAAGAAACGATATAATATACTCGTACTTTCTTAGCTAGCGCAAATATACAAGAAAAAAAAACAATATAATGTACTTTATTTACTCAAGTGCGAATGTGAGTGAAAGGAGTGGTAGAAGAATAAAAAGGAAAATATGGTTGAATCAAGTGAATGCAAGGAAAGTCGAAGAAATCGGGTAAGTTGCGGGAAGGTTACGAATATTGTTATGTGACATTTATTTTTCAATTCTACAGTTTGAAAATATTTGACAACGTAAAATATATGTCCATCAAATGAATGAAAACAGACAAACAAAATAAATATACATTGCAAATATGAGAGAAAGGCATGGTACATGAAGATCAAAGAATGTATGGTTGCATCAAGTGAATTATATTTTGATAGAAGTAAAGGTAAGGAATAAGATAACTCCCATGAGCTGTATGAGAAAGCTTATTGATGTAGAAAAGGCGCAGAATGTGTGTCAAAATGGTATTTCGTTTTCTGGCGCTCTGTCCTCTCTGCCTACACTGACAGGGAAATTGCGTGAAGGTGTGTATTAATTTATTTCAATGACCACCCTTAAAACCTTCAAATACCTTCAAAATTCTATGAATTGAACCTAAATTAAGAAAAATAAAATGGCTATATAATTTTATAAAATGAATGGAGACAATTATATATACACACCAATATACATCTTATCAGTATTTGGACTCTAATTTTATGAGAATCAATATAATATAAGAACTACAATATTTATATGTCATTTCATTCATAAAACTCACAGTATAAGTTCGCCTGAAGAGAGCCTCGGAATAAGAAGTAGAAAAACATGTCGCGATGATAAATTGCAATTATCGGAATCAAAAAGTTATTTTTAGTACGTTTCGAACTGTTGTAAAATGTGAATAAGGGGGCATTTACGATAAATTTTAAGATTCATAACAAAACAAAAGCTTTTTAGCTTCAGAAATTATTTCTCAATGGTAAGTAGCTTTAAAAAAGAAGTAGTAAGTAAGAACAGGTTGTAGAATTAAATTGATAATCCTATTTTATGTGGAATTGGATTAATAGGCCTATTTATCTGTTTATTTCATGATTTGACTAAAACAGGCTCAATCACACTGATGACAAGAAGATTCCGATGACAATTAAATATGAATTGTTAGCACAATGCCCTATTTTCAGCGTTCATTTTTAGTACCTTACGTTATGAGTTCGAATACCGGTGGTCATATCTTGCACTTGTGTTTTTTATCATCTATATTTATTTTCGAAAAATTAAGCTTTGACATTGCCAGATACACAGATGATAGATGGACCCAGAGAGTGCTGGAGTGGCGCCCAAGACAGGGAAGAAGAAGTGTGGGCCGTCGTCAGACACGGTGGTCAGACTGCATTAGAAGAGTGGTCGGGAGCAACTGGAAACGATGTGCTCAGGAAAGAGAGGAATGGAGGAGGAGAGGGGAGGCCTATGTTCCACTTTGGACGGAGACGGGCTGATGAAGTTTTGACTTTTACTTGCGTTCATTCATTCATTCACCCTTCTTTTAAAGCTCCACAAGGGAGCATAGGGAGACCACCAGTCTTCTCCTTTCAGAGCGGTTTTGGGCGGTGTTGGTAATCTCCCTTCACGACATTGCTAACGCTCTGACTTCCTTGTCATAGCAACGGTACACCGTAAGAGAGGGTCTTCCAGGCCGTCGGGACCCCAATGGACAGAAAAACAGCGCTCTCCTCGGCCAACTATCATCGGGCAATCTCAGAACATGTCCCAGCCGGGACCATCGCCTCTCCGAATTACAGAGACGACAGACCCCTGCCGGGTGCGCCGCCGTACAGCGTCGTTTGTTATGTGGTCATACCACCTGATTCCCAATATCCTCCTGAGATACCTGTTTTCAAAACTAAGTATCTTGCGCTCCTGAGCCTTGGTGAGATACCAAGATTCACAGCCGTACAAGAGGATCGGGATGACACATGCGTTAAACAGGTGGAATTTTGTTGTGACGCTGAATCCAGTCACCTTCCAAATCTTATGCATGTTGTTGAACGCTGGCAGCTCCGATGCGGATGGGCAGCTCCGTCCAGAGATCACCATTGGAGGTGATGGTGCCACCCAGGTATATGAATTTATTCACCTGGGGGATCCGGTTGCCATTAATCATCATCGGCGCGCCTCCATTAGGACATGCATCGTTCCACATGTATTCTGTTTTACCAGCATTGTTTTACTTGCGCTAAGAGTAACATATTATGCATCAAAATCCTCGTAATGCATGTGTTTTTTTTCTTTCAGGATTGTCCAAATGTATATTTGTCCAAATAAGCAAAATACGACCTCGGTAGTTTGATAGATATGACGTCTGTTTTTCAGCGTGGAGGTTGCGGGTTTGATTCCTGTTGGTGCCCATATTTAAATAGACGTACAGTCTCATTTTCATTTAAGTCTTGCTTATTAGTTTTTTCATGAGGTTTTTGTTTAATATTTCAATTTACTCAATAATGAATTTCACCAAGACCTTAATCGATAGTATCTTAATATATTTTCATAAAAGATTTTTTTTTTTTACAAATTGATGGATTCTAAGAAATACTTTGTTGGCCCTGAATATTTTTGCCAAGAATATGAATATTATTTCTTATTATAATGAATTAAGAGGTATTTATAGAATATTTTAACTAAAAGCAATGCCCACTTGACCTCCTCAATTTTGAAATATTGGAATAATAAACAGCCTTTGCGATTCCTTTACATAAATCAAAACGACACTCGAATCGGTAATAATTTCGTTGGAGGGGATGTTCACAATACTCTTGATAAAATGAACTTTTACAATATTAAAATATTTATTTTCAACTTCAGTTCATCAATAAAAACATGAAGTAAAACACCAATTATAAAAAAATCATACCTGAAAATATTATCTACTTTCATTATTTAATAATAAATAACAAGATGATTTTTGTAAAGTATTTATGAGTAGTTCAGTATTCCTATAAAATCTAAGTGTTTTTTTTTTCAATTAATAAAACAGGGCTTTCAAACTCTATCATGAATTTAATTCAAGTAGAATGATATGTTTGAACATTGATGTCAATTATGAATAATAAGTCAGTCATAGTATTGGCATCAATCTCAAAAAACTTACTTTTGGCACCACACTCACAGGACTATTGTTATACTTATAAAACTATTGTATTGCTTGTGAAGTTTGGACAGATATAGATATTCATTATTTTATAAATTGTAAAAATATACGACCCTTTGGCGTCTTTTACAAACATCAGCACCATTTTCTATACAAATGATAAAATATTAACAACTACAAAAATCAACACGTAAGATGAATTACATCATTATTATAAAACAATAAACAAAATAACCAGTATTCCAATTTAGAAAAAAATATTTTAGAAATGCCAGAGATGGACACAAATATTAGCAATATTTACTATAAAAAAGACAAATAATAAACAACTTATACACCAAAACAGATATGAAAAGATTTTATTATTGCATTCTTATAATTGCTGAATTACAACTTGCAAATGTCGTCTATTTATTCATAATTTCATAAATACACGATGACTTTTATCGCTTATTTAAAGTTTCACAACAACGTTTTATTTTTTTTTATTTATAAAATTAAGCTCAGCTATAAATTCAGTTCAAGCGAAGTGATGTGTTCAAGTAATTTTTAAGGTTTTATTTTTTCAATTTGGAAAGAAAAACTAATTTCGCAAAAGTTTATCGTAGAAAGGATTAAACTTTCAAGCAATTCAACTGCTCGATGATTATAAAGTGCTGTTATTTACAACTCAAACATTAAAAGCGCTTTACTAATAAATTAATTTGAAAAGCGTCAGTAATCCAAGATTTAAATTCAAAAGCAGGTTGGGTCCTGCTGGGTTTAGAATCTGGAACGCCAAGCTTACTTAATACTAGACCATGGTGCCGACATGGTACGTTAAAACAAATAAAAGATTTTTTTTCATTTATGTACGTTACCTCTCAACATATTCAGATTTTCGCTTTGAACATAATCAAAAGCGTAAAATTATATTCCGCCCCAGTACTCGAACCACGTTCGGGTTTAGAACCACTGTAGAAGGTAGGAAATTAACAGTTCGACATCGCACGCGTTTGAAATATTACCCCGCACGTAAAAAAGCAGAAACAGTCAACAATATCTAACGTATGAATATGAAAGCCAACCAAACTAGTTTATCACTAGGGCAATGAAACACTTACATATAGATGAGATCCGTAGTCTAGTCAGTAAAATACCTGTCTTCCAACATGAGGGTGGATTCAATAATCGCTGGAGTATGATTTTAAAAAAAAAGTTTACATCCGGGTTTTAATTAAATCCCTTAATATTACAGTATTTCTGGTTGGTGTGAAGAGATTGCTACGTGGTGATAAAACCAACAGGTGTTTATATAAAACCAAAAGTGTATTAGATAACGTATGTATATATATTAAAAAGAACTTTAAAGCATCAAATTCGAAGAGTTAATATTATTTTATTGCTAAAAATAATAAACATTTAGAACTGTAAACCTATTTTGACTAAAGTATAAAACTTTCATAAAAAAATGAAGGGGGTGAGGTTAAATGTTTTTTTTAAGTTTTAAAGGTAGATAACATGAACCTTTTGAGTCTCTTTTGTGTCATTATATTTCATTTGATTATTAAGCTATGTATTAAAATTAGTAAATTATAATTTTAAAACATAAAACCGAGTCAATCTATTACTCCTACGTAGCCTTCGAACTTCATAAAACGTTTCTTAGTTTAAATAACACAGTAAAATATCAAAGGGGGGGAAGAATTGTTTGTCAAATTGCTTTCAATTTATCAAAGTGATTGGTCCTAGGGGATATTTGACAACATTTTTAACTTTTATGGCTAAGCTTTCTTTAAAAACAGTTCAATATTTATTTAATCTGAATTTTTAAAGAAGCACTTTTTGGTTGCCTTATACTCGTACATTTAGTAAAACAACGCTTCTTAGTTGACAGTACGTAAGAGCGTTTTAAGTTATTTATATTATTTATAAAAGGGTGTTTTGAAAGACATATTTTAATAATAATTTTAATAAGTGGTGTACCTGTTTTGAATATGCAGTCAGGTTTGAATACTCTTATTAGTATTTAGAATATTTAGTTAAAAATACACATTATTTATCACCACAAAACATATTTTACAGGTGGGAGAAATTAACGAAAATAATGAAGTATTTCAATTTTTTTTATCTACAATTGAATTTTAATAGAAAGACGAATCGTGTAAATTTATGAATGAATGTATATAACCCATGATGAGTATAATTGAAGGCATAATACAAAGAGGGGGATCAGGGTACCTGACGTCGGTGCCACCGGAGATGACCACGTAAACCAATTGGTGATAGGCATTTCATATCACATCAGGAGTAAAGAGCTTCAGTACCTGCAACTTATCTGCGTCTTTTTTCTCTATTGTGTTCTTGATAACTACATAGTAACAGTTCCGCGCCATTAAGCTCTATCAGCGGATGTTTGCTCCCAGATGAACTGACCATTAATGTTTTAAAGTACGTCATGCAATATTTACGTTTCTTGCGCTAACCCCCATTACCCCCTTCTGCCCTCCGTCAACCCGTTTAACTAGATATTTCTTGGGAGTCTGTACTCAGGAATACAAGCCACGTGTCACCAGAACGCAACACTAGAATCTCAATGCTACATCAGTTTGCTCTTCTCAAAATTTCATAATTTGATACTCCGATCTACCGACATTTTTCGAGCGCCCTAAAATGTTGTCTATAGAAAATCCATGATTTTCGTTTATACTATGATATGGTAACAGCTTTATAGAGTGCCGTTTGAGTTTACAGTGTAAGATTGTGATTATCAAACACTCACCCACGAAGAGTCTAAAAAGCTCGGTTAGCTGCGCTAACATAAATCTATAAAACAATGCAAAAACTCGCAATTTTGTACATATACTTAACTACTTTATTATGTTCAACAAGTTGGTCTAATTTTTAAATCCTTTAACGAGCTGGTCTAATTTTGAAATCATATTTTTAGTAAATTTATTCTTAATACTAAAACATTCGAATCATCTTTACTTCAATCCCAAATTATCCCATTCACAATTCAAACCATATCAAATTTTCAACAACCACACCATTACAATGTCTAACCACTCCTCATTGCATACTTTACACTCATATCCATCATACATTCACTTGTTGGCAGAGGTAAGCAAACAAGTTGATTTGAAAATGAACATATCAAAAACCAAATATATGATTACCGGCTTTGCTTCCCCAAAACTCATAAATGTAGATGGGAAGCAGCTGGAATTTATTCAGAAATACGTGTATTTAGGCGAACTTATTTCTTTTGTTGGTGGCATAACAGAGGAAATAGCACGAAGGACAAAACTAGCATGGAGCTCATTTGGATGTTTGAACAACATTTTCTAAAATGATTTCCCAATGGCTTTGAAGCAAAAGATCTACAAACAGTGTATTCTTACAGTACTTACACAGCACATATAAATATAGTGTTATTTTTTATGAATAGAGTGTGACATTATCTCTCTTTCTTTTTATTTAAATTTTACCCCCAATTTAATAAACGCAAGCGTAAAATCATGAATTGGTAATATAAATACAGGCATTTTTACGAGGATTTTTATGCGAATGCTCGTTCACTTAAATCACCTCGGTGTTAAATATTTATTTACCGCTAAATATTTATAAGAACCACGCGAGGATAACGTAAGGTTCACTTGTCAAGCCTCTAGAGAAAGAATGCCAGTTACTTTATACTGAACAACTACAGTGTGCCCTGGAATATTAGTCGTTTTTATATAAAATTATAATCATAACTGGTTATTGAAAGAAAAACAAAGCAATACAAGCATTCGTAGGTTTCACATAATTCAAAGCACATGTTATCAAAAGATCTGCGCTCAATTGTTCCATTATTTTCATGATCAGGTGTCACACTGGTGCAGAGATGATATCGGAAAAATATTTATTAAAACAACAGATATAAACATAACTAAATATTATTTAATCAAATAACATCCAAGACATATTTGACAGACTCTCTTCCAATGCATAAATACATACGTATGCTAGAATCTATCCATGCATAAATACATACGTATGTATACACAAACAAAACAAAGAAACTCACATAGAAAAAAAAACACAGTGCATAAGGCTTAAGACGTTGACCTTGTAAGAGTTAAATTTCATATTTTAAAACAACAATTTGTGCCATTTTATAGAAATACCATTAATTAATTGTATAAGAAAGCTTATTCTTCTGTTGAAATTTGTAAATGTATTCGTAATTACAACTCGTGGCATTAGCAAATAACGATCCTGCACGGATAGATTGCGCGCCGCACAATCGAGTTAACACTGTGCTGGCTGCCAGCGCCTCTGACTGCTATCCATTGAACATTAGTTGCACCAATTTTGGTGATAAAATTCCCGCCTTTCAGACGTCTGCTATTTCTTAAGTCTTGAGTAGCATGCCTTGAGAAATTGTGCCATATTTATAAAATTTTATTTATATTTTTTGAACAATTCTAAAAATTATGCAATCAAAATTATCTTTTATTGGTACATAATTAGTTCAATCAACCTATATAATTTTTTTTACAAATTTAATGTATTATATATCGTGTGTACTAAGAAAATGAAACCTACAAAATAATTATTTTTCTAAGGAGAAATCAACATATATGTATAAGTTTATGCCTAATTATCAAAATTAAAGAGAAAATATATATTTATCAAAATAAATAGGTAAAAATAATCCGAGTGAAAGTAATGGAAGGCAAATAGCCTGAACGAGTGGATATGTACTGGCTTAGTAATTAGTTGTAAGAATTGTTATCTAGTTTTAAGTAGTATGTAGGTGTTAACCATTTCTAAAAAAATATATGTTTAAATTATTAAAAATAAAATTATGTGTAGGAAATTAAAAATAAGTTAGATGAGAGTTATAATATATAAATTAGATTAGTACTTAAGATATACATTTATACATTGGTCTAAGTCTTTGACAAATGTTTGTTAACGCACATGTAAAAATATAACTATCAATATAGCTATCAAATCTCATAAATAAATAATATAGCTATCAAATCTCATAAATAAATAACCTTACTAGTACTAATTTCGATGTGAAGTAATTAAATATGGAAAAAATACTGAAACGAACAAAAATCATTCTGCAGAAATGTGCGAACTGAGAAGAGTATAAACACTCGGCCGTGGGAATGTTTGTGGGATGAGCCCGAACCTTTTGGTGTATTCTCTCTTGAATGTATTTTTTTCTTTTTTGTCATCTACTATATTTATTTTCTGTGTTTATTTTTTTGTATATATTCCTGTTTCTACGTGTTTAAGGGTGTGGGCTGAAAAACATCTGGTGTCCCCGTGGCTGGGTTCGCCCTATATTGGTGGGGTGTATTTTGGCCGAGGGGATGCTATAAGATGAGCCCAGACCTTTTGACAGCTTCTGTGTTTGATGTATTGTATGCAATTTATGTGTTTTAGAAGTGTTATTCAGGTGTGATCTTGTACATACTATGTTGCTGTCAATAAACTTAATATTTATTTATTTTTTTATTTTTATTTATAAATAAATCATCATCTTTATTCTACATATCTGTAAGTGAGATACAGGCAAAAGCCTAGTTTACTGAGTACAAGACAAATGAAAGGCAACAAACTCAGATCCATAAAAGTGTGTGTCCGAATTAAATGACCTGTTGTTTTTTTCAAAAATTATGTATATTTCTTGTCATGTATAAATTAAATAAAAAAAATAGTTTGGGAAAAGTTAACAGATTTCCATTTATCCTAACTTGGCATATTTTTTCCCTTGTCGTTTCATTTCATATTTATCTGATATTAGTTTACAACAAAATTTTAAGCAATTCCTTTCGCAACAATTTGATTTCACCAATATATTACTAAAAGTTTAACTTATAAAATTTTATGTTGGTTAGACGCCTGTTTTTAGCCTGGGAATTGCGGGTTTGATTCCCGTTGAAAACCAGATTTATAAAATATATATCAATTAGTGTGGTACTCATTTAGACACGTTTTAACGCATCTCTGGTTGGCTGGAAGATAATGCCATAAGATAATAAACTCGGGGAGTTGTACTATTTATAATAAAAATTATATGCAATTTAATATTCTACAACTAAGAGGCCACTTTGAGCAGTCAGTTACACTTTTCTAGAAATGCTAAAAGGTAATATAAAACCTTCGACTAAATAATTAAGTTAAAATGTTCAGGCTTAAAATATTGCCTTCGTTTATTCAAATTATATGGACGATGATGAAAAACTCAACTTAAGAAATAAATATGGAAATTTATTTTATTAGAGTTATAGTCTTCACAGTAATTACAAGTGTATATTGGATTATGACAGGTAATACGAGTACATATTTCCAAAAATCGATGGAATGAAATGTATACTTGAAAATTTTCATCTGAATACCTATTGAACTGAAAATTCAAAGATGTAAAACTTAAAGAAATGAGAAAAACCATCCTGAAAACTGGACAAATTATAGTTTGTCGTTAAAACTAATGCATGATAAGTTATTTAATTGAAAAAATTTGAGCTGAAAATATTATTTTACCTTAAACAATTTAGGTGAACTTTTGTTATTCGAGATCCAACTTAAGATAATGTGGATGAAGAAGGAAAAGTACACAATAAGTTTTGTTATTCGAGATCCAACTTAAGGTAATGTGGATGAAGAAGGAAAAGTACACAATAAGTTTTGTTATTCGAGATCCAACTTAAGATAATGTGGATGAAGAAGGAAAAGTACACAATAAGTTTTGTTATTCGAGATCCAACTTAAGATAATGTGGATGAAGAAGGAAAAGTACACAATAAGTTTTGTTATTCGAGATCCAACTTAAGATAATGTGGATGAAGAAGGAAAAGTACACAATAAGTTTTGTTATTCGAGATCCAACTTAAGATAATGTGGATGAAGAAGGAAAAGTACACAATAAGTTTTGTTATTCGAGATCCAACTTAAGATAATGTGGATGAAGAAGGAAAAGTACACAATAAGTTTTCCTAAAATAATTGATTCTAAAATTCTTTCGAAGCGAATTTCATTTTGCGTATTTCAGAATAAATTTTTTAATTTGTTTGTTTTTGACAAATAAGAATTTTGATTCGAAAATTTGAATTGTCAACCTACCTGTTTAATTAACATTTTAATAATAATGATTTTATGTTTTCTCAGTTATACATTTATTAAATGTAATTAAAACTATGTTTGTTAATTTTTTAGGTATTTTCTTATTTATTTAATTTCTGTAAGTAGTACCAAAATGCCTAAAAACTGACCTTAAGCACACTGATCATATGATATATTTTAAAGGAACGTAGAATATGATAGAAAACAAAATCGAAAAGTCAAATTTAGCAGCAAATAAAGCATAAAATACTTTACTGATAACTCAAATAATCAGTCTTGTTATGTCATAACAAAAGTTCTAATATACTCGTATATATTAGAATCTGTTCATTACAGTTTCTACATCAAAGATCTATGTTATTCATTTCACCCCATTTCAATTTCAATAAATACACTAGCATGGAGGAAATTTATATGAGCCTGAAATCAAAATGAGCAAAGGCATCAACCCACCCGGCAGACAATACTAAGATCTCGAGGAATATTCACAAGTTGTCAAATATAGGAGGTCGGGTGAAAGGTAGTTCCATTAGAATGTCAAGCTAAGTTTATGGTAATAGTAACAGCTAGTCGAACTGAAATGATTAAGTAGGTCGCGCATTCAGTCTTGTGTATTGAGAGTAAGTTATCCGGAAGGTTCTTTGAATCTTCAAGATAGATTGGGAATGGGTTTGGATGATCTTAAAAACAATATATTATACAAGAAATCTGCCGTTTAATATGAAAGTATATTTCATATATTTGTAAATGTGTCCATGTGAATAATTTGAAGAGGTGCATGGTCGAGCGGTAACGCACTAGACTTCCGTGCGGAAGGTCATCAGTTCAAACCCCGCGCTGTGCTACTCCCCTCAAACGACACAAGATTTTTTTCGCCTAGTGTTCGAGGCTATAAGGATACCTGTGACTTAGGTCATATCTATTCTTTAAAAAAAGTACAAAACAATTTAAATGATTATTTTATATATAAGTTAACGGTACAATATATCTTATGCCAATAATAACAAAAAGTATAAAAGAGCCAGTAGTGAATGCTCAATACATTAAGTTCGACAGAATATACAAAAAAAATATTTTATGTTACACAATTACAACAAAAATATTAAGAATGAAACAGGTATCAAATCGTAAATCACATGTTACCAACACAATACGGGGCCGTCCATAGGTGCACAGTCCGCACTGCGCAAAAATACATACACAATGGACAAATCATTGAAAAATAAATACAAATTGAAAACGAAATATTTAAGACACAATCTTACAGGTTCAACTTCTCAAATCCTCAAAAAGCACGAGGAAAAAAATCACAAAAATAGTGAACAACACAAAAGTCAAATAAAACGCCTTTCAAAAAAGGTTCTCAGAAGTCCTCGAAATACACGTGAGATCCCTTTTCAATGCTCAGATATTCAGTAATGTATTTTCAGGCACTCCTTATACGTCAGCAAACTAACTCTTAATATATTGTTTATAGTTAAGGCATTGACCCTTTGCTATATGACGGTACAAATTTGTACCACCAGATTTAAACGTTCATTGTAGCATTATACATCAAAATTTGTTTGATCAATCGCTGTCATCATATATGTGTAATAAAATTTTATAAGGAAAACAGTATTGGAACGTGTATTTATTAAAAATGCCACCAGATATCTCAGATGAATGTTGATTGTCACACTGATTGGACGCGTGTTTTATTGTTCATTTTTGGATATAAAAATATAAATGAAAATGGCAGGTAAGCGTGTTTATTGAAAGAAAAAGTCCAGTAAAATTTGTTTTTGTAAAATTTATTGATATAAAAATACAATTGTTCAAAACATATTTGTCGTTTTTTATGCCTCTGTTCACTGACGGTACAAATTTGTACAACCCTTTTTTGGATGACTTAAAATAAAAAAAATAAAAAAATTTAACTCCTCTCTAACATCCTACTACAAGAAATATTTACCAAAAAAATGCAATAAACAAGTTATTTCTATGTTCAGGTAACAAAGGGTTTACGTTGTGGAAGTTTAAATACATTGTAATTTATTTTATCAAACACTGTTTATTCTACTTTTTGTAACGGTATAACACTACCGGTTTCAAAGCTTTCACCTCATCTTCAGGGGAGCACAAACAAGTCTTGTTTGTGTTCTCCTGAATATGAGGTGAAAGCCTTGAAACCGGTAAGGTTATACCGTTACAAAATGTGGAATAAACAGTGTTTGATAAAATAAATTACAATAACTCTAAAGACATTCGAGACCGCAGAGTACTCATTTTCGATTCTGTGCATTCTAGGTATGGGAGAATTCGCAAAATAGTTTGTTCTGTAATTTTCGCACAGAAAAATGTCTTTCTGTCTGGTATTTTTTGTCGAAACTCGAATGCTAATCAATTCCAAGAGTTTCAGACAATTGTTCACTCTATTCAAGACTTTAAAAAGTACAATCAAGTCCGCTAATATTCGCCGATCAGAGAGACTTATTAATATAAGGTTAGATAATAATAAATTATAATTGATATTATTCATATCCAGACCTATTTTAATTGACCTGGCGCAAAAATCTATGCTGAACTCTCTCCAGTGCACTGGAATGGATTGCATATTGAAAAATCCTAGAATTGTATTCTTATTTACTTCTCACCAAGGCGATGTAAAGAAACTTAATCGCATGTGTTTTCGTAAATGGTTTCAATTCTCTAAGAAATATCTTTCAATTTTCCTGACATCTCAATTGAATCTACATAAGATCAGATATTTTTTAAAATTATTTACATTACTCAAAATGAACGTATATTCTAAGTCATCTTACTGCCACTTTTTAGGGAGATAAGTATAAAAATGCTATCTAAGTATTGACCGAGAAATTCAGATAGACTTTTATGTATTGGGTGTTAATATAAGTTGTGTCTGTTTTTTTCCAAATGAAGAGAACAAGAGGACACAACAAAAAAAAATTCAACAAATTAGTCAATAATGTATTCTCCTTCATTATTTATAACTTTTTGCCAATGGACTACAAGTTTTTCAATGCCTGTGCGATAAAAATTATCCGGTTTTGACTCGAGGAATTCGTCCAACCATGTCCGCAATTCGACGTCATTATTGAAGGAAAAACCATCGACGAGCTGTCCTTTCATTCATAGTATCTTCACCGTACACTTCGCAAATATCACGAGCAGCTTTATTCCCTCGATTTAACGCGAACAGAAGGAGGAGTCGAAAATGCTCACTTTCGTCTACTTGACATTCCATTTTGAAGGCTTGTAATCAAATAAAATAATATATGTAACGTAAAAGCAAACAATATCTTGTAGAACAGAAAATTTTCTTTCGAATGACGTATAACCTTTACCATTTTGTTTTACTTTTGGTACTCATTTTTAAATTTGGAAAAAAAACGGACATAATTATTTTAACACCTATTAGAATGTATAAGAGTTTTGTTCCAACACTTTTAAATAAATAAATGCTTTTAAGTACTTATTACAAAAAAAAACGTTCTAAATTTATAAAACTCATATCAACTTACTCTGTCTCCCAACTTGTAATAACCCAGGTTAATTATTTGCCTAAACTACTGGTAGGTAACTATTCTGACAAACGGACTGTTTGTTAACTAAACTGATAGGACATTTATGTTTCTGTTGTCCAAGGCAATTCCCAGCGACATGTCCTCCCAACCAGTTCTGGGTAGCGAATTGCCATAACTAAGAGTTGCTCTCAACAGGAGAGGTAAACTCTTGTTGAAAATAATTTATTATTAGTTATTAATATAGCTTTGTATATCATTAGCGTATTCTCATGTTTAATTGTTTAGTTCAGTGCTAATAAAATAACATTTTTATTATTTACGTGAAATTTAAATTAAATAAGAAACCTCATCTCAATGGTGTATAATAGCCACTTTGAATAAATTCGAATGAGTTAATTGTTTGAATAGTGTGGCCGGGAGATAATTTTGTTTTTGATCCTCCGGGTTGTTAACCACTGAAGTAGGCTAGAAACTCACGGTTCATCATCGCGCGCGTTGGCAATACTACCCTATATATGAAGAGACAAAACACTTGCAATGGTTTAGCACATTTTATTATTGTTGCAAGATAAACTCGTCACAAAACGGAGACCCGTTTAATTATTTGAAATAAAAACCACTAAAATTCAGTTAGGTGACAGACTACGGAGATATTTTCTCATTTTTTTTGTTACGGTATACGATATGAAACACGTTAGGAAATTTAAAAGGGTGCTGGCTTTGATATAATTATTTTGCTGCATTTCATTTTCTCAGAAGATGGAAAAGTTAAGAGAGATATCGAATTGCAAATAGTGATTGAAAATAAAGTAAATGGGACACTAAAACATATAAATTAATGTCCTTTACCAGTGACAAGGGTAATATAATGAAAGGCAGAATATAAAGTATGGGAACATGGTACTTGTAAGACAGGCATATCCTGTTTCGTGTAGGAAAAGGAGATGACTATGTAAGACAGGCATATCCTGTTTCATATAGGAAAAGGAGTTTCAGTACTTATGATACAGCTTGTGCACTCTTTGTTCTGATTATATTAGATCCCTAATGACAAGTAACAGTTTTACACCATTCAGTTCTATCTGCTGCTGTTTACAGACCAACGCGACACTTATATTTCAATGTCACAGCAGTTATAACTACTAAAAACTGCATTATTTGATATGTTACCATTTAACTGCCATTATTTCCTTGCGGCATCAGTGTAATACTTTTCAATGAGTATCGTTGGTATGAAACACGCATTGTACGATTACAGCTTTAAAAACTGACATTATGGTTTTGAATACTAGATCGTGATCATCAATCAATCATCAATCAATCATTAATCAATCAATCATCAATAATCATCAATAAATCATCAATCAATCATCAATCAATCATCAATCAATCATCAATCAATCATCAAGTAAAGGACCAAAACATCCAGGAAACTAAGATTAATCTATTCTGAAACTCATGATCTACGTTTATTTTGACAGTAATAGTGCTTATCAATTAATACCAATTAACGACCTCCGTAGCCTGGTGGTAAGGCACTTGTCTGCCGATCCGGAGGTTGCGGGTTCAATCCCCGCTGGAACCCAGATTTTTTCAAATAGGATTCCAGTCTGGTTAACACTTAGGGCCTATAAAAACATCTTTCTGATTGGCTGGAAGAGATTTTCATATGGCAATAAACTCGCCAGGTTAAAAAAAAACAATGCTGCATTGATTTAACAATACGCCCTTTTTTTAAACTAACGTTTAAGTGGATTTTTTAGAATCTTGATCTTGGAAACATTTTATTTAAGACCCAGTGTTTTGTATGCCAATAAATAGGTATTTTATGTTTGTTGTAAATATTCAGAATGAAAAATCAGAGCACAATTGTCAGCTTGTCACGTATAGTGCTTTAATGTAGTACGAAGACGATTTAAATTAAAAATGGCTCCATTGTGTCAATAGCGGATAGCAAAACATCTTGCTACAAATTAAAAAATGGCAAACTGTCAACGATGTTAGATAGGCGTATAGAGGAGACAGAGGCACATACCATATCCCTGCCATGCCCCAGCGTTAGTGAAAAAAGGGTCTGTGAGAGAGCCGTCATGTGAGATTTGAGTGAGGTTGTTGGTGTGCAGGCTATGACATACTTCTACAAATTTATGTGGTATCCTCAGGTAACCCACAATGGCCCACATTGCATTTTGGTTGATGGAATCACACGTTTTTGTTGTGTCGAAGAAAGTAATCGACAAAACCTTATTTCTGTGGTCGCCAAAAAGTTAAAATCCAATTCACTGTGCCTCGATTTGGTCTGAACCTACATTGTGATTATGGTAACAGTTGTTACAAAGCTGATATGAGGTGATTCACGATAACCTTGGATAGAATTTTTCAAGTTACTAAAAGAATAGAAATCATTTTCTTTTCATAAAAATCTAAAAAATTGCCCTTATTTTTAACAAGTATTGTGGTTCATCAAACTCATCTCGTACCTAATTAAAACGTTGAACCGAACAAAATTAAAACGTATCACTGAGGTTCCTAAGTTTCTAGCCTGAACAAGTAAGAATATGTATGTACACGCCATTTGTATGATCAGAATTTTTGTCGGTGTTACCGCACTCTTTTCTTACACCTATGTGGAGCCAACAAAAGAGAAACCCCCCAGAAAGCTCTTTTTAAAAAAAAAAAAAAAATGACACACAAATTTTCTAATGAGTGTACGATCACACTGTAAGGGAATCTTATTCGTTCCTAAAGGCAAATTTGGTAAAGGAAAGATGACTGCACGTTGTATCTGTAAAAAGCCCGCCCAAACTCTCTCCCGCTCACCTTTAACATTGTTTAATTTAGTTGAAATTTTTCATACTAAAGTGATTATTTTTTTTTTTCCTAAATTAAGGTTTCTCAGCATATTTAATGAACACCGAGAAACTCAATTTCGAACAATTTAACATAAATTTAATCGGCGGTAAAAAGCTCTAAGAGTTCGTTTAAAAAAAAAGATTTCAAATTTAGCATAAAATAGGCTATGAATTAATTCAAAGCCATTTGTTTCCATTTATTTAAGCGGAGAATTGTGGGTGAGAGATAAGATTTTAGTCATAAATACTTAAATACAACTAAACTGTCAGTTTTGATTAGTTAAATTGAACGTAAAAAGAAAAATTTTAACAATTTTCTTTTTTGTTGTATCCCATGAACTTATTAAGTCAAATTTATTAACATAATTTATTTTAAAGGAGAATATTAATTTCTAAGGACATTTTAAGGACAATCAAATAAGTAAATCTTAACATTGTGATATCTTTACAAGAAAAAAATGAGCCCTTTTGATAAAGAAGTACGAATGATTAATATTCTCATTTTTTAAACTATATTTATATATTTTTGAATATATTATCCTTAAAATATGCAATTTTTTTAATCGCCTGTGATTATATGAGCTCGGCCATTGAAAAGGAGTAATAAGAACTGAATAAGCAAGAGAAATGCGTGCCTTGCGCAGAACATCTGGAATTACAATGTTCGATATAAGATGAAATATCGGATAAAGGATATTTGTTTGTTACAAATAAATTTTATTTGTAGAATTGAGAAAGAAATATTTTATTGGTGTTGCCTTATTGAACGAACGAGATGCGAAAGACTTATGAAACAAATATATTTACCTGAAATAAAAAAAAAAACAACGAGAAAGGGGTAGAATGACCAAAAAGTGAAATAAGATAGTTGAAAAAATTGTAACTTAGGGAAATGTTAAAAGTATAGGAATACATACACAAGATCTGTTGATTAGTTCAAATATGTTAAATGTCAATATACCAATACTGCCCTCATAAGCAAAAACGCAGCTAATGGCAAAAGTTAAGTTTTGAGAAAACTGCACTTTTATGTTTTTCATTGCTGCTTAAAAATGTCGTGATTCATAAACAAAAAAACAGTAAAATGTGATTAATAAGCAAAAACGAAGCAAACGCATAGGCAACTGCTGTCTTTTTGCTTATGAATCACATTTTATTGTTTTTTTGCTTAGAAAAACCTAGTATTTTGTATAATAAAAAAATACATTATGTCGATTTTTATGTTGAAATGAATGGTTTTCTGCATTTTTTTATGGATTATGGTTCAGAATTAGACATGGAATATTGCCTCATACTTAGTTAAATTTCTGATTTTTTTCTCGTTAGCTGCGTTTTTGCTTATGACGGCAGAATAAGCCCACCAGATATGCCGCGTGTAACCATGTTAGCAAAGGGCAAAATAAATATTTAAAAAGAATTTTTCAAAATTGTCATTGTTTATTTGCCATTAATTTAACTTTAATCTTGTCTCTTTGCCTTTTTGTAATTTTTGCGGCCATTTGGATCAACCTGCAGATCACAATCAGTGGTAATGCGATAATCGACTCAATCTGCAGATCACAATCAGTGGTAATACGATAATCGACTCAATCTGCAGATCACAATCAGTGGTAATGCGATTATCGACTCAATCTGCAGATCACAATCAGTGGTAATGCGATAATCGACTCAATTATTTCCAAAGAGATCTTCACTCAGCACATCGGTTTATCTTCAGACCGATTAGCTACTTTTATCTAATGATGACAAAGGATTATTCTCTTGCATTTGAAATTCTCCGTGAAAGTATTGACAACTTGTTAGGCTATTTAAATTCCAGATCTTAAGTCACTGCATAAGTTTATTTACAACGCTGTGAGTCATTATACTTCTGACGTCGGACCTTAAGTTCGTCGTCGCTATTATTTTTTTCACACTCAGGTGTGCCCCCACCAATTTCTTTGGACAATTAATTTTTCGTCAGTATATGACGTTGCGTTCATAAAAAATAAAGATTTCAATGTTCTATTGTACAATAGATCAGGCAGGATTGGAACATATTTCGTCCGTCCTCCATACAGCGTGGGTGGTGGTAAGATCGAACTGAACTGAACTTTTGTTGTTTATTTTAAAAAAAAATAGAGTTTCATCACAATTCATATTTAAAAAGCTTAGACACTCCTTGAAAATTGTATTGGAAAAAAATATATAATCGTACCTAAGTAGTGATTTTTAAACCTTGTGAACAATTGTGAACCTTGTGTTTTCTTCTAGTTAATGAAAGACTTTTATTTCACCTTTGAGTGTCCTCTTAACTCTTATTATTTCGAGTATTAATGTCAATGGCTCTAATTTTTTTTTGTATCATTTAAATTAAGCACGCCAGTCTGTTTTGTCTTGGTTTAGTGTAAATGGGAACCACTTAATTTCTCAATTTACATTATTCAAATTGAGAAAGGAATTATGATAAAATTTAAAAAAGAACCCGAACAAAGGCATCTAAGAAAATCAAAATTAAACGCTTTCGATGTTGTATACGTACTCGTTTAACTTTTTTACCTCACTTAGAACGGAAATTTCGATATAAAATAACTTTAAATATATTTGCTTAGCTTCCCCATTATTTGATAAGACCAATATGTGACGAAACAGCTGATATGAACAAAGAATCAAAAGCGTTTAATTTAAGTTTTTCCTATAATTTGAGTTCGATTAATTGAAGTTTTAATTAGTGAGAGTATTAATTTAAGCGATCTTTTTTATGAATTAAATATAAAGACAAGATAACGTTGATTCCATGTTGGGGTACTTAGAAAAGACATACTATCAGATTTTCTGTTCATGAAAGACATTATTTGCTTTCATCACATCTATACTTCTTTTTGTATATAAACTTTTATTTCTCTCATTAATTAGATTTCATTCTTTTAAAATTTAATTCACTCAGTCCAACCATGTTGTGATACTTGCAACTCACGTTTTTAATGAAGATTTGAATTAGTATTATATCAGTTAGGCGTTTCACGTGTCCAAAACCTATCAACGTGCTAAGTTTCATTCAACATAATGCATCGGTCTTTAACTCACACATGTCCTGAATAACCATATTTGTACCATATACTTTTATACATCGATACAACATACTATAAATTCATGTCAGTGCACATATTTTCCATGATGTTTACTCGGTAAATTAAATTCATTTTCCACGACCACGTTTCACTTGCATATATCGTTGCACCAAAACGCTGTTTTGAGCAATAATTTTGATAGATCTGGATATTACTTGGTTTAAGTATTTTTTTAAATTAAAATCCTCATTGAGGTAGTTTTCTTTAATCAATTTAAATTCAGATCCCGATACCAAGGCTTTATAAATTATACACATCTCTGCACTTGTATATATCTTTACACCAATACACTGTTTTGAGCTGTAATTTTGACAGAGTTTAAAATTACTTTGAATATATTTGTTTAATTCCCCGTTGAGGTAGTTTTCTTTAAATAATAATATAAACTCAGATCATGTTTCCAATATGAATTGTACATATCTCTGCATTTGTATATATTTTTACACCAATACACTGTTTTTAACTGTTGTTTTGACAGAATTTAAAATATTTTGAATATATTTGTTTAATTCCCCGTTGAGATAGTTTTCTTAAAATAATAATCTAAACTCAGATCATGTTTCCAATATGAATTGTGCATGTTTCTGGACTTGTATATATCTTTACACCAATACACTGTTTTAAGCTGTAATTATGACATATTTTGAAATTACTTTGAATATATTTTGATTCCCCGTTGGGGTAGTTTTCTTTGAATAATTTAAACTCAGATCCCGATTCCAAGGCTTTATGAATTGTACATATCTCTGTACTTGTATATATCTTTACACCAATAAGCTGTTTTAAGCTACAATTTTGACAGAGTTTCAAATTACTTTGAATAAATTTTTTTTATTCCCCATTGAGGTAGTTTTCTTTAAATAAACTAAACTCAGATCACGTTTCCAAGGCTTTTTGAATTGTATATATATCTGCATTTGCATAAATTATATATTTACACAAATACGCTGTTTTGAGCTCTAATTTTGACGGAGCTAGACATTACTTTGAATATATTTTTTCAATTCCCCGTTCAAGTAGTTTTTTTTAAATAAGTTTAACTCAGAACATGTTTTCAAGGTTTTTTGATTTGTATATCATATACATATTTGCACTTACATATATCTTTTCACTTTTACGCTTTTTTGAACAATAATTTTTACATAACAAAGCTTAAAATCACTTTTAGTTAAAAAAAAATAATACCCCGTTGAAGCAGTTTTTTTTGAATAATTTAATATGAGATATAACGTTTTTGGGGCTTTGTGAATTTTTTTTCAAAGTTCTTGCCGTATTCATGTTTTTATATTTAAACTATTTTTACTGAATAAGTTAAGTTGCCCAGTTCTAATATTACTAATGTTGATGTGGAGATGTTCTAAATCTTTCACCAATATTCCTTTATATATCATTAGACATAATTTTATTCAAATGTCTTTTGGCAGTATATAAGGTAAATTTTAAACGCATTATTCAAATTTGAGCAGTTTAACTTTGAAATGGCTCATCCATAAAGCCAATCTTAAGTTATGTGATCATCAGCGACAGTTTTCTTAGTTTCAGATATTTTTGGAAAGCCACTTGAGAAGCCTGAGATGACCCTTTTAGATCGATCACATATTCATCACTTGAACAGTCACTTTGATTATAAGAATCTGTTTTCAAGGAAGACAAATGTGATCATTGAATTTCAAGAGATTTTAATGCATTTACGTAGATAAATTGCTCAATTTAATATATTTTCTCCTGATTAACTCAACATATTTCATGAGTAGAGCTGAAAAATATTTTGACAGCAAAAAAATATTGATTTAAAAATTGAATTAAACTTCCGTCCTTAATGTATGTGATTTATTTAAAAAAAATCTTATTGATAAGCTGCTTGACTTCTATCCAGATTCGGATTCGATTCCTGATGGCACCAAAAAAATATAGTAAAAAAAGGGTGCTAGTCGGCTTAAATCTTTATCTGGTAACAAAACTCGCACACATCCGGCGTATGCGAATATTGTTGCCTCTTCACGTTTGGGAAAGTATAACAAAGACTTATGACGATGAACTACGAGTTCCTTGTATCTGCAGAAATTCAAATACAAAGGGTTTATCGATGGAGTCTTGTCTTCACATTTTTAATATTAGTAGTACCATACGAATAAATTACTCCAGCCCACTAGCCAACCAAAGAGACTGTTCATCTAATGGACTAATTTTTAATATGAGTAGTACCTTACGAATAAATGACTCCAGCTCATTAGCTAACCAAAGAGACTGTTCATCTAATGGACAAATTTTAATATTAATAGTACCATACGAATAAATGACTCCAGCCCACTAGCTTACCAAAGAGACTGTTCATCTAATTGGCCAATTTTAATATTAACAGTACCATACGAATAAATTACTCCAGCCCACTAGCTAACCAAAGAGACTGTTCATCTAATTGACAAATTTTAATATTAGTAGTACCATACGAATAAATGACTCCAGCCCACTAGCTAACCAAAGAGACTGTTCATCTAATGGACAAATTTTAATATTAGTAGTACCATACGAATAAATTACTCCAGCCCACTAGCTAACCAAAGATATTGTTCATCTAATGGACAAATTTTAATATTAGTAGTACCATACGAATAAATGACTCCAGCCCACTAGCTAACCAAAGAGACTGTTCATCTAATGGACACATTTTAATATTAGTAGTACCATATGAATAAATTACTCCAGCTCACTAACTAACCAAAGAGACTGTTCGTCTAATGGACAAATTTATATATTAGTAGTACCATACGAATAAATGACTCCAGCCCACTAGCTAACCAAAGAGACTGTTCATCTACTGGACAAAATTATATATTAGTAGTACCATACGAATAAATGACTCCAGCCCACTAGCTAACCAAAGAGACTGTTCATCTACTGGACAAAATTATATATTAGTAGTACCATACGAATAAATGACTCCAGCCCACTAGCTAACCAAATATACTGTTCATCTAATGGACAAATTTTAAGAATCGATATTCCAGCAAAAAACATTTTTTTACTTAATCATTAATAAGTGTATTTTTAGCTGCAATTTATAATGTCAATCAAAATTAAGAGATGCTAAAGAGCAAGAAGTGGATAGTCATAATGTTGGAGGGCATCATTAGTTGGGGAGGATAATTAGACAGTCGAAAATGCTATTAATTTTTTTAGTTATAACCCTGGTTTCAATCCAGAAATCCTATTATAAATTAATTGTATCTACGACACAAGATCTGAAACTTCTTCCTTTAAAAAATGAGGATTAAAAAGGGCTTTAGAATAATTTTCAAATGAGCTAAAAAATATATTAAATGTAAACAAATAATTGAATCAGGTACATTTAAGTGCAAAGCAAACAGTAAAGCAACTATACATCGACCTGTTTAAATTTTAAAGATGGCATCAGAAAACTCGAAACAGTTTGGTAAAGATTATGATTTGTTTAAATTTTCTTTCAGAAGAAATTAACCGAAAAATTAATTTTTCAAACGGATGGATATCGCTCGAGTTCTTATTCAAATCAATGGTTTAAAAAAAATTATGAAGAAAAAGTAGATTTCTCCGATTACAAAGTGAATTCCGACTTAGCATTTTAACACTTTTTTAACTTCATTAAAAGGCTGAATAAAATTATCCAACAATTTTGAAATCCATTTATTTTTTAAGCTCTTGAGAAATCTTAAAAAATAAATTTATTTTTTTTTCCAATTCTGTACGAAGATGAGATATTTAAAAGAAAATGTTATTAAAAGTAAAGGTTTATTTTTTAGCTCTTCAAAATTTATTTATTATTATTACATCTTCTATTTTATCGCGTGCTTTATGCTGAGCGCCGAGGTTCTCCAATTCTGCAAACCACCTGTCTCTATCCTTCCAAATCTTGGACTACGTTCAATGTAACGCCTAAATGGAATATTGTCAACTTCTTTATTTGACCCGTCCATCTCATAGGACCTCTTGCTCACCTTCCCTCAACCATCCCCATGATTACCAACTTCTCCCGACTTTAATCATTCTTTCTAGCAACATGTCCAAAGTAAGTTAGGATTTTTTTTCTACATAATATCGAAAATGTTTCAGTTATCTCCAATAATTTGATGACAAAGACGTTGGTGTGCCTTGCGGCCCACGTATACGGAGCATTTACATCCAACATTATATCTCGAAAGCATCTATTATATTTTCACCTTTCTTCTCATCGCCCATGTTATGTTAATAGGTTACAGTTGTTTGTACATCTATAAGAAAAATCTTTAATTTGAAATATGGTATTGCTTATTAGATACTATGCAACTAACTATGCAATTGTCCGCATCTTCTTGGGTATCTTAATATCAATATTTCGGTTTTAATATATTTATATTTCCGATATAGGTTGCGATACATTTTTAATCTAAGGCTCTACTTTTATTACAAAATTAAATAAAAAATACAGGGGGATTTAAAAAAAACAATATTCAAACCAAATATTAAATTAAATATCTCATATAGTATCAATAACTTTATTTACCTCAAGATAAAATAACTGAATAACTAAGACAATTGGAAGTGAAAATTACATGTTGATTTAATAACCCCGACTGCCCCATGCCTTTTTCCAGAAAAATAAGAAATGCATGTCATACCAATAGTACAATAAAAATAATTTTAACGCCATAAATAAGGGAGACAAAATTACAAAAAAGCCATGAGTATTAAATAGAATGTGTTTGTAGAAGTACAACTATACTCGTATTTTGGATTGACATATCATAAACATACATAGGCACTAGCATATAAAAATTGTGTATCTAATAACATTTTTAGGAATTTACGAACCATATTATAGAGAAAAAACATAACTTAAAAGAAAGGTAAGTGATTTTTTTTCCATACGTTACAAAATTTATATAAAACCATGAATAAATAAACATTAGAGTTACACAGAACTCTGGAAAAAAAATGTAGTATTTTCTTATAAATAATTTCGTACAGTTTTATAAATCGTCAATTTAATATTTTTTAACAATTATTGAAAAAATAGGTAGAAAACGAAAGTAAAAAAAAAGGAATAAAGAAGCTTTAATATAAATACATTGTCAATTAAAACGTTATTACAGCTGTTAAAAAAAAACATAAAACCAAATAATAACCGCGCTTTAAATACTCAACGTAATTTATCAATGTTAAGAAAAAAAAAACGAAAATCGACCGCAGACGAATCTACCAAATTGATTCAAAAACGTTTTCTGAAATAACAATTACATTGATATATTTTCACAGAAGATGGAGCGTAGTAGAAGGAAAACAAATTAAATGGGGAAATGGAAAAATATGAAAAGATATGACATTTCCATATTGATATATATATATATTGAGAGAAATAAAGTTGGAGAGAAAAGTCTGAGATAATAAATTAAAAGACATTCGCGGAATATATGGAATTAAATGTAAATTTATGGGTAAATATTATAAAGAAATAGGCACACTGATGACATGTTTTGTCCTTTTGATAGCGAGGTCATGCGGGGTGACAATGCATAATAGAATACGATATTAAGTGATTAGGGATAAATATGAAATTAAAACTGTTGTAATAAGTAAGATAAAGGATATCATTTTAACTTTTCAGAGCTAAATTAACTTTAAGGTTTAAACAAAAAACTTCATTGTGCAATGCAACGTTAAGTCGTATTAGTTTAGGTTAGGAATTTCCTGGAGAGACCGCATCACAAATGAAGAGGTTCTCCAACGAATCGAAGGAGGAAGGCACCTGCTCAGGATCCTGTCCGAAAGGCGTGCAAGATGGATCGGTCATATAATACGACAAGAGGGCCTCTTGCATGCCATAATGGAGGGTATGACCGAGGGGACAAACTTTAGGGGACGCCCACGCCGAGAGTACCTGGAGGACCTGTTGGTGGACGTGCGCTGCTCAACATATACAGACTTAAAAAGAGCCGCACAGGACAAGGGGGAATGGAGGAGAAGAGTTCAAATTGCTGCAAACCAGTCTTAGGACTGCAACCACGGAAGAAGGAAGTTTAGGTAGATGACGCTCAAAACGTTCAAAGTCGATAAAACATTATCTTAATCTTCATTTGTTATCAGAAAACAGAAAAATACCATAAAATTGTTAACATAGAGCATATGAACTCTTTGTCCATTGAAATTGACACTAGTTATGAAGAAGTTAAGTTAGTTTGGATATGAAAAACGAATGTATCAAAACATAATAACAAAACAAATTGAGTGGAAGAGTGGCAGAACAAAACCAGCAAAATTATGGTTGGATCGAGTAAATGAAACATTATAAAAAATATAAAAAAAGTCAAAGATATCGTGAGATTGAAATAGAAGGTATATGAAAGTAGACAAGGCGGTAAATGTGTACCGTAATTGTTAAGTCTATATCTTTGTTCTTTCTCTATATCTCAACGGGGAAACCATGTGGTGATATATATGTAACACATCGACCAATAAGTCCCGGGACTAACTACTAAAACAACATTTGTTTGCCAAAATCCTTCTTTATTCATCAACATAGTCTCCTTTAAGAGCGATACATTCATTCCAATGCTTTTCTAACTTTTCTATGCCAGCCGTGTACGAGTAGAACGATTTATCTTTGGTTTCAAAATAGGCGTTAGTTTCGGCAATCACTTCTTCATTGGAGCCAAATCTCTTTCCCTGGAGCACCTTTTTGAGATCTGCGAACAGCAAATAGTCAGTGGGGGCCAAATCTGGAGAATACGGTGGGTGCGGAAGCAATTCGAAGTTCAGCTCATGCAATTTGACCATCGTTACCATCGACTTGTGACACGGTGCATTGTCCTGATGAAAGAGATTTTTTTTCTTCTTCATATGGGGCCGTTTTTTTGCAATTTCTGCCTTCAAACGCTTCAATAACGCTATGCAACATTCGCTATTGACGGTTTTCCCTTTTCAAGGTGATCGATGAATATTATACCATGCGCATCCCAAAATACGGAGGCCATAACCTTCCCGGCCGACTGTTGAGTTTTCGGTCGTTTCGGACGACTTTCACCGGCTGCTCTCCACTCAGCTGACTGCCGATTTGATTCCGGAGTATAGTGGTGGATCCAAGTTTTATCCATTGTCACATACTGACGCCAAAACTCCTGTTAATTTCGCGTAAACAGTGCCAAACAGAGCTCTGAATCATCGATGCGTTGTTGTTTCCGTTCCATTGTGAGCAAACGCGGCACCCATTTCGAATAAAGCTTTTTCATGACCTAATGTTCATGCAAAATAGTGTAAACACTACCAAATGATATCTTTATCTCACGCAACTATACTTTGCGATTTCCATCACAATTTTGAGGGTTATTTGTAGGTTTTCTGGTGTAACAGCCTCATTTGGACGACCAGAGCGTTCAGCACCATTTAAAATAACGGTAATATATAACTAGTATAGCATTGTTCCTTAAAAAATTTCTCCGTAAGATATCAAAAGTGCCACTTAATATGTACATGTATGACAAATAATAGATGAAAGTATATTTAAACCTGTGTTATCAATAGTTTTTAATTAACGTTTATTATTCTCCAGATTAATAGTATTTTTAAAAAGTTATTCAATCTGCTGTTCACTTCAGACCTTTTTAACACGTTTCTATTTGATTGAAAGAGTTAATTATGTACCATATATGGCAATCAGCCCAGCAAGTTATTATATATATATATATATATATATATATATATATATATATATATATATATATATATATATATATATATATATATATATATATATATATATATATATATATATATATATATATATATATATATTTATAATGAAAGTATCATATATTACACTCACCGATTGGAACCCACAAAATTTTAATTGAGTAAGTAGTAATTGCAATTGAATGTTACTCGTATTTACTTGTTTTAATCAAAGTTAAAAAAATATTTGTTTTCTGGTTGTGGATAATTCCTATTATACAACACACCTTGAGCCGAATATGTAACTATCGGCTATCAAAAGATCTTATACAAAAGTTTCTTTATAGTTTTTTGTCTTTTGATAAGTTTTCTGCAATTTTCTTACAAAATATGTCTTTTCCTTAACAAATACAGATGCAGGTAACAACATTATTTGATGCCCACATTCAACATTTGTCTATAATTACATTCAATTTATACTCGTCTTTATTTATTTTGTAATATCTTTAATCTGTCAATAAAAGTGGGTTCGAATGCAAAGTTATAGCGCCCTTGAGGAGAGTTTGGACGCTAAATGGCTTTATACAAATAGTCATTAAATAATTATGCTGATTTCCTTGACATTATTTTCTCATACATATTTAACGGTCTAAGTGTGGTTCATTTTATAACAGAGAAAAACTTAATACTTAATCTCTGTATCTTGCTAGAATATTTTCTTAATAAAATTAACTTCTCGTGGCAATCACGACAGAAAAATTTATTTAAACAAAAAAGCGCTTCTGCGAGCGGTATTCAAACACTTAACGACCTTATTGCCAGGAAACTGCTCTTACTAGATGATATATTGTTTACAATTTGACTATTGTCTATTTTTCTATCATCACTTTGAAAAGACGACGAAGACAGAATAATAGGTCTGCATGCAAGAGGCATTTGACGAAACGTTTTCACGGTTATTTATAATGTTTTCGTTTGGCAAGGGATATACGATACAATGGACAACTTCTTATGATCAAATACGGTTGTCACCTGTTTGTGTATTTTTTTTAGTAGGCAAGCTGTTGCACCTTAAGGAGTCCACAATCCACAGTCTTATGGCAAGGAAGTTAAAAAAGTGGAGATGCTTTGTCTGCTGCAGCATTTGGTGAGGCAGATTTTTTTATATGGCATTATCTATGTACGAGTTTTGCTTAATAACACTACAAGAATTTATTATATGCAGCATATAAACTTAAAAAATACCAATTCAGATGTAAACGGTCTAAGCGTAAAACTAGCCCGGAAGTGAATGATAACCGTTTGACACGGGTTTTTGTTAAAATGATCAATATTTACTGAACAATAATCCCATTCTAGAATGAAAAATTAAAGAGAATTTAAAAAAAAGGACGAGAACTACTGTAATAGATTGTGCACTTTGTTATGGGCGGTTCGTCTTTCAGCAAAGTTGGTAATATTTAAAGCAGGCGGAGGGCAGAGACGATGAAGAATAATGGTTAGACAGACATAATGGAGGGCAAACAGAAATATTTCCACTTCAATTCATCATCAATTTCATCAATTTATGTTGTTATTGTGAAATCCAAACCTTTATTGTTGTTGATGTTGAACACAATTTTATTTAATTTAAGTCAATAATAAATTTGGAAATTTCTCGCTTTGAGTGTTATATTTGTTATGTCTACGTTCTAAAGGTTTAACAAAAATAATACTTTTTAATGAAGAACTTTATGTTCAATGGATGGCCCAAATATCTTTTTTTTGTTAATTTGATTTGAACCTGATTTTTATTGAAGAAATTCGACGGAATATAATATACGATACGTGATATCGAAACATTCATAAAACATTTTTCGTTACGCATTAATATTTGTTAAAAAATAGTTCATTATTTCATTGGAGTTTATTCACTCGACTGCTGAAAGAATCCTTCTAACCATATTATTACCAAACAATGTTTACAATGAATATTGTAAAAAACTTAATTTGAAAGTACACAAGCTAAATGCCCGGTTTTGATTGGATTCCTGTTTTGAAAGTGAGCTTACTTCTTCGAGTTCGAAATTTAAAAGTTTTTTTAATAAAAAAAAGGTAATTAAACTTAACTTAGCTTTGGTGTTAACAGACCTTCTTTCTGAAAACAGAAGTTTTAAGAGTTAGAATGTTTTACATAAAATATAAAGTTGAATAAACCGGATCATATTTACTTAATTTTTAGGTAAATAATTGTTAACTTGATTAATAACTTAATAAATAGTTAACTTGAGTTGTTAAGTATATCGTTGAAATTTTCATTGAAAGAAATTTGGCGATTATTTTAATGACCGACCATTCCGTAGTAGGAACTAATTTTTCGTAACCAAATTTAATAAGTTTCAAATGTGTGATTGCAGTATGAAAAAAAGCCTGTTGCTTGAAAACATATTTGTCACATTTACATGTTATGTTGTTTATGTGTGTTTTTTTGTTTCGTGTTGTATTTTTGAAGGAAAAAGAATTACAATTAAGGGTCGAATGGGGATTTTAGTGGAAATAAAGATGATCTTCACTTTGCTGGTCCATGATGATAACTCAAGTTTTTTCCTTTTTAATGTATCATAGGTAATGGTTTACTGTATTTTTTTTAGTTAAAGCGATGATATTTAATACAAAGTAAGAGGAAAACAAAATGTATGAAGTCATTATCAGGATATACAATTAAAGAAATGGACAGTCAAAATCCATTTATGAAGTCATTATCAGGAAATATCAAAATTTATGAAATCATTATCAGGAAATACAACTAAAGAAATGGACTGTCAAAATTAATTTGCAATAAAAAGCCGTAATAACATTTTGAACTTGACTTAATGGCAAATACTGGCGCTTTTTGAAAATAAGTACTTTTAAAGGATTTTTAGATGTGTGTTAAACCCCACAACAGTGATTTTTCATATTTTCTTATATAAAAGAACAAAGCAAAATTATTTTTATTACTTTGAAGTTATGATTGGCATATCACTTAAAATATGATTTTATTTTAAATTAACATCGATTTATGCACAAATAGTGTTCTTTTCTTCTTCCTGGCACTGCCCCAACTCATTGCCTAGGTAGACTGTTGGGGTCGGCTCTTCTCGTTCTCAGGCTGTAACATATGTTCTTCGGTTCTGGGTGTCGCTTTCATCTAGGCCGTTTTTCTGCAGGCTTTTGGATCTTTGAGTCATCCAGGAGTTCTTTGGTCTTCCTCTGGACGGCTGTTGAGGAAGATCCACAGACATTGCCTGTTTCACGGTATGGTCTGGTGGTCTCCGTCTTATGTGCCCGTATCATCTCAGCTGTCGCTCTTCTCGCTTACTATTTATGTCAGTGACTTAAAGGCTACTCTTAACTTTATATTTCAGTGATACTCCTGCCGATCACCTAAGCATTCGCATTGCTGCTGTTTCAAGTTGCCTAGAGTAGGAACTGCACATAGTCTAGCATTCTGAGCCATGCATAATTGCGGGTCTAACGGTATACACAAATATAGTGAAAAAAGATTTTAATAATTTGAAGAAATTCATAAATTTCTGAAATTATATACATGTATTTAATATTTAAAAATTTTGAAAATCTGTGGGATTTAAAAAAAAATCTTTATACATTTTCAACTTACATGTTTTTTGAAGGTAGAGCTTTCAGTTTATTTATTCTGTAACACGAACTTAAGTTCATATATTAATGCCACACCTTTGATGCAAGTTTGTCATAAGTCAGTGTGGTATTATTATAAGTATTGAGATTTACAATTATCAAGTAAAGATGATAATGTTTCTTACATGGTAACAATACAAATTTTAATAATGATGGCCTATTAAAAACGTTAAATTTACGAGTACATCAATAAATTTTGTCACATTTATAATTAGTATATATTGAAATTTACATAGGGAATAATTAAATATTTTTTGTTGTTTCATTTCAAAATGTGATTTTTTGTAACGTCGTGAATATTTTACTGAACAATGTTTCAGTTTTTACTTTTGACTTTTCTGACCTCGTTGGTAAAACATTGGACTTCCAGCCTGTATTTTTTCAGCTTCCAACTATAAAGTAGTATAAAGTTTGCTTTTAAACATCAGGTTCCGTAACACTTTTTGGTTGGTCGGGTGTATTAATATAAAGTAATACACCCAGATTTTTGTATTGTTGAAGACAGAAGGGCGAAACAATACAACAAATATTTATTTTTATAACAATTCTGCAGCAACACTCTTTAAATCATACAAAACGAATTTTCCGCAAATTAATGGTTTACAATAGTGATGCATTATACTTGCAATATTTGTAAAAAAAATCCAAACCGGTAACATTCATGATTTAGTTTTTTTTAATTAACGTAAAATTTTTGGTGCAAAATACTCATTCATAAGCGAATAAGATCCAATTCATGTTTAACATTATCTTAGTTTGCAGATAAAATAACTCGTATTCTACCCCGGAGGTTGCGGATTTGATTCCCGTTGATACCAAGATTGCGAAAAAAGGTTTTCTAGTTTGGTTTCACTAAAGGCTTTATCTTTTTGGTTGGTTAGACGAGATTGCCGCGTGGTTTTAAACCTACCGGGTTATATAATATTCAACAAAAGTGTAATACCATAAATAAAAACCTCGGAAAGCCTAACTTTGCAATAATTTATTTCAAAATTGCGTCACGAGATTTACATTTTAAATAATGACTAAGAAAAAGTGAAAAACTTCATCTTTTTTTATATTCATATTCAAACTTTTAAATCTACGGCAAGTATTGAGATTTAAAAATAAAACTCCAAAATGTAAGAGACTTATTTCAGGAAAATAAGTGACATTGGAATATTGAATATCAGTAAACTCAAAAAAAAAATGGTGAAATAAATTTATACGAGTTAAGGAATATTTATGAAATAGATGAGAAAGGAGAATTCCTTATAGAAATTATGTTCAAAAATCTAAAACATGAATTCACTAAAGAAAACGTATAATAACAGAAAATTTGTAATTCAAAACCAAGATGTAAAAGCATACTTCACTATCGACAGATATCTAGAAATTGACCAGAATTTCATAAAAATGGAACAAAAAAAACTTTCCAAGGTAATATCTTTGATCTGAGATAATTCAAGTACATATCTGATAAATTAGGTCGTGCTCATATCTGATTGGTGTCAGTTTGAAATATTCATGGGTTTTATCAATTATAATGCGTCTTTCCGGTTTTTATTTTTCAAAGGAAACAATATGGAAAACATCAATTTTTTTATTTATTGGTAGCTTTTTCTAATATTTTTTTCCATATATTTTGTTAAATGACCACGACAATCAATAATCATTACAAAACAAAAATTATTTGATTCGAAGAAATAAAAGTATTGAAGAAATTGGATTTGTACTGTACTGTTCTTTTCGCCCTAATTTTAAATTGATATGGTAAGGTGCGGGCAGCTGACTATGGACGGCCCAGTATCGTGTGATAAACTGTGTATATTGTCAAACGTTTGCAATCATTTTGACTCGTGTGCTTATTTACTTAAGTATTTTTTGTTGTCAAATTCAGATGAATATTTGTTTTTTTTTTCTTTTTTTATTATTAAGATTATTTTTCAAATATTTTGAATGAATATTAAACTACTTTTTTTTAATAATTGAGTGTATTATATTGTACCGTTATTAAAAAACTAAATGAAATAAATAGTTTTAAACAAATAAACTTGCTTTATGCATTTGAATGCAAGTGTTAAATAATGAAAATAATTCCGTGTTTTTCCTGTATGATAAATTAATAAATAAATAAAAATAGGTCTATTGAAAGCCACGTGGTCTTTATAAATGTATCCTGAAATTACACATATATTTAGAGGAAACAGAAAATAAAATATGTTTAATCCTTCCCTTACGGTGATAAAAATAATACGCGTGTTACGGTGTTGGGTAGTGAGTACGCAATAAAAAATTAGCTATTTTAAATCGGAAAAATAAGAACATTCATAGATAATCCCCTTAATTAATTATAATTGAAGTTAAAAATTATAATAATTGAGATTTATTTGCTGAAAACATTAAAAAACCATCTGAAAACATTAAAAAACGCTCACGGAACGGGCGTACGTCTAACCTATTTGCAAGCCTAGAGGCAACTAGTGGCGCGGAACGTCAGTCGCATACCCCGGCGCATACGCCTTTGCTTGCGACGTTGAGAAAATTCAGCTCCTCGCAATTCAGTCTAGTATGTAAGAGTGAGATGCGAATATAGTGTCGCGCTTCCCGCATACTATTTACCTATCGTCAAGACGAGGCACTCTCCGCGTTTAAATGCGAATTTGTTTTCGATCTTTACAAAACACCTCGATGTAGTCGATAAATTCTGATTATTATTAATATTATTTTTTAAATCAATGCGTAAATATATTATGGAGGAATACCTAAAATCTTAACCTTGTATTTATTATATTTATAGAGATATTGATGGTTATTAGAAGCAACGTGTAGAAGATACCCAACACAGGGAAGGAAAGGTTAAAAGAGAAACTACCAAAAACTCAGCGCTCATCTCATAACATTCCTCCAGTTGAGATACACCCTCACAAATAACGGGCAAACTCGGCCGCGAATACATCAGATGTTTTTCAGTCCATACTCTTGTACATGTTCCATAAACTACGAGAATAATACAATAAACGTTTATGATATTACAATCATCGACTCAATAACCATGTACAACAATTGTAAAAATATAAAAACAGACACAAAATCTCCAGATTCACTATTAAGAGTCCAAATTTAAAAAAAAACAGAGAAATATTTGTTAGCTTTTTATTTTTTTAGTCACCAAATGACTTAAATAAAATTAATAAACGTTTGTGAAAAGAAATGGAATATAAAATAAAATTAATAGTTTTTAGTTACCACAAAATGAAATTCCACTTACCTCTGCTGAACTGGTTGTAGTTCCTAATCACGTTCTCAGCGTTCTTCCTCGCTATATAGAACCATTCGGAAGTATTGCTGAGATACTTGTACTCAACGGCCAGATCTTTCACAAGTATCGGACCCTCGGGCAATCTGTACGCAAACGGGCAAAACAGCTGATAATCTTTATATTGATACTGATCGTAGCAATTTCCCGCCGCAAAAATATCGTCGTCAAACTCCACCATCGAGAAAACACTCGCGTGCAGCAGGTATTCAGAATGCATCACTTCAGGCCCGGCGTACTTCCAGAGACGTGTCAACATGTTGGCACGATTCACCGCTACATCCGCTTCCACACGGAACCTCTCTTGGGCGTATCTGTCCACGACACCTTCCCCTAAATTGAGATCAGTCCCGGCGGTACAATTTTCCCCCAGCAGGTGTTGCGATTCCACAATCCTCAAAAATCTTGTCACAATATCCGCGTGTCCTTGGATCTTTATGGTACCGTCTTCGGTAATCTCGCTTACAGGTTCTTCCTCGGGATAAACAATGTTATCGATCTCGTCTTCTATAGCAGTAGATCTGGTCGCTTCTGCTTCAGCGTCATATTTTGTATCGTCCTTTTTCTTGGATCTGTTTTTGTAATTGATAAAGGAATGAACACTTTCCAGTGAAGATTTTGGCGGCGGTTTTTCAAGAATGTTATTATCCATGTAGACGTTATTACCAAATTTATCTTTTTTAATATCGCTTTCGTTGTTTGCCTTCTTTATTGTTTGTGGAGAAGACGTGGGGTGTGTGGTCTTTTCAATATCTTTTCCCGAACGGGATAAGGCTTTATTTTCGGGCGTTGCAACGTGTTGCGTAACGAATATATTACTCGGACTCTGGATGTTGGAGGGTGATTGAGAGCGTTGCTCCTGATCGGGATTCTGCTCGGCTTCCCCAGGATGGCTAGTGATCCCGAAGAAGGACCCCAGATCGTATTTATCTTGGCTGGTGGGACTAGGATCCCGCAGTAGCTGTGGGGTGGGCCCGGGGTCAGAATGGTCGCCCTCGACTCTGCCCCCATCCTCCCCTTCACCATCTCCTTCACTGTGGCTGGGGCCGATTAGTGAGAGTAACTTGGACCCTGCGCCTGCGGGCAAAAAAGTTATGCGCTGTTAGGAACAATTAATGGGGCCAGTTTAAAACAGGTTAACTTAACACGATTTCGTAAAAGCTGGAGAAACTTTTACCAGAAGTAAAAATAGCCTCCTGAGAGGGCTATTTTGAGATAATGTAATCGTTTAGTATACAAGTTTTAAAACTGAATAAAATTGTGACGTATACAAAACATTGTAAATTATCTTTTGTATCTCGATATTTCTGATTTTTTTCAAGATATTTCATGTCAAAAATTGAGATTATAATGAAAATGAGCATAAGATAATGCAGGATTGTATTTTTGAAGATTATTTTATTAAAAAAACTTTTTCTGATATATTTTCCTCCGAATTGAAATAAAAATAACTTCATTTCACTTATAATACACGTGAAACAATATTGATTTGTTTTTTATAACCAAATTTTAGTTCTTAAATTATCCCGACAAGAATAATCGCTGATAAGAATCTTCAAATTATAAGGTATTGCGTATTTTCAACACATTCGATTAAATAAGTAATATGCGTGAAATTTGTCATATCTCATACGTAAATGATACGAAAAAATCAAAGCACAAAAAAACAAACTGTATCTATATTTCAACGAACCTTAATTGAAAATTAATAAAAATTATATTGTAAAATAATGATTTTTTAACAATTTGTAAAAAATACGTTATAAGAAATTTATATAAAACAAAAATTTTTTAATCACAAAATTGTTCGGTTTTATATAATTTTATATAGGTTTAATTAACCCACTTTACATGAATACAAATATTAATTGGAGTTATTTGAGAAAATACTAAAAGAATCGTAAAAATAATATTTTATATTTTTCTTAAATTTTCTCTGCAGATAAAACTAAATGTATTTTGTTAAATCTGGGAAAACTTGGTGAAAACTTAATTGATTATCTTTCTATCAAATAGTGGAAAATATCTATTTTCCAAAAAAAATATTTAATATAGTCCCTCGTGTGCAAGTAGAGATTACTTTAAAAGGCCGGGAACCATATAACGGGTGTTTTGGCCAATAAGGGTTTTGTTACTTTTATTGTAAACTCTCTGCAAATGTAACATACATAACATAAAATATAGAAATTTATCTAAATATACAAAATAATATTTGAAAAAAATAGTCACACAGTCAAAGCTATTAATATATGTTATTACGAATAAATTTTGTAGAATATTCTACAGTAAATAGCTTTGTTATTTCACTTATTACATCAATCCTCGCTACACGTGTTTCTATCTCCTATCCTGAGACTGTTCAGGCAGAATGATCCCGGATTTTTACTAAAGCAGTGCTTAGGTCAGACTTGTGTCATGTTACATCGAAAATGTATGTGGTCTATTGACCCAAATTCAAAGTGGGTTTTTGACTACATTTTTGTTTTTGTTTATGGCTTTGTGTATTTCTAATGTTTCAACCTATATATACATTATTGTTTATAATTTTCAAGACGCGTGTAAAACTTTAATTTTACTATATTTGAGTTTATGATACACGTATAATATGGTTTACGAACTCTGAAAATTTGATATTGCATAGACAACACTTTTGTTAATGTATTCTATTGATGGTATATTATTAGTTGACTTCAAATATTGTATTATACTTTTTTTGTACATAACACGTAGCATCCCTGATATAATATAATGTAGAAATATCTCAAAACTATTAAAAAATGTGATAACAAAGATCTTAAGAGAAAATCAGACTAACACTCCTTTTTAAAAAAACTGGGTTTCAATGGAAATCCAACTTACAGCCCCGGGATTTAAAGTTGGGCGTTTTACCACAGGTATTGTCCTTATGACAATATATCATTCATGTTTATATATTTAAAAATCAAGTCACTAAAATGAGTATTTAATGGTTAAATTTCTTATACAACGCCCTCCACACAATTTCAATCTAACTGATGTTTCGTTTACTAAAACATCAAACAGGGGGAATGTTCGCTGAATATAATTTACACATATGTATGTATAGGTTTGTTTATTTAACAATGTATATAACCTTGGGCTGCCGCACAGAGGAGACATTTAATAGATCAATATTTTGAGTTTCCAACTTGAAAATAACCTCTCGTTAGAGATGTTAATGTCGAGAACTGTAAAAAGTGTTTTGGCTTTCATAAATTTTGAGTATAAGAAATATTTTACAAATTTTATGGAGCTTAAACTTTAGTTAATGCATTTGATGTATCTAGTTTGAGCTTGTGGAGTGTACATTAGAATGCCAAGGAATCAAATAAGCCGGATGTAAAATATAATATTATTTTTTAATTAACATGGCAAGTAATTAATTACATGTACACGTATATGTAATATATGAAAAACAAGACAAACTTAAAAACAGGTAATTCACGGAATATTCGTAAAGCATAATATCTAGTGAGCTTTAGTGTTGCTGGAGCATAGCTGTGGAATGAACTTTTTTTACAAAGCATGAGTGGAGTGGTTGTGAATCAAACATGTTTTCATGTTGAAGGAGTTCACGGGCGGGGGCTTCTAAGAATAATGCAAAATAATGCGAATTGATAGATGATGCAGTACTTATGACGAAGAAAGGAACTTTAGGCAACGTAGAAGGAACGGATGATAAAATATTAACCTAAATAATCATTACTATTAGTACGTAGGTACGAGAAGTTTGCAAAGACCAAGAAATACGTTATCCGATCAAATGAATCAAATTCTGAAATAAAGATAATCCTTTGCAATAAAAGAATATGCATGACGAGATATTAATACATGACGGAAATGAAAGATCGTAGCCATGAAGGGGAAATCAATTATCTCTGCTTACCTTTTATATGTCAAATCTTTTTGAAGGCCACTCTAACTCAAATATGGTTCTTAAAGGGGTATGTCATGCTGTGAATTATGATAACGAATGCAGTTTTGTAAATAAGGTTTTATTATTGCATAATGCACATATGAAATGAGTTGTAAAAATTGTATTATTTCTTATATTTTATCGTATAACCGTCATTTAATAAAACAAAATTAAAATGAGAACATTCAAATCAAATGTTTCGAATAAATGAAAACTTTGGATTGTTTATTTCAGGTCTGGAAACGGATTTAGATAAATATCGCCTCGGGGATGTTGCGGTCGAATTATGGATAATAGGAACTCGACTTGTTGAAGAAGACAGGGTACAAAGTATCGATTAATTCAAGTTAAAATTAACGAGCAAACATTATTTTGCTAGACACACTTCAAGTTACTTCTTGAATAATTGATTTCGTTGGCTGAAATTTTCTGATTTAAGGAAAACCAAAAATTGTTTCAAGATCTTCCCAAAAAAGATCTTTTGGATGTGATGAGAGAGATAATATAGTTTGAAATCTTTAATCATAATTTTTGATGTATTATTTATTTTCATTGTCTTTATCACAGATTAATATGAACTCTTGAAAATTTGAAAAAATAAAATACTAATTATTTCATTGTATCTCGAACAACGAGGTACTGAGTCGAGCAGTTGTAGAACAAAAGTGCCTATCTGGGTCATATATTAAGAAGAGAAAAATACAATTTCATAAAAGTACAATAACATCGATGTAAAAAATTGAGAGTGGTATTCAGATAGTTGAGGAACTGTTTTGTGCCAATAATGACAGAGATATTTTCTCAAAAGTGACAGGACACTGCACATTAAGAAAGATTAGACTCAATAGTAAAGCAATATTTGAATTCGAATAAATAAAAAAACGCTTGTGGAGTAATTTGCAGCATAAACAGAGAGAACTTATCTAAACAAACAACTTTCGCCTCCTTCAGATTTATACATCTCGTCATGCTCAATCTTCTATTATTCATACTTCTCCCTTAACCTTCTGTCAAAATTAATATAATATTGTGACTTCTTCTTCCTAGTATCATGTCAGGTCCCCCATAACGTTGACTATCACCTAAGAGTAAGCATCTTTGTCCCCGGCAGCCCAAAAAAGATCCTCAACGCTCCTTATATCAGTCCAATCACATATATTGCGGAGCCAGGAGATTTGCCTTCTGCCTACACTATATCTTGACTATACGACCCTCTATCTTGACTTGGATGATCAGGTGCAGTAATTTGTATTTTTCTCCTCTAAGTACATGACCCAAATAGGACACCTTTCGGATTTTAATATTAGTCAGCAACTCTCTATCAACTTTGGCTCTTTGAAGAACCTTTGTGTTGCTGACCATATCCGTCCAGGGTGTCCGTAGCATTCTCCGGTGCATCCACATTTCGAATGCTTCCAGTCGGTTCATACTACCAACTTTGAGGGTCCATGATTCCACTCCATATAATAACACTGAACAAACGTAGCATTTGATTAACCGTTGTCGAAGTTTCAAGTTTAGATTATCACCGTAGCATACGCTTCTCATTTTCATACATATAAAAGCAGATTTGTGAATATCAGAATATTGTGACTAAGCAAAAATAATCTTAACATACTCGTATATTAACGATGTAATAATATTATTCTTTTTTTCATTTTATGATGGTTTAAAATTCATTTCTAAACATTTAAGCTTAATTCAAACTCAAATTTTTAAATATTTACTTTTACAAAATAAAATTTAATTGAATTAATTAACTTAGCATTTAATTCATCTGTTCAAACCATCAGTTTTATGATAAAAATGATTGTTAAGTAAACTGAGTCACAAGTTTCATTTCCCAGAAATATCGCTTAAGGGTTGGGTTCACTTTTTAACTTGACAACTCACTCAAATTTGAATGTTTGCAATCAGTGAGCAATGATAAGAATATAACTTTCAGAGAGAATTACTGAGCTCCTTTGCCCAGTTGGTGTGTCGCTTGTCTCCCAAACTGAGTGTTGCGAGTTCGATTCTCGTTAGAACTCAGATTTTTAAAAGGATTACAATCTGGTTTTCAATCTAGATATCTTTAACATCTTTCTGCATGACTGGAAGAAATTGGCATTAAGTCAAATTGTGCCTCAAACAACAAAACGGGATCCCCTCTACAAAATCCTTTGACTGATTATTTCACTAACTAAAGAGATTTTTTTTAATACACTGCATCATGACCTGCACAAACTCCGTGACTTAGTTTTTAATATGCTTGTCTCCTATCCCGGGTGTTGCGGGTTTGATTCTCGTAAGTACCAAATTTTTTTTAGTTTGGTTTTCACTTAAGACCTTGTTAACATATTTCTGATTAGGTATTAAATATTGCCTCAATACATTAAGCTCGATAAGTTACATCGTATACAATGAAAGTACAATACATACATTTTGTTTTATATTCCTACTAGGCAAATCCAGCCGTCTACTGAACATTTCGGATTGTTGAGTATCGCAATTTTACATATTGCAAACAGAAAATCATGTTTTCTTTCGAGAAAAAATTACATATCTCTGATGATATATTCACAGAATTTTTACAACATTATAGCAGATTAAATAGTTTAAACTCATACATACATACATACCATGACGCCGCTTTCCTACTAGAGCAAACAGAGACGATACAGCATTAAAGTTTTCTATCTAGGCGCACATATTTCCTCTCTTCCACATCCAAACATTCCGCTTACTTGTTACTTTTCCATGTTTTGAAATACCATTTACTTGATATAACCACACTTTCGCCTTACTCTACTGCGGCATCTACGCACATTAGTACTGCATATTTGGTTTATCAGTATTTCTTAATTCATTATTTTTACGTTCCCAAACCATTTCAGAATGTTTGTTATCATCTTACTAAACAAATCAGCATTGAGTTGACACATATCCCTAATAACTTCATTCCGTATTCTGTCATTCATTTTCACCCATGTATTATTCTAAGTGCACGCTTTTCGTCAGCATTTATTCGGTTATTTTCAGTTTCGTTCAATGTTCAAGTCTCACTGTCGTAATTTAAAAATGGTTCTAAAATAATATTTCGAACTAATATCTTAGCTGACTTTGATACTGCCCGATTCAAAAATATATGAACAAGAGTCCAAATGACTTTATTTCCTATCTCTACACGTCGTTCGATAACTTTCAAACTCTTCCGTTATTTGATAAATTACTACCTTATAAACATAATTCTTCACAATCTTACGTTTTCATCTGTCATTATATTTGTTTCTTAGTTTTCCTACATTCATTTCTTCCACGTGCCTTAACCGTCTGAGACGCTCTACATCTTACTTAGCATATCAGCCTTAAATTTATATTAATTCCTCATCATTTCGTTCCATATTCTACCATATTTTGTCATCCCATGTATAATTATCATAATTTAAACACCCTGACTTGAATAAATATTTTAACTATTTTGAATATTAGTGTTGGCAGGAGGCAAATCTTGACGACGACAAAAGACAACCTCCGTGGCCTGGTGGTCAGACGCTTGTCTGCCGATCCGGAGGTTTGCGGGTTCGATCCCCGCTGGAATCTAGATTAAAAAAAAAAGGAATTCCAGTCTGGTTTTCACTTAGGGCCCATTAAAAACAACTTTCTGGTTGGTTAGAAGAGATTGCCATGTGGCAATAAACTCGCCAGGTAATAAAAAATCTGGCTCCGCAATATACGTGATTGGACTGGCATAAGGGGCGTTAGAGATCTTTTTCGGACTATCGGGGACAAAGATGTCTACTCTCAGGTGATATTCAACGTTTGAGGGACCTGACATGACACTGGGAAGAAGAAGAATATTAGTGATATATGAAACCTTTAAAAACACTTTAAATTGTTGAAAAATAAAGGTGCAGTAACATTTTGACCTTAAAGAATTTCCCTGAAACTACTCAATATAAACCGTATCAAATTACATGATAATAAACACATTCATTAAATTAGTGATCAAGTTCTAAGCTCGTAGTATAGTTTACTTTACTCTTTATAATTTTGTGAATGAAACCAGTAAACGAAAATTGAATGAATTCAATAATCAAACAAAACAGAAAGCATACATCACAACAAAGGAGTAACCTGGGGGCTGCTGCCTCACAACAATGGGCCTGACGTGAAAACACGTCAATCAATCCGCATGTTCTCCAACCAAATCGTTTTTGACCGGGTCTACACATTAGATTAACTAAGTTATAATTTGAACCGACCACCGGAAAGGGTTCTAACGTTTAATATTATGAAATTTTAATGTTTATTTTTTATACGTCAGAGTAGAATTTATTTCAATTATGAACATATTTAAATGTTATAACGTGCACTGAGAAGAAACCATGTTATGATTATGTATGACAGAATACAGAAAGAAGTGATCAAGGATGAAAAAAGGAAGACTTACAAAACAAATGTACACTGTAAATGAGGTGCATGGCTGCGCGGTAACGCACTGGATTTTCGTGCGGAAGGTTGCTGGTTTGAATCCCACGTTTTGCTATTACACTCGAATGACACAGGTATTTTTTCCACCTAGTTTTCGGATGTACATGGGGACCTATGACTTCGGTCATATCTATTATTTCAAAAAAAAAAAAAAAACATGCCCGTTTGATCCGATCATCTCACGTCAGGTGTGCCATCGGATCCAGTACAGCAGGGTGGTTTTTGATTTTGCTGGTGTGCAACGGCTCAGTCACTTAAAAAACCAACTCCCCAGCACAGGTTTTGTTTCCCAACTAAATTGACGTTGGAATGGTGAGGGGATCCTCGACAATGAGGCCGAGCAATGACGACGGCAGTGTAAATATGTTACAAGTAGAAAACGTGGTAGAGGAAGACCAAGGAATGTACGAGTATGATTGGATCAAAAGAAGGAAATGTTAAAAGTAAACAAAGTAAAATGTTGGTTAAGTTTATTGTGTAAAAAAAGATCGACAATAACAAATGGTAGAGAAAATTCAGATAATATACGAGTACTTCTTATTAAATTAAAATAAAGAAATATTTGTATCTTAATTTCATGAAAACAAAAATGTCAGTTTGAGCCTTTTAAAAAACGTACATATTCGAGTATGATATACAATTTTATAGAAGATTGCTGACAACTTGTTTGAAAGGTAGTTCTTGTGATGTTTTTACCTTTCATTGTTATTAAGTGTAATCAGTCAGTGACCATTTGATGAATTATTTATAACCCATTTACGTTTTTTTAAACCAACGTGTGACTTAATTGAAGGCTTTAATATTTCGGTAAAAGAAATCTAAATCAAATAAAAGGAAATATTTTTTCTAGTTAATTTTGATTGTTTTGTTTCTCTTGGATTTTTGTCTCTCTCCAAATTCACTCCAAGTATATTTGCCCCTTTTAATAAAATAAAAAACTTTAGAACCGTATAAACTCATGATCTTCTATGTTGAAGTGTAGTCTACCTTTTAACGATTCAGAAAAAAAAATATTGTGGGTAATATTTTAGTAATATGTCCAGCACAGCAACAACCGTTTAAACACTTTTAAAGGTAAAAATCGATGTATCCAATGCCAAAAAAGGTAAAATACAAAAAGCGAAAAAAAGCTTTTCGTAGGGGAAAAATTGAAATATCCGATGCCTAAAAAGGTGAAATACAAAAAAAGAAAACGTTTTAAATTACCATAGCAAACGTGACAAAACTTGAATGCAGTTTGAACACATTTCGTATGTCAGACAGTTCACCGCTAGGATATTTGAACGTAATATAATTTAGAAAAACGAAAATGATGTAAAGTCTTATACGAGTATATTGAGCTTTATATCGATTCTTATGTTTGTAATGAATACAAGTAGCCTGAACGAGTGGACTTGTTTTTGCTAAACAATTAGTGTAAGAATTGTTATCTAGTTATAAGTAGTATTTAGGTGTTAATTATTTCTAAGATCTCATATATTAAGATTGAATAAATAAAATAAAATGATATGTAGGAAAATAAGATTAAATAAGTTCATAAATTATAACATATAATTAAGATTAGTTAAGTAATAAATTTGTATATAGGTATAGCCTTGACAAATGTTTGTATAATAATTTACTTGCTTAATAAAAAAAAAAACAAGTTTCTGCCATTACGATTTAATCTTTCCTTTTAGAAGGTCTGATACATCGTGTGGTTATATGTATCTTAGTATTTTAACGAGAGGTTTGTAATTTTTGAACGCTCTGAATGGTGTTAAAGTATATGATTTTTTGTTGTATAAGGTTTTTCGAAGGTTTGTAACATACCACCTGGTTTGGCTGATGATGCCTTATAAATTAGATATCATTAGCCAAATCACGCGTCACAACACTCTAAAATACCTTGTACAACTGATATGAAAGAACTGCAAAAGCCTTAAAATGTATTTAAATTTCTTTCAATTCCTTAGAATAAGAACGTCGAAAAAAATAGTAAATGAAACTATTACTCATTTTATTAATTTATACTACAAAGGTGACATATTTTTAACAAAATGCTAAAAGATTTTCAATAAACCGATAGTATTCCGACTTTGTGTTTTAAGGATAAACTTTGTGTTTTAAGGTAAACTTTGTGTTTTAAGGATACACTTAAGTATTGTTGAAGTAAAAATCGAAAAATTATGAATTTGGTTCTAGGTGTAAGTAAACAAAGTTAAAAATTGCTAATTATTATATTTTTGAATTAAATAAATTAATATGCAAGTAAAAAAAAATGTTCTTAAATATTGAAAACGTCAATTAGATTATCAAATTTGAAAATTATCATCAGTGGTAAAGATTATGAAAATTTTCCATCTTATGTTAAATACTCAATCACTCAACGATCTTTAAGTTTTAAAGTATTTTTTATTCACCTTCAAATTCTTAATATTTAAAAAGGTTCATAATTACACAATTTATATAAGTAATACTCGTTGTTTCGAAGAAGTAATATTAGAATAACACAACTGGTTAATTGCCCAAAGCCAATATGCCTACTTAGCTCCCATGACAACCAATAGGGTGCCGAATTCAATAAAGGTAAAGGGAGGAAAACAGTTTCGACAGTCGATCGGAGCGTGGTTGTTATTGCGACAGGAGTTTGAGTACTTGGACTCGCAAGAGGAATGACTTGTGGAAGAGGTTTGTGTGAGCTCTTGAGTGTGGTGTTTTTTTGTTGTTTTATATATATTTTTTTATAAACATGTTTTTTGTTTGTTTTATGATTGTGTTAGGTATATTGTGGGATGAATATTTTGGTCTGTCTGAAGTGTGATAAGTCTGATTTTGCGTGATGTATACATATGTTATTGAGTGTCACTGTTTGTCAGGTTGATGACACTGTGTCACGGGGTTTTATATTATCCAAAATCGGAAAGAAGTATCGATTTATTTTTTCATGCCAAATGTCTTCAATGAGATACAGGTATTCAACCACCTACTTCTTGACTCCGACTATATATTTTTCTACTTAGTTTTCTCTAACCTATATCTTTCTTTACCAGTGACCAATAAGAATTTAATTTAAACAATAAGTTTAGTTCTTCGTTTTCTGATGAGTCCTCAGTGAGATAATGTATTTTAAATGAATGTATGTAACTCAACATTTTTCACTGGCTAGTAAGAATCAAGTTTGGGCGAATAACCATGAAAAAAATACTTTAATTATTTGACTCAATTTTGAAAAAAAAATATCCCATGAAAAGAAACATCTTTAGTTGAACTATTTATTTTTCACTAATTATTTTAACAGTTCTGTTTACGGTTTTGCCAAAAATAAAAAAATACGTGCGTATATAATTTAATCGTGAATAATTTTTGTACCTTTACTTAAAAAGTAAATACAAATTCTCGTTTTCACTCAAGATATTGAAGTACCTCATTAAAATATCTGGGAATATTTACTTGACTCAAGGTGGTACAAATGTCGTCACCCTATTAGAAGTTGCCTCAATTTTTTTTTCATAAAATCTCTCTCAGCATTTTTCAATAATTAAAAGCATACAAGTGTAAAATTACTGATAATTTAAAAACGCTTTATAAAAAACTTGTAGAAATTAAAACAAATGTTAAGTCTATTGTTTAATAACGTACATAATCCAGCAAGATCACACAACGACACAGTTTTCTTTTATGTTTAAATTATTTGAAAACAAAAAAGCTCTAAAATGACGCAAGGAGAACATTTTTCAGGATATGATGAAAATGCTATAAAAGCCCATTTTTGTACAGCGGTCAGATGCAATTAATTGGACTTTTTAAAAACCACTCGTTTGGAGGAAGGGGAAAAATATCAGCTGGAAACTCTCGAGACTAGAAAATTATTAAATTATTGTACATCTTAATATTATTATTAATTAACTTAATTCTATTGATCGTTCTATTCTCAACCTATTTCTTATTCAACCACCTACTTCTTGACTCCGACTATATATTCTTCTACTTAGTTTTCTCTAATCTATATTTTTCTTTATCAGTGACCAATAATAATTTAATTTAAACAATAAGTTTAGTTCTTCGTTTCCTGATGAACTATGAAAGTGTATTGAAGAAGAGGGAGACGAAGAAACGCAAAAAATGTTTAGATAAATATAATTTAATCAAAGGTTTAAGTTTTTCTTTTGCAGAACTCTAAGTAAGAATATTTTACAGAACTCCTTTGCAGAACTCCAAATAAAAATATCATAGCTTTGGTATAACAATAGCAAAGTATTTTTCTGTTAAATATTCAATTAAAATAACGTCAGATAGAGAATAGAATAGCTCAATTAAGAGTTACACGAAAAAACTGTAAATCAATTATTTTCTAATTTTGAGGACTCATAATTGAATCGAGACATTTGTGTCACCCTGTTTTTAGATTGTACTGAACTGAAGTTATTCTTTTCTTTTCAAAATGAGAGTATACATTTATTAATACAATATGATGAAACCATATTTCGTAGGATACAAACATTAATGTTGAATCAAAATATGATTTCATTAATTTTACAAATTCATTACACATGTTTCACGCGCCCGTGAGCCGGAAAATTAATATCAGATACACATAAGTATTTTAGATAAAAAACATTTTGATACTCTCCTGAAAGTTGCTTAGATTTTTAAAAATTGTACTGCCAGATTATATGAGTGAATTATACAAGTACACTTTAAATATTCATTATCCATTATTCAAGTATTGTGATAAATATTATTTTCGACGGCTTAAGTTATTAAGAGTACACATAAATGTATTAATTCATCTCTGAAATTATACTTTAGTATATCAGAACTTTAATGGTAATTTAGCAGAACTTTAATGGTAAATTAGCAGAACTCTAATGGTAAACCAATTAAATTGATGTCGTGGGCTATATTCTTGGTAGATTTGTTATGTATTAACATTTGTAAGTAAACATTGAGAGCCTTTTAATAGATACATATACATCATCATGCTATATCATTTTTAGGAGAAGCAGGAAGGACAGGTCTCAACGCTTTTCTATTCACGTATTCACCTTTCCTTTCGTCCTCATTCAAACATCTTTATATTGATTTGTATTCATTAAAATTTCTTCAACCGTCTCCATCCACTTTTTTCTCGGGCAACCACTTCAACTCTATCTTTTCCTGTAGATTTATATACTCGTTGCGAAAATCTTGAGTAACTTTTCTATGCGTAATCCATATTAAAAATAATAATTAAGGGAAATTTGAACCATTAATATATCTGACTTTGCTCTATGGTACTGATTCCTTTCTAAATTCAATTTATAACATCTATCTCCATTAAACAATTATACTTTATCAGATTTTTTTTTTACTTTATTAAATAATACATTGTTTATAGATATTTACATTTTGTAGTACTAAGATAGTAATCGAGTCAGAAATAACCGAAAGGATCATCACTCAGCTTGACAGAAGTTCGTCTTCGGACTTAATTTTACTTCGCCTGCTTCGATCTAGAAGCATCAAATTCGATTTTTTCATGAAAGCACTGGTTACTACGTTTCCTGTTTTGACTCCAGGTTTTAAGCCGGTTTATGAGTATATTTAATATGCTGCGAGTAATTTTTCTATACCTTAAGTCTGTCATACCTTAAGTATGTCATCGCTGCTATTCTTTGGGCAGTTTCTTCTTTTTCACAACGTATCGTTGCGCTCATGAACAAAAAAATAAGAAGTGTCGGTCCCGCTTAATGAGCTTAATTTTGTCTCCAATAACAACTTGGGTGAATGTGATATCAAACTGAACTGTCTAAACCATAGGTTCTCAACCTTATTTTGCCCACCGCCCACTTTGAGAATATTTTTTTTTTCTAAAGCCCCCCATTTTTTTTTACTTTTGCGAATCTGAAACAGGTATTGCCACGATTATATTTAAACGTGTAATATTATATACTATGGTCCTAAGATATGATATGACCCTATCCTATTTCTGAGTTTGAAGAAGACTGTTTCAATGAGAACAATTAAAACGCATACTTAATAACAATATATTGAAAAGTATTTTTATTAACATTCAAATGACATTGAATTTATAAATTATTTAATGAGAAGGTTGAATTTGATGAACTTAAAGGAGTTTGTTAATATCAGACTCGATTTTACTTAAAAACAACCGTAAGTCGTCGCGTTCAGTAACATGGAGCCGATTTCTCTTTTTAGTTACCGCCCCCTAATTTTCTCTGGGTCTTCTACTGCCCCCCTGAAAGCCTCAAACGCCCAAAAGGGGGCGTTACCGCCCACGTTGAGAACCTATGGTCTAAACAATAACAGCGTGGCTTAAGATATTCCAGGCAGGTATTGATCTTGCACTTATCACTTTTATATTGCACATCACTCGCTTCCATATATCAAGCTTAGCTTATATTACTTTGCACCACGATTTATTGCCAAACATGATTATGTTGATTTGGTTTTTGCATTAATATGTTCTCTTTAAATTTTCTTATCTTACGATCTCTTGAAAATATGCTCTTCAAGTTATAAAATTCCTCAACTTTATCTAATTTTTCATTGTGTATCCATTTAAATAAATTACTTTTTTCATTTTCATATCCATTATTATTAAGAATTTTTTTCATTTTCATATCCATTATTTAATTTGTATCCATTCTTGAACCGTTTTCTTAACATTTTCCATACGCTTTGTAAATCAAAATTTCTAAATCATTCTCATTTTTCGCCCCTGCTACCATGGCTTCAAAAAAAATCATTCACAAAAAAGACGCTGACATATTTACGCCTCTCGTTTCACTTTTTATCTCGTTTACACATGAATTAGTATAAATATTGAAGAGTCATGGAGACGTATCCCATCCTTGCTTGTCACCTTTCTTTATACAAAACCATTCAGTCATTTGTTTACCCACTTCCCGTGCTTTCTCATATATGAACGTGAGTATTTTAATGACAGTCGATGAAAATAATACAATCAAATATATTATAAATCAGATGTTTACACCTGTCTTGGCATTAAATTACATTTAATATAGTGATTGATTTATTTTTTAAAACATTTTTGATATCTTAGAAGTATTCTTTCATAAAAAAGGCGGGAATGTGTACGTTTTTTTTGTGAAAAATGGTCAAGTCACTCGGCTTAACAAAATTCTGTTAAATTGTTTTAAATATAATATATTTTATATTAGAATATCTGATTTAATATTCAACGTTTGTAAATTTATTTAATTTCAACATCAAGCATATACAACAAACTATAATAAAAAACGACGTGTTCCATCAACAGACTTGTCTCATATTCTTTTGAAAAGGTCAAACAAATTAACGTTTCACAAAAACTCATCCCACTTTTCTCAAAGACTGACCAAAAATTTAACCGTTGAGTTGAAATTTAACAAAATTAAAACTCATATGAAATATAACAAAAAAATCATGCTAGAGATTTATAATGAAGTAATTTTTTTTGACTGTTTAAATTTCTTTCAATCAAATCAACGACCTCTCGAGGCTAAATAAATATTCTAATACAGCTGATTAACTTCCCCAATGTTAAATATAGGTATTTTTTCTAATATTCATCTTGAAACACTCCATATTATTTTCGGTACGACGCTTGTCTTTCAGCTAGGGGTTTTGGATTTGATTTGCGATGCTACCCAAAAATTAAAAAAAGGGTACTGATCGAGTTTAACCTATCCCTTCCTGTGCTAAAAAATCCGCGCGTTTCGGTGCTGTGTATTCAATACACATGTAAAAATAAGCTATTTAAAATTGGAAAGATGAGAGTATTCATAGCTAATCCCTTAAATCATATAAATTTAAAGTCAAAAGTAATAAAAATTTAAATTTCATTGCTGAAAACATGAAAAAACCATCGGCCAACGTTCACAAAACGGGCGAAGATACTATCTCAAATGGATGCCCTAAAGCTACTGAGAGCTGAGACGGGACTCGGTCTCGGACTGTTATACCTCGAAGGAAGATGGGTGAAGCGACCCCCTCAAATGGATACCCGAAAGCTACTAAAGCGAGAGAAGTGAGCGAACTGAGATTCTATTTCTTGCGTTGCCATATACCGAAGTAGAATGAGAGTGAAATGTGAATAGCGTCAATTTCTCACGCATATCGGTTTTTTAGAATGAATATACCTACGTCACACACTGGCACCCGTTTGATTGTATTGGTGAATTTATTCCCGATTTTCACAAAATATCGCTGAAGTGGCCGATAAGTGCTAGCTATTATTATTATTTTTTTCATTCAATGCGTAAACGTATAACGGATGAATACCTAAAACTTGAACCCAGTATTTATTATATTTATAGAGATATTAAAGTTTTTAGAAGCAATGTGTACTAGTTACACATCACAGGGAAGGAAGGGTTAATAGGTCGTTTGATAAAAGTAATACTCCCCTTGTGGTAGTGTAGTCAACACAAATACTGATGCCCTAAGAGCTACGTGCCTATTCCAGATACCAAAATGCCCGATTAGTGGGACCGAAGGCATCATTGCCTCTCAGCCAAGATCTTAAACACGTCCACATAACTAATTATATTTACAAGTTTGAGCGGTAGCCAGTTAAATACAAATTTTATATTGTAGATTAGTTCATAAGAGTTTTTATGGTCTTAATTTCCCCTTTAATATGTCAACTTTTAGATTTAATAAAAAACCCACAGAAAATAACTCATTATTCGCGCACATTTTTTATTTACCAAAGTTTGATTGTTTTTTTTAAAGAACAATTCAAATTTTATTTCTAATATGATTTATTCCTTTATTCAATTATATTTATGTGTACTTAAATGTGTTCATTTATTTAATTTCCATATTCGGACCATCAATTATTTACTTTGCCTCACGTTTTCAGTAGAAGGCAACAAAGATAACTCTATTATTTGTATCAAATAGGACTTGCCTAGAACATGTAGTCCATATGTTCAGATAAACTTTGTAGCATGTATTGTGAGTCCTATGACGCCTCACAATCCCATTCAATACTACATTTGTTCAAAAAACTCAATACATGCATACTGACCACATTCTATTCTTACACTTTACTTATCTACATTTATTTTGTAATATTTTACCATTTCTATTTGTTTTTGTTGACAAGTTTTTTTTTCCTTTTTTATTTCAAAAATTATTTTAAAATAAAACACTTACTTTTTTTATCAAAACAATTTTGCAAGGTATATTACCGTTTATTAAACATAAAAATGAAACTTGTCAATAATGTTGTGGTCTATAAAAATTATCATTATTCATCTTGCATCTAGCCACATCCCCTTGTTACCTTTTCAGTGCTTTCCCGATTTCCTTGAAATATATTCTTATTCAAGAAGTGATAACTTTTTTCATTTTTATTCATGAAAGAGTTCATCAATTAATTTGAGATTGTTAGTATCTAGATGGGTTTGTAAGCGAATTAATTTTGAAGAAAACTGGCTTTAAAATTTACCTTACAACATTCAGAGTAATTTGACTATATTATTAAATTTCAGCGGTTCTCAACACTTCTCTCGTCAAATTGAATTATAATTTCCATGACTAAATAGCAGTGTATCTTGAAGATACTGAATAAACTTGTATCATTTGATCGATTGTACTATGAATGGTTCAGATTTGTGGTATGATATTTCGTCACAAATAAACCGTGATATCCCAATAAAAAAGGCGTTATAATCGTAATCTGATATATGGACTTCTTAAAGTGGCTTTTACACCTTTCCTTGATATTTTTTGAAATTATGAAATAAAGTTTATGTTGCCGATTTTGCTGTGTGAGTAAAATTTGTAGCATCTGTGTTATTCAAATATGTCGTAAAATATTTTTTTGTCAAATCTTTATAAAAATTAACGTAACCTTTGAATTGCAAATTCGTGAAATATTAAAATTGTTGCTGCTTTGTTTTTATATCTTATCAGTCAAATAAATACTTAAACAAAATGGCTAACAACTACAATAATTGATTTTTTTTGACGTTTCTAGAAATGTATAATAAAAAAACATTTTTTTCAAGAAAACCTAGACATTAGAGGAAAATTAACTTAAAATTTTAACTATAAAAATCTAAAAGATCTGCGAACAAACGTTGAAGAGATTCGATTTGAAAGTTTAGGTTGTATGGATATAGTGTTACTTTGGCTGAAATTTGTTACTAACTCATCTAAAACAAACTGAAAGTAAATTACAAAGCTCCTTCTGACCTTCATTCCGAAGAGCGAAAAGTTCGATTCACTTCACATTGATTCAAGAAAATACCTTTGCCAAGTATGAAAGTTGTTTTTAGTGCGTGACTGAGTCTGTCTGAAGTTCCGCATCAATATGCGGTCAATACTTCCATTTCCACTTCAATCTACTCAATCTGAGCCCATGATGAGTGCTGTCAACCACAACACATCTTTTTTGACTCTTGAAGTGCGAAATATGATATAACCAGATATTATCTTGACTTCGGGAAAATCATTTTCAGTCATATTTTCGGGAAAAATTGACATGTCACTCTTGAACCTTTGAAAGCATATTGTTGGTTGAATAAAAAAGGTATAGTATTGTAAAGAATTTTGAATGAACTTTTTAGTGTCGTTGCCGTGTAAAATATTGAGAAAAAAATATGCCATGAAATAAGTTTTAAATACAATAATAATGAAATTGATTTCTTATAAAAAAGTATGATTAAATAAATAGATACTGTAGAAATACGTGCACTGAGAACGATACACGGGGTGACAATGTATGACAGAATATGAAATAAAGTAATTAGGGATGAATGTGAACTTAAGGCTGTAGTGTTTAGTAAGATGAAGAAAAACATTCTGAGATGGCTTGAGCACGGGAAGCTAATGACTAAAGAAAAACTAATAAAATTAACATATACTCGCATTACAATGGGAGTGCAAAACGTTGTAGAAGGTTAAAGAAAGTATGATTGGTTCAAGAGAATGCTTTTAACCCTTCCCTTACGGTACTAAAATTGAAACGCGCGCTCCGGCGTTGGGTAGTGAGTACGCGATCAAAAATTTGCGATTTTAAATCGGTAAAATAAGAGCATTCATAGATAATCCCCTTAATTAATTATAATTGAAGTTAAAAATTATAATAATTGAGATTTATTTGCTGAAAACATTAAAAAACCATCTGGCAACGCTCACGGAACGGGCGTAGGTCTAATCTGTTTGCAAGCCCAAAAGCTACTGCGTCGCGGAGCGGTAGTGGCTTACTCCCGGCGTAGCTTACGCTTGCGACGATTGAGACAATTGAGCTCCTCGCAATTCAGTGAAGTATGCAAGAGTGAGATGCGAATATAGTGTCGCGTTTCCCGCATACTCTTTCCCTATCGTCAAGACGAGGCACTCACAGCGTTTAAATGCGAATTTGTTTCCGATCTTCACAAAACACCTACGATGTAGTCGATAAATTCTGATTATTATTAATATTATTTTTTAAATCAATGCGTAAATATATTATGGAGGAATACCTAAAATCTTAACCTAGTATTTTTTATATTTATAGAGATATTGATGGTTATTAGAAGCAACGTGTAGAAGATACCCAACACAGGGAAGGAAAGGTTAAAAATAGATGCGTTAAAAGTCAGATAAGTAAAATAAGTTGGATGTATGTTATGTTATAATGTAGAACAGGTGAAGGATGTGTCGCAAGATAAGAAAATGACGCTCTGTCTTTTAATGTGTATTTTTATATGTATCTGTGTTTAAATATGTATCTAAAAAAAGCAACAGATATAGCAACCTTTTTCGGAACACATTTATTAGAGAAACGGGGAATATCAGACCAGGTCTAGAATGCATTGCTAAATTCAAGGAGGCAAAAAAAATAACGAGTTGTTTTAATACCATCCTACTTGTATTTAGTAATTAAATCTCTGCAAAAATGTTTAACAACCCATACTTATGGTGGAACGTACGAAATCAAAGTGTTTACAGGGTCAATAGGAAGATTTTTACTAACAACTGGAATACAAAGCTAGATCACCACTTTTCATTCCAGCTTATTCTTATTTGTTATGTTATACAGAACAATCGTGATCATTTGACATATCTTGTAAGCAAATTGGCTGTACTGTATAAATAATGATAGCAAATAAAATATAATATTGAAATAATATGAAATTAATGGCTAACGCTTACTGCCTTGAATTTTAATTTGTAGATAACACTAAAGGACGATTTATATGATATAGCACCGCTTAGAGAGCAAACTCTCTTCAAAGGTGCTATAACCCAAGATTCAAACCCTCTATTATTACAAAAAATAAAACCAGATTGAGTCTAAGGATGGGAAAGTGGTGGCTGCGCGCATTTTTTTAAAAAAACTTCCTCGCATCTGCATATATGTATTTGCAAAAACATATTTGGTAAGAAACCGCAAAAAAATTACCAAGGCAAGAAAAACTACCAAGAAACTTTTGTAGATCTTCTGATATGTGATAATAACGTATTATTTATGTGATGTGTAGTGTATGTGTTTAGTGTTCATATAATCATAAATTTTGACTATATGTTGTTTTCAAGTGCTTCCTAAAGCTGCTCACGCCACCCATATCTTCAACACTGAAGCAGACAAGGATCAATTCAATTGAAATATTATTCGAGAGAAGTAATATTGACCAAAAATTAAGAAAGTCAATTCATTCAGTGTTAACCAATAATGGTATTGTAATTTATTTTTATCAAACACTGTTTATTCCACTTTTTTTTTGTGATGGTATAACCCTACCGGTTTCAAGGCTTTCACCTCATCTTCACAAAAAAAAGTGGAATAAACAGTGTTTGATAAAAATAAATTACAATGTCTTTAAACCTCCACAACGTTAATGCCTTAACTATAAACAACAATAATGGTATGATTTTCGATACAAAAATAAAAACTTTAAAATTTTGAAAAATGCACTAATCGACTGAAACCAATAAATAAATGTGGCGGTCGCCCACTCGAATACTGTGGGCATTCATACATACGGTCAATGACCGATGAAATGACCTTTGGATTCCTCGATAAATCTAAGTAAACAAGTCCGAAGGTCACCCGCCGGACATTCATCCCATAGCCGAGCGGACCGCACTCCATACTAGAGAGAGAACGCACCACGCTGTCTCGCCGGTTCCGTAAATAGATTGTTACCTACATACATCAATTAATCGTTTTTGCATTTACAGAAACGAGACGCAGGCATATCGCGAGCGCATTCTCGCGCGCATTCTAAAAATATATAAATACCTACGTTACTAATAAAATTGGACAGACTCTCTTTCCGCATTGTGATCTAACGTGTTTTATTATTTATCAACAAACCATCATCATCTCTTTCCTATCGAACCATTCTGCTAAATAGACAATAAATTTAATTTAAAACTAAACACAGCTTCAGAAATAGAAAAATCAAGCAATTGAGTATTAATCTCACTTTTATTTTCATTTTGTATGAATAAATAATGATTTTAATGTTTTTTTGCGATCCTGATACTTCCTTTGTTTTCTTTTATCTGGTTAGTTGAAAGATATTGCCACCTAGCAATCAATAAATAAAAAAAATCTTCTGGTAGTAACGCCTACCTGAGCTCCTCCAAAATCAACGAATAAGTCTGGTACCCGAAATATACTTGGACAGCAGATCATTTCTAAGACTCTTCTCCTTTTTTACAAAATGTGTTTGGCACTGCACAAAAATATTGGAAAAATCAATTTTCTTACTAGTTTTTCTTCGGTAGGCCTAGTAGTGTTTATGTTTCTCTATTTTATCTTCAAATTATTCGTAGTTGGCCGTGTGGTTGCGCTTATTTTTTTATTTCCGTTTAACATCCGCCTTTACTGGATATCAAAGTTATTACAATTACCAATGTAAGTTATCTTCACTCTATTGTTGTTTTTGTGGTCAGCAATCTCGAATATTTTCTTATCATGGCTAATTTTCAGAGCAAATTCAGAAACTGACTTTCCGTTATGGCAAGGAGTATTCCAAGTAGTCGATTATAAAAGCAAACCCAGTAAGGCTATCTCCCTCAATCGAACCTGTAACGCCCGGGCCGGAAAATATACGTCTTTCTATCTAGGCCCCGAATTTCGCCTTTATGGCCTGTATTTCTTTATACTATTTTTTCCTGGTTAAAGTACACGCACTCGTATATTTTAACACTGGTTGAAGTACACGTACTCGTATATTTTTACACTGGCTGAAGTACACGTACTCGTATATTTTTACACTGGTTGAAGTACACGTACTCTTATATTTTTACACTGGTTGAAGTCACGTACTCTTATATTTTTACACTGGTTGAAGTACACGTACTCGTATATTTTTACACAGGCTGAAGTACACGTACTCGTATATTTTTACACTGGTTGAAGTACACGTACTCTTATATTTTTACACTGGTTGAAGTCACGCACTCGTATATTTTTACACTGGTTGAAGTACACGTACTCGTATATTTTTACACAGGCTGAAGTACATGTACTCGTATATTTTTTTTTATTTTCTCACACTTCATTTTCGAAATTCCTCAAAAAGGGTTTGTTTAAATTTCAAGTTACTAATGTATATCAAAATATCATTTTCAAATAATGTTACTATTTTAACAAATGTTAGTCTATTTTTGACGTTTATTATGTCAATTAGGGTCAAGAATTTTACGAAAATTCGTGTATTTGAAAAATTTCATTACATGAATTTTTCATTAATTACGTTGTGCCACTCAATATTATTAAAAATCGTATCATTTTCGTAAAATAACTATTATCTATCAGAAAAAAATCATATATTAAATTTCCGTTATTAAAAGTAAAAGAGTATTTTAATTTCGACTTTTCGTTGTGTCATCATGACATCTGAAATGTAATGTAATTAAAATGATCTGTTTTCAGATAATTTTTTATTAGATGCTTTTACACTTATTAAAAATAAAATTTCATTTTTATTTTATTTTCTTAATGGTTAAGAACATATGCATATATAACTGAGTGTTCAAACATTAACTGTACAAACTTTAAGTTCAAATAATTGAAATAATAAATTCAAAACATTTTTTTTTAAATAAATACTTTATTTGGACTTCCTATTTATTACGTTTGTGATAAAATTTTTGTCCATATACCCGTCTAACCCAACCACAAATAAGATCTCTTTCAAGAACATTTCTAACGACATTTACCACTCAAATATGTTTATTTCTTTATTCAACTAACGTTGGCTTGTGACCATAGACACGTTATTTAAAATGACTGTAAAAAAAATTTAACAGATAAATTTAAATATTTCTGCAGCAAGTAGATGCCATTGAGTTTGGAGATTAATCGGACTGAAAACATTATATTCAAGATTTTGATTGTTAAATATTGTTTGTAATGTAGCACCATCTTGCTTACACCACGTATTATCCTAAATAAGTTAATCTTATATATGTGACAACAAGTTGCTGATCATGACACGGTAACGGGTTGCGTTCACAGTAGATTCTTGAGCGTCGCTTGCTTTGCCGATGTCGTCGAACAATTTTGTTTTTCCCGTGACGTCGGGTCATAACTCCGTTGTCGCTACTATTATTTTCACACTAAGTTGTGCCGTCACCAGAAGAGAAGTCTTTTTGGAAAGATCCTTCTTTAACGTGCTTATAAAAATAAAGAAGATTTCTATCTTCGTGTGTAGAATGTAGTTGATGGTAACTTATTTTAACTTATTTCCTCCTATAACAGCATCGGTGGTGGTGGGACCGATATGCCGTTCATAAGAGCGTTACCTGGAGCATCGTCGATGAAATAATCAAATTTCACACTATATTGTCATCCTGTGAGGATGTAAGGGTCGCTGAGAATTTTAGCGTTCCAATAGCGGCTATTTTGTTAGTTAACACAACCACTGAGGTCGAAATATGCTTCGTCGCTCATTGCGATTTTCTTATAAAAATTAAAGACCGATTTGATTTGTACGTTTAAGTAAAATTAACGCGTTTTTGAACCGGTAAGTTCTCTATAGTATTTTGAATACAATTACAATACTTGATTGTCAAATATATACTACCGTTATAAATAATGTTGTCAAATATATACTAACGAAATCGAACTAAATTTAAATGGCGACGATATAAAAACAAAACTTAGTTTTTGGCTACCCAGTACTTTTGTTTTATCTCATAGAAACATATTTTTATGATGACTCCCGTAGTATTCTGTTGGAAAAATACCACATCAAATTGTAGATTATACAATAAAAATGTACTTAAAATTTTTTTTTTTTAATTTTACGAGCTTTGAAAGCCGAAGATACTTGACATTGAAGGGACTAGGATCGTGAAAGCTATTTTAATGCCAGACTGTTTCTCAGCTGGTTTATAACTGCCAGGTTTTATATAATAATTAGAATATTCTAAGACTTGAATAATACTGATTGATATCCTGCAAAATTTGTATAAGGATTTAATTCGTTCTAAATTAAAATACACTTTGAAAGTTTGGACTCGCCCTCAACTCAACTAATAAGAAAAATATGCTGAAACAAATATAAAGTTCCTGAGATATTTCTGGTATAGAACAGAAGGTGTTTAACTAAAGTATTCACATCATTTTGAACTTTTGACGGTATTAAATTATAGAAGCCTTGAAACATGTAGGCAAATAGTTCATCATGATATTCTCTTTGAAATAACTGCGTATTTTATTTCAACTGTCTCACCATATTACAGTCATTTAGATTTTATGTTCTCGATAATTCCAATTGTGAAAAAAATCACATGACTTACTTTGAGAACCAAGATCATGGTAAACCCTGGATGACGTGCAGTTTAGAGATATTGAACCAATTGAATGACACCGTGAATATGTTTTGGATAACGCCTAGAAAAGTTAGAAGAATCCACCTTAGTATTCTTCCAAAAAAATGATAATTACTGAGACACATACGCCAACTTAACTACATTTTTAAATTCTATTCCTTCATTAAACACATAAAAAGTACAAAACACTTTGTTTTTTTTTATTGAAGTTATCAAATCTTTTGTTGCATTATTAATGTGTGTTTACATGTTAATTTGCAGTTATGAGTTCACTGTCTCAGAACAGGTAATGAACCTAGTAAGACAGTTTATAATGTATCGTTTGTGTGTAGAATTGTCAAGTAAATTATAAAATTAAAATAAATTTGGAAAAGTTCAAGGTTATATCGCAAAGATGACATCTGCGAGTGATTTCATATTAAACGTAATGTCGCAACGTTTTTTTATTCATCCCAACAAAATTGAAGTCACTTTAAGGAATAAATAAAACCAGCATTGCCATCCCACGAGACAGGAATGAAAGATTATATTTCTAAAGTGATATATATCTTCAATAAATGGGATTATTTTTCATAAAAAAATGTTTTATACAAGTCGACCCCACTTCATGAAATCAAAAAGGTCTAGTTGTATGGATTAAGCATGCAAAATTATCAACACAATAAACATTGAGTTTTTTGGAAAATAGTTTCGATTTCTCGGATAGATGTCATTAGAAAAAAGTTGTTAATGTATAAAATCATAAAGGGTAAAATTTAAGCGCGTTTTTTTTAATTATTTGCCTTAATTGCTTGAGTGGTTTTTTTTATGGAGTTTGTATTGTAAGATGGAACAACTTAAGTTGTTTTTTCGTGCATGATGCTTTTTAAGAAAAACATATGACACAAACAACAAAAAAGGTATGCATCTAGAGTGTATGGCGATGATACAGTAAGCGATTGTGTATGTCAAATGTGGATTAAAAAATCTGTAATGGTGATACGACACTCATAGATGGTGCCCGCTTTGGAAGGCCGATTACTACTGATTACGACCAAATTTGATGGAGAATAATCAGTATTTACTTATACGATATTAGAGAAAATATCGAAAATCATCGAGATCGAGCATTTAATGAAGCTTGGTTACGTGAATTCTACTAATTTGGCTTAAATTACGAAATTACTTTCTGAACAATTTATTGTTAAGAATTAAAAAAATTTGCTCCAGATACAAAGTGTTTATTTCCCTCTTCATTGTTAAGTATTTAAATAATAATGTTAAATTATGAAATATTTATTTTGTTAATTTCATTTGCTATCAGTTTTGATTTTTTAATATTTCTAAATTACATTTTAAATGTGAAAAGTAGAAAAAAAAACAATAACGAATTTCTTAAAATTTCGCAAATGTTTTTTTGTTTTAACTAATTTTATATCATTAAGAAATTCTTCAAAATTTTCTTTTGATGTACGATTACTTTATATATATATATATATAATTACTTCCGAGAAATTGACTTTCTATAAAAAAATGTTATATTATGAAAATAAAAGATGGCTTAATTTAGGTTATTCAAAAAATTTCATTTGTTTAATATACTCGTATATTTAAGCTATCAGCTATCTTTTTACGTGTTTACTGTGAAAAAGTTTTATTTCGCTTTTATAAATATTTTTTATCGAATAATAACAAGAATATTTGAACGCAAAATTAAAAATAAATTAATGTTCATACTTAAAATTAATGTTTCTTATTTGTAACCAAGATGTTATAACACACATTTTATGACCTTTATTGAGATTTTATTTGGGTTATTTAAGAATAAAATTTCATATTTCTCTATTATATTTTTTGCTAATCTAATAAAACCAAATTAGTCGAAACTTTGAGTTTTATTTCTTCATTCGTTCTTCTTCTTCTAAGTGCCCTGTCGGGTCCCCTCAACGTTGGCGATCACTTCGGCGAATCCGTCTCGGTCCTGAGCCGCGCGGAACAGCTCCTCTACACTCCGGATGCCGGTCCACTCCCTCACATTCCGCAGCCAGGACATCTGTCTTCTTCCGGGCCCCCGGTGTCCCTCGAATTTCCCCCTCAATATAAGCTGGAGCAAGTGGTACTTCTCTCCACGCAGCACGTGACCCAGATATGAAATCTTTCTAACTTTTATAGTGGACAACAACTCCCTGTCAGCTCTAGCTCGCCTCAGGACTTCGGTATTTGTCACCATGTCTGTCCAGGGAATTTTGAGCATTCGACGATGCAGCCACATTTCAAATGCTTCATTCGTTAAGTCCCCTCAAACTATCTGAACTGGTGTTGAAGATACTCAAGAGCCGGGAATCAACATTATCTTCAGCTCCATAAATCGAGGTAACGGGCGTTAGAGCCACTGGAGTAGACCCGTAACTCACAGTTTGTCGTCGCACGTATTTGCAATAATACCGTGTATGAAGATGAAACAACACTCACATATGTCTAACGCACGCGAGTGACGTTTCCAGATGAACTTTTAAACTTTACCAGAATCACTCAATCAGCATTTAACTTCTGCCATAGTTTTTTTTAAGTACTTATTATTTGAATTGCAACGACTTGGAAAAGAGTTTCGTAACAATTTAGATATTTTTAACATATGTTAAGTATTTATAGTATTCGTCAGAATATCACAACAATATTTAGAAATAGCTGCTAACTTTGTGCTCTCCTTTATTAATATAAATAACCTAGTATAAACGAAACATTAAGGACAATAATTTGCTTCTGGAGTTGAGTAACCCTGCATCAACATGTGGAAGGTTTCGATTCTGCAAAGCAACTTGCATCTCGTTCTACAAGTGAGCCCATGTGTTTTCTGTATCTCAAAATCTATCCATAAAATTTTCAAAAAATCCAATTCTTGTTCTATATAAACATTGTTCCACTTAAACAAATCTAAGTTCTTTACCACTATAAAATAAGTCTTCGACAATTACGTTATTCTGCTTGGTGAAGTTTGATAATATTTTGTGGTATAACATACATACATATATTGAACTGAAATATACATATTAATATTACATTTGTTTAAACAATGACTGGAATTTATAACTACTACTGCTTTTTGTAAATAATTTTAAGGACGTGTATAACTTATCACATATTCATTTGTATATTTAAGGCATTGTTGTGTGGTTAATTAAATAAAATAAATAAATGGTAACGTCACATTAATCCGAGTTTATGCTTATTTACATTAAAATGTACACAAATAATAATGCGTTACAATTTTAGAACAAATTATTGATTTCACATTAGCTTGTTTAGAAACTTGACTATCTGGTAACGGGACTTGTTCAATGCAACGTTCAACTTGAATGACAAGAAGTTTTGCGTGTTTCCTAAGCTAAAACTTAACAAAAATGTATATGAACAATCCATAAAATGAGGGCAAGGTAACTTAACGTAAATAATCACAAATCTAAGGAAATAAATATTATGTTGACATGGAATTAAATGTATATGACTTTTTGAAGTTTTTATTTTATTTCAACTATATATGTTCCATAAAGAACATAGTAATGCGATAAAAAGCTCTATCCAGGTCGGTAAACAGTCGGCGGTCGTGATTTATCTAACTGTTAGCATTTACGCTAAACAAGCGGTTGCCCCAAATTTAAGGCCTCTTAAGTATCTTTCTAGTTGGTTGGAAGAGATTACTATAAGAAAATAAGCCCGTCTGTTTGTACTGTATACAACGAAAGTGTAATATAATACAATACCATGCAAAACTAGAAGAAAGCTCAAATCTATAGATTTATTTTTCACGCCTTGCTTTTTATCAAATCTACGCTCATAAATCTTGCCGAACGCGCTCTCGTGAATCTCATAATTTATTTCTTTTACTCAGAAAAAAATCCTACAAATATAGCCTCCTACTCATCTCTTGATTTACATATTTCTAGAAATTAATTTCAGATATATTTATTTATTTTCAGAATATTTTGAAATTCACGCTTTCAATGTGTGAAATTCATCTCATAAAACCTATTTTAATTGTATATGTAATATAGCATCCACCTTTGAAGAATTGTTATGGTATTCAATCATAACAACGATATACTACGGCAAAGGGGACCTAATTGAAATCTTCTCAGTAATGTGTTGTCACTTTATAGTATCTTCTTTTGTCAAGACGCTGTATATATCGGTGCCAGTAACCAAATGGTTAATGCGTGTTCGACTCCCGTCAAATTCCATTTGTGAGGCGGTTTCACGTTAAGACCTTTTTTTAACGTGAATTAAATTAATTCTTTTTAAATTTAAGTAGTCTTTCTAATGAATATACTTGTACATCTTATATTACAATAAATCTCACAATCATTTTGAAATTTTAATATTCTTGCTGGTGGAATTTCAGATTTAGTCTTCCAAGGTTTCATACTTGGTGAGATCCATAATAAACTAATTCTTTCAAACACCTCATCCATCTCAGGATGGATTTACAACGATATTGCATGATTCGAAAGGGTTGTTTACACAACATTTCAAAATTACCCCCTTAAGATCTTATTACCTGAAAATATATTCGTTTGTACGTATCGTGTTAAAGCATTATTATATCAGCGTCGTAGATAAGTGATAAGCACGTTTGGTTAACACTGAAATCTCCAAAGTTCAATATCTTATTGTTGCACATCTTAGGTTTTTTATCTTTAGAGTTAACTGTAGATATTTAAAACATACCTGGTGTGTCACAATATAAGTAAAAAATTTTGTTTTGATAAAAAAATTGTTTTTTTCCATTTAACTTCTTTTGTTATGACTATTCTTTTGTGAAATAATTGTTTTTTTAAGGAACCTTCTCCTATGAATTGAATGCACGTAAAAAAGGTTAATATAATGGTATTAAATCCAATATATAAAAACTTTTATTTTTATTTAGAAAACTGTGAATCATTTTTGGCATTCAACATATTCATGTATAACAGTTACCAAATAAATGAACCATAAAGCCGTTTCTTGGTGTAATGTAAATTAGAGAAAAAAATTAAATACTGGAAACAATATGAACGTATGTAATTTTGTACAATGAATTTTTATGACAAAATAATATCGTTTGGATTCAAGTAGACGCTTAAATATAATAGAAATAAAACAAATTGGATTCATTTTGTCATATTCAAAATAAAGCAGTATAATAAAAGAGAAAAATTGAGCGAACGCAATTGGAATGACAATACTAAGTAATAAATTATGTAGATGTTCTGCAAAAAAAATTAATATAATTTTTAAGTTTTAAACCTATTTCGTGGATGTTTTATTAAAACAAAGTAAAGATTCAACTTAGATCTCACGTGTTTTGTTAGAATCTAGTTGATAAAAGCATTATTTTTGTTTATTATAAAGACACTCTGAATATTTTAAAAAACTTGAACAAAATTCATATCTTAAGTATTATTTATTACTCATCGGTTAAAATGATATTCTAGTCAATTATTTAAAGTATTTAGTAAGAATCTTAATGTATTAACTTTTACGTAAGTTTATTTTTTGTCAAATAAAATAGGTTTTTCAAAAGTCATATATAACTATATATTATATTTTGCAATATAGGAAGCAAAAAAAAATATATATAATTCATGTTAAATAAGAATATTCAAATTGAGCAATCTGTATGGGCTTCCGTATAACGTTGGCTACTTACAAGAGTTAAGTGAATAATATATGTTTACCAAGATGAATTGAGTAAATTAGATGGGTTTGTGTTGTTATGATGTTAGGTTTGTTTTATTCTATGTATATTGTATAACTTTGCGTTGTAATGATGTTAGGTTCGTTTTATACTTTGTATATTGTATAACTGTTATTTGATTTGTTTATTTACGTTTATACAAATTGAACTAATTACAACAAATCACAAAAAAGAAAAAAATAAAATGATTAACAGTCTAAATATAATATAATGACAACAGGAACAATAATATTCATGCTACCCTGTAAAGTGACTCAGCTTCTGCATTACATAGCTTCTGTATTTAATGTATTATCTGCAATTTATGTGTTTTAGAAGTGTTATTTAAATATGTTTTGTACATACTATGTTGCTGTCAATAAACCTATATTTATTTATTTATTAAAGTGACTCAGCAATGCTTAAAAAAATTATTTATAAATTAGACCCTCAATTTGGCCACCAAAATATTAAAAAATGTCGATGTAAGAAAATTCTTTCAACAACGTCATTCCGTCAACATTTTTTTTTATTAAACAAAAGTTTATCAAATTAACTAAGGTTAGCTTTTTTATGTTGGCAATTTGCACATGTATGACATACCATAAACAAATATAGATATTTTCTTACGCTTAAGGAGCAAATACATTAAACATGTGGGATAGTGCCATGAGTAAAATCTATTATCTTGACAATAAAGGTGCCGTTAAAATATCTTTTGAACTTATTTATCAGGGAGTTTTGGAGTCATATGAGAAGCAAATACTTTGCCAGTGTCGAAACGCATGATGGACTCCAAAGTGTTGCTGAGTCCCAGCCCTTGAAAAGGTAATGAGCTTACATTTCGAGCTTTAAGGCCACCTTAATTATCCCACTCCACTTTCAGACGGTATTCAAATCTTTCTGGAGTTCCATATAGTCTTGGAGAGAATTGATTCGATTAAATAGCTTTAAACTATCGGCAAACTGTTAGTATTTGGAACGTCAGATGATTCCATCTACGAGTATATCATTAATGAAAATAAAAAATAATATAGCACCACGATTTTAACCTTGCTAAACAACGTATTGTGTATTAAAAGGTTTAGATTCGAATATACCTTAAGAAACACGTTGGTATATGCTAGACAAATAGTCTGTAAATAGTTGTAAAGACTATTTGGAATACCAAGTTGATAATTTTCGGTAGAAAAATTCGACGATTTACTCTATCACATGATTTGGCAAAATATGACTTGTATACCAGCGTTTAGTATGTCAGAAACAAAATAAGTAAACACCATTAACTACGGCAGCTTTGTCAAGTTGATTTGTCAGTAGATTTGTCAAGTTGAAAATGTTCATTAATAATGTGAGAATCCATATGGGATCTCAACATATTATTGACAAGGGTCTGCCAAAGTTTTGGTTGTTGAGAAGATTGTCTTAATGGGCTTGTAGTTATTAACATCGTCTTTAAGTTCATTTATAATAGGTATGGCTCTAGTCATATCCATTCTCTCAAGAATTTATCAACTTAAAAAAGTAGGCAAAGCTGAAAGCTGACTGAAGAAATCTCACTACATGCTTTTATGTAAAATGTTGGTATGCCATCAGGTCCAACCAGCTTTATGCTCTTCATAATGTTAATGTGAGTTTTGATATAATTTTTATTTACAATATAAGAGGGGGTTGTGTTTCCATAAATTTAACTATCTGAGTCCTCCCTATCGACCTTCGAAAAATTATGAGCAACACAGCAGTCGAACTTTTATATTAATATATATCCCTCTTAATCATATTTAAAAACACGGTATCATTACGACAGGGGTTCAACGTAACACCAATGTGATTTTGGATCAAGCGCATGTATGTAGTCAGCATATAACATACCAATCCAACATCACGTTTTAGGTAAGATATGCTCCATTTATATAAATCATTATATGATTTGTTGCCAGTGATTTCCCATTTCCTATGACAATGGGCCTTAAGTTAAATCTCACGATTAGACTATTTCGGATATTGCAATATTCGTAATGATGGAGGTTTTACGACAAATCATTCGTCGAACAAGAAATAAATTTGACTATCAAAATAATTCACTGCTTCATTCATATTTGAAATACTCATTTGATTATCGTAATAAATTTAAACGCATTATTATCTAAAGCGCAATAAATACCTCTATCGAATTTTTTTTTTGGGTGTTATGTAAGTTTAAGGAGACTTTCCCTCTTCACAATTACGAACTTCAGAGTAGGACGGTAAACGTCTTCGCTTACCAAGAATACAGACGTGCTTAAGTTGGTGAATACCAAGTCAAGGGTTCGTCCTTTAGAATGGAAAATTCGTGTTACTCTGTGTTAAGTTAAACATTCTAGTGAGACAACATATTTCATTCATTGCTTTACGGTTCGTCTGCATGGCGTGTAAATTTAAATCTCCAATGACCAACATTTTTCCATTACGAATGAGATCGGAGTGAGCGGTTACATTTTAAAAACAATATTGAAAAATGCTCATAGGGAGAGTTTGGTGGAAAATTAGATATATTTTAATATAGCAGGCGCTTAGCTGATAGATCATTAACTTTTTTTACCGTTAACATTGTATCATCGCCTTTCATTCAAGTCACTCTCTGTGAAAGTCTGCGTACATGTCATCAAATTATTCTCTTTTGCCGACAATGCTACCCAACCATGTTTCGGTAGTACTTGCCATAAAGCTGTTTACGTATCAATGTTAAATTGAATCGTTTTTTTTAACTTTTGTCACAAAAATATAAAATAGGGTTAAGTAAAAAAATCAAACAAAATAACACAGTATAATTAAATACAAGAAAATAAACAAAAAATAAATGGATACTTAATGTGATTAACTTATCATATTTAAGTTAACGAAGTTTAAATAATAGTATGACGACCTTCGTGGACTGTTTTCCGACGTAGAAAGGACGGGTTCAAATCTCGTTAGTACCCGATTTAATAAAAAAAAAATTCACTGATCGTTTGGTTTACACCTAATTGGTTGATTGGAAGATATTGCAACATGGACACAATAAATCCACAATTGTACTGTATACAATAAAAGCATGATAAAAAAGAATATGCAAAATTTTCCAAATCCTCAGTAAATTAATTGATAAAATGAACATGAAAATGTAATTAAAGGTTTCGACTTTAACTTTGTGGTATTCCATATTAAAATATTGAACAAAAAAATACGAGTACATTGTTATTATGCTAGTAAAAATAATCCCCGGTACACGTGTTTCAACTTCCTATTACGAAACTCTCTTCAGGTAGATTGAAGAAAGCCTTGAAATAGGAGTTCGGAACAAATGTATCGGCGATTAGTGTAATTCGTGGAAAAACAAAGCAATTTACTGTTAAAAAGTAAGATAATTTTTTTTAAATTACATTTTTATTATAAATAAAGTAGTTTTTGAAACACATTTTTCGTGTGAGGCGAATAACACATAATGTATAATACACATATGGTATACCATAATCCTGTCGTGTAGCTCATAACTGAGAATAGTTACTCCTATGATATTCTCTAAATAACACATAATGTATAATACACATATGGTATATCATAATCCTGTCGTGTAGCTAATAACTGAGAATCGTTACTCATATGATATTCTCTGAATAACACATAATGTATAATACACATATGGTATATCATAATCCTGTCGTGTAGCTCATAACTGAGAATCATTACTCCTATGATATTCTCTGAATAACACATGATGTATAATACACATATGGTATATCATAATCCTGTCGTGTAGCTCATAATTGAGAATCGTTACTCCTATGGTACCCTCTGAATAACACATAATGTATAATATACATATGGTATATCATAATCCTGTCGTGTAGCTCATAATTGAGAATCTTTACTCCTGTGGCGGTCGTCGCGGAATATTGTCGCATACATACGGTCAATGACCAATGAAACGACCTTCGGATTCCTCGACAAATTATAGTAAACAGTCCGAAAGTCACATGCCGGCCATTGACGCCGGCCGAGCGACCGCACCACACGCCAGAGAGAGAGAGAACGCACCACGGCTATCTCACAAGTTCCGTATTTAGATGAATACCTACATACGACAATAACCGTTTCTGCATTCACAGAAGCGAGACGTAAGCATATCGCAAGCGCACTCTCGCGCACATTCCAAAAAGATATAAATATCTACGTTACTATAAAAATAAACACTCTCTCTTTCCGCATTGCGATTTAACAAGATTATTTATTTATCAACAACCATCATCATCTCTTCCTTAACGACCGATTCCCTAAACTCCTATGATAGCCTCTGACGACTCCTCTCGATCCATTTTTGCGCTCCGTGGCTTGAAAAACAGTTGTTAAGGGTAGTTTATTTGCATCTCTTACTTGGTTAGTCCAACACATTGAGATACTTCCTCTTATGCGTCATTCTTCCACGCCTTCAGCAACCACAAACCTCTCTTAACTGTCTGCTTGGCCACCGTCGGTGATGCTCAGTTCTTCGAGAATGGAGACGTTAGTTCACCTTACTGTCCATAGAATTCGTAACATCCTTCTCCAATATCAGATTTCAAAAACCTATTCTAAGTCGTTCATTTGAGTTCAAGTCTCTATGCCATACATGAACATTGCGAAAACAAGAGAATTAATTGTTTGCTCTTCCATATATTTTCTACCAATAAATATCTTAACAGTCAGAACTTATCCGATGAAGGAGTAAGGTGTCCTACCATCGGACCGAAACTCCGAACAAGCTATCCATCACTTCAGTAGCTTTGACATTGCATTTTTGCTATTCTAGTTCTCTTTTTCCCATCCATTGCCATCTAGTTCTCCTTCTCACCTTATCATCGCATCTCCAATTTTTGGTAAAACTGGAAACTAAGTAAATAAAGTAAGTAAACTTCTAGACGATGATTAACATTATTTTGGTGGTAGTTTGTAAATGTGGTTTTATATATAAGAGATGTTAAAGAGATGCGATCTTTGGTATATTATACAAGATGATAAAAACAACTACTAAAATATGAATTGTTGAAAAGTTCATACCAGTTTAAAGCTAAAATTGATTGAATTTCGAAGTTGTAACATAGACGTGTGGAGTGCTAAACAGATTCTAAGATTTGACCCAGATTTCAAAGGAGCCGATCACTACAACTTAATTCATGCATTTAAATCAAAACGCTCGAGCGGTGGTATGCTAAATTGGAATGCAAACAACAATTCAGTATTGTAATCGACTCACAAATAAGCAACATGCCTTGCTAACTGTAGGAAGAAAGGAACATCGCCACTATATTACGAGCCTATGTGGTCCTATAGTAGAACGCTAGATTATCATCATGCCTATTTCGATACTCAAAATTGAACAAATATATATTTTTTTCATTTTCAGGCATGTTAACATTTTTCTGATAGGGTGTAAGAACAATCAACCTGAAAATAGGGTTGCTTTATTTTATTGAAACTTATTTGGGGCACTTCAAGCAATACGCAATTCTTACAAAGATAATGAGCTAAAACCAAGCCCTTCTAAAATACAGGTTTACGCATTTCACCTTTGCAACCAAGAAGCAAGCCGTGCTCCATTTGAACGAATTGGTGCCCCGCGTATCATTTGAAATAATACAAGATTGGAACACTTTTCCGTATCTAACTATTTTGATGTCACTCTTGACCGGACGTTTTCATTCAAAATTCATTGCGGCAATGTAAAACGGAAGGTAAACGGTTGGAACAGCCTGCTCAGAAAATTGACAAAGGGGACAAAACCTTCTGTCCTCTAAATGTTACGACTAGCTTTATGTTACTCGGTAGTTTAATATGCCTGCCCTGTTTAGACTATACCAAGTCAGGCGGATCGGGTGAACAAGCCATCTGATCACTGGTTATATTAAGTTGCACTAAATAAGGCGCACGACTTCACCAGAATTACTCCTCCAAAATCAACAGATACATTCTAAGCAGAGCTCAGAGATACAAGATATTAAATTACTTCAGTCATTCTTTGCACAATCACCAGCCCTTAACGCAAACGTTGAAATCCAGGCGCAGTTACATCAGGGTCATTCATAATCATGTCGTGTAGCTCATGGTTGAGCATCGTGACCCCTTTGATAGCCTCTGACGACTTTTCTCCATCCATCTTTGTGCTCCATGGCTCAGTGAGCAGTTGTTATGGGAAGTCCAGTTGCGTCTCTCATTTAGTCAGTCCAATGCATTGGAATTCTCCCTCGCGTGTCGTCCTTCCACGCGTCCAGCAACCATAAACTCCAAAATGTGTCCATGGCCACGAACAATGTGCGTAAATAATTGGACAACTCATCAAAAGCATGGATCACTAAGCCTCTGGAATAACCACCTATCATTTCAAGGATGAACGATTGGAAATTAACTTAGGGCCCCAGCGGATTAATTTAGCTTCTAGAAGCATTGTCATTTGGCCCTAAACTCCCTGAAAAACCGGTATCCGAACAATACATTAGAAAATGTGAAGAAAAAGACGTTTTTTTTTTTAATATAAAATATCGTATAGTATTTATTCATATAAATAAAAAAATAAAACACTTCTTATGTTTTATTTTTAAATGACAAGGGGTACCGTTTTTCACAAAACATGTCAATGTAATTTAATTTAATATCTTTTCATTTTCTTAATTTATTCATTGTTTAATCTTGACCTTTCTAAAATTTTAATAAATAATGTAAGTGTCGCATTAGTATGTGCTTCCTAACGTAGCCAGTATACGAGTACACGCAACGAAAAATAATACTTCAGGAAACCGATCCAAACGTCAATAAGTTTAAAATTCTGAAATTCAAATTTCCGTTTATCAAGTAAGTCACATTGGATTTTAATTAATAATTGTAAGATATCATCAAAAACTGTTTACACTTTAAAATGAATGCGTTGTTTACAAAAAAATAAAAAGTTGAACCTTTTATTTACAGCTAAGTTAAAATACGAAACTGTGATATAGAGAGAAATAAAGACGCAAAACTCGAATTTTCAAAGAAAAGTAGAAAAGGCAAACCTGTTATTCACAGAGAAAAAATACATAAAACTGTAAATAACAGAGAAAAAAAGATGATATTGTTATTCATAGAGCAGTAAAATGACATCACTGGAACTCACTGGGAAATAAAAAGACGAATCAAATAATTGACAAAAATCAAAAATGAATCTTTAATTCACAAAGGAGCAAAACACAAAACTTGGAATCAATGAGAAGTAAAAAGATGGAACTTTAATTCATAGGTTTTGAAGTCAGAAAATATTTTACCTAACTCTAGTTAGAGCTCCAATTCAATATATTTTACTATTTAAAAAAAATAAGATCATTCGTTGAGGAAAGAAAAATTGCATGAGAGAATTATTTAAACAATCTTAAAACATGACCTCTTGCAACTATAAAAGTACAGGTTTTTCGATAGCATAGGTTTTTTGGTAGTATAGGTTTTTCGATAGTATAGATTTTTCAGTAGTATAGGTTTTTCTGAAGTATAAGATTTCGGTAATATAGGTTTTACGGTAGTATAGGGGTTTCGGTAAAGTTTTTCAGTATAATAGGTTTTTCGGTTGTATAGGTTTTTTGGTAGTATAAGTTTTTCGGTAGTATAAGTTTTTCGGTAGTATAAATTTTTCGGTAGTATAGGTTTTTCGGCAGTATAAGTTTTTCAGTAGTATATGTATTTCGCTAGTATAGGTTTTTCGGTTGTATACGTTTTTCGGTAGTATAGGTTTTAATATATCGAGTTTGTGACATTTAAATTTGATGAATTTCTTCGTTCAATTAAATTACAAGAAGTGATTAACTTTTCTGTTATATAAATACACAATTTATAAAAAATGTGTCTAATGATTATATTTGTGGTCTTTCGATCGATTTAGAGTGTCAATCAAATGGGATTAAGCTTAAAAATTCATTTTCACATACTGATGATGCCTGATAAAAATTCAGTATTTCCAAATACTTAATCGATTATAAACCGGGTTCATTTTCATAAATTGTTTTCTATTAAAATACTCGATCCATTTATAGTAAAAATGTTTCTTAATCACTATAATTTAAGTGCAATGTAGTATATATGTAATGTGTGCTGGTTAAAAAGTTTGTTTGGTAACTATTGGTGTTTCAGTTGCGATACTATTGCCAACACATATACGAAACACGATTCAAGTGCGTTCTCCAGTTGTGTTTAACCCGAAGACATGTCTAATGAAGTCGAAAACAATGTTATCTCCCAATCACGCTCTTCGACATATCTGGAAAACCAATTCGAAAAAAATGAAGGTAGCTTAATATGTTTTAATGTCGATAAAAGTATTTTGTACTTAACATATTTCAAGTGTCCCTCTACTGCGTTGTCCCATATGGTTTTCACTTTCCTTTTTTGGAAAAAAATTGACTTTATTTTGTGTTGAATTTGGCAATAAATTAATATTTTGAACATTAAAATCCAACATTTTTAAAATTTTCTATCTTACACAATTTGTTGTATTTAAATGTTTTTTTATTCGCACCACTATAACAAAGAAAACGTTTTCCTCTTGTAACAAAATATTGTATATCACATAAAAAAATCTAATGGATGGTCGAAATAAATATAAAATCAAATAATAATCACAAAAATCCTATAAAAAAGGAAAACCATCGCGTATAAAGCTAACGTTTCATGCTTAACTAAATCAAAATCCTAAAATAACTTTAAGTATCATGTATCTGAAGTTATTCAATAAAGTGGTGTTAAAAGGCGCTTTCATTGAATCGACGCCACCCTCTCCCTTGAAGCTTCCACTTTCACCCCTGCTCCACTATCCAGAACCACCTTCAACCCCAAGCTCAGGTCTCCTGTCCGAACTCTGTAACCTGAGCGTAGCCTTAGCAAGAAACTTTCCTTTTGTTCTCTACACACATTTCATTTTAGATTCTGCGGAATAACCGTTTGTGCTTGACCTTTCTCTAACAAAGGTGGACAGCCAAAATGCGCTAATTTTGAACGTTTAAAGTCCGTGATGGCTTTGACGTTTGATATTCCGCTTTGAACTGTTTAAAGTCAATTGACAAGGTGAAACTTATTGAATGAATGTAATAAAATTTCTCAGGAATGTAATCTTGAAAGTTAAGGCACTAATATATATGTGTGTGTGTGTACTTACATCCCTAGGCCTTCTACGAGTACTTATGATATATTTGTACTGAATATTGATTTTGTTAGACTTTCTCCATTCATTCGTTTTACGTATCCAAATCATTTCGGAGTGCTCCTCTTCATTTTGCTTAGTACACCTTGGTTTTCATCTATCATGTATTTTACTTATATTTACAGTGCATATGTTTTGTTTTCATTCTTCATTTATTCGTTTTACATGCCCAAATAATTTCAAAGTGCTCTTTTTTTTCACGTCACCCATAAATTGGCATTCAGTCCTAGTAATTTTATTCTTTATTCTGCCGTATATTGTCCCCTCGTGTAATCTTCTCAGTGCATATTCTCAGTTTTTTTGTGTTATCAAAAATCGGAAAGAAGTATCGATTTATTTTTTCATGCTAAATATCCTCAGTGAGATACAGGCAAAAGCCTAGTTTACTGGGGATACGACAAATGAAAGGCAACAAACCCAGATCCATTAAAATTATACGTCCAAATCAAATTACCTGTTGTTTTTTCTCAAATTGTGTATATTTCTTGTCATGTGTAATAATAATAATATATTTCAACAGTATTTATGCGACTCCTTTCAGTTTTTTTCACATTTCACTCGCATGCATCAAAATTAATACTATAATAGTGTTCTGAACTGTGGGCTATCATCTTACATGATTTTGATACTATTCGGTTCAAGTTAGAATTCGCAAGTTATAATGGTTAGAAACCTCTACATCTGATAAAATAAAAATGTCGTAACAACGTAGTATTATTAATATTACCAGAGGTAAAGTATTTAATAAAACGCTCGACACTTCAAGAATGGGTTTAAAACTTAGTGGTTAAATTAATTAAAAACATTCCAGAATGGGTTTAAAACTTAGTAGTTAAATTAATTAAAAACATTCAAGGATGGGTTTAAAACTTAGTGGTTAAATTAATTAAAAACATTGAAGAATGGGTTTAAAATTTAGTGGTTATATTAATTAAGAACATGAGATTTTCCGATGATAGCAACACGCTAGTAGACAATGTAAAAGAATTCCTAACAAGGCCGAAGCAGAATAAAAAGATTTTGGTTTAAATGGTAATGTTTCTGAAACCAAACTTTTGGTGTTAGATCGACTGAACAATTATGAAGGGGGAAATAATTAAACAGTTAAGATACCTTGGCGACATTGTTACCGATATCTTCAACCTAGACGTAGAAATAAAATGCAGGATAAAACCATTTTTCTACAATAATAACAAATAAAAATATGGATTGCCTATTAAAAATAACAAAAAAAAATTGAGCACAAACTTACGAGGGAGGACCGAAAAATTTGTTTAAAAAAAGTACTAGATGATCTCAATGAATTATTTGTATCTATAATATGAACCTTATTATTACTATTGGCAATATCTGATATCAGAAGAAATTTTCACTTACTTTTGAATTTGGTATGAATGAAATTTTTGCTATAGTAAAAACTATTCAGCTGCGCTCTGTTATTAAATATATTCTCATCAAAGATTTAACAGCGGAAAAATCTTCGAAGAAATATTTTTATACTCTGTTCAGTTATATGCAATACAAAAAATTGGCCAGCCGAGTTTAAACGAAAATGGCCGGACGTTAAAGACGACCTTCGCCGTGGAAAATCATCAACTTCAGTGATTCCAAAAAAGTCTTGTAAGACTACTGAGTTATTTTAAGGGAGATATTAAAGGTCCACCTCTTCCTTAACCGAAAAATAATTCTTGGTGGAGAAAAAAATACTGCGAAGCTGCTGTAATATCAACTGTGGGGCAGTATTTTACAGAACTTGACAAATCTTTCTATAAAACTGGAATAGGCTTCGATGCATAGTTGAAAAGTGGAGGTTCAGGAAATTCAGTTTCAAGGAGATTAAAATGTTTCCAATCATATGAGATAAAATTTTAATGTTTTTTTTTTCGAGGCCATGATTTTTTCAGCCTAACTTCATAGCAATATTATGCACTTGACAAAAGAGCGGAATCTTAGAGATCTGATTCGTCTTACTTATGAAAATGTTAATTTTACTCTGGCGATCGCCAATATATTACGAGTGTACAATAGCTAATTTAGCACTTTTATAAGAAGAACGTTGGTGTTTAGAAATAAAACCAAGCGTGGTCGTGATAATTAAGAGTTTTAGCTAAATATAAAGACCTTTACACATACATTCAAAATTGTTTCTATAGTACGTATAATGCATCAGTGTATTGAGCTCATTCTTGTCTGTCATTGGTCACTCGTCCGTCTTTGCTCTCAGCTACAGTATAACCCGAAAGAATTGAATAATTTTATTTTCAAATTTAAAAAAAAAATGCGTTCAAAAGTTGGACATGGTTTTCATTTGAAAAAACAATCGAAAGATATAATAGCGAATGTGTAAGAACATTTTAGGCCTTTTCACGCTGAAAAAAAAACATTGCATTGTGAAGATTCAAAAGTAACCGGAGTGTCTATAAGTTCAATTAAACGCATAGATAACGTAAAAAATAAGAGTTGTGTGTTACGATCCTCCCAAAAAATATCGCTGTTTAACTAAATCAAAGATTTTTTCATGAAAATATATTAGGTGTTAACATAACTGTGTCCGTTTTTTTCAAAATTTAAAAATGAGCACCAAAAGTAAAACAAAATGGTTAAGGTTATACGTCATTTGAAAGGAAAATTTCTGCTCTACAAGAAATTATGTTTGCTTTTACGTTACATACATTATTTTATTTGATTACAAGCCTTCAAAATGGAATGTCAAGCAGACGAAAGTGAGCATTTTCGACACCTCCTTCTGTTTGTGTTCAATCGAGAGAATAAATGCGAATATTTGCGAAGTGTACTGTGAAGCTGCTATGAATGAAAGGACAGCTCGTCGATGGTTTTTGCGTTTCAAATACGGTAATTTCGACCTGAAAGACATGGAGCGTTCCGGACGACCAGTGGACTTTGATGAGGACCGCTTAAACCACATTATTCATAAAGATCCCCTTCGCGAGCACCTTTGGCAGCTTTTTTCCCTCGATTGAACGCGAACAGAAATAAGTGTCGAAAATGCTCACTTTTGTCTACTGGACATTTCATTTTGAAGACTTGTTATCAAATAAAATAATATATGTAACGTAAAAGCTAACACAATAGAACAAAAAAAATTCTTTCGAATGACCTTTACCATTTTGTTTTACTTTTGGTGCTCATTTTTTAATTGAAAAAAAAAACGAACACAACTTATGTTAACACCCAATATAATTTTTTTTATGTTTCTTTATGTTTATACCACAATTTATTCCGACGATATCCACTCTATTAATTATATTGTGTATTTTTTATGATACTTTTTGATTTTTTAAAAGTTTTTATGTTTCTACCGCAATTTGTTTTATAAAAATAATAATCACTGCTTTAATTCTACTGTGTTTTTTTTTAATAATTTTAATGTATGAAATGTAATGTATGCTATTGGTGTTTCTTTTATGTATTGCTTTTGTTTAATCATTTTTCCTTCCTTTTTGAATTTTAAATAACATATTTTAAATATGAATAAACTTTTCTGTCGTATTATTGGGCGCATTCCTCTACTTTTGTATAAATATTATATTACCCAAATTATGGGAAATTGTTGAGTAATTTTTAAGATTTATGTAGTTAGTGAAAGTGAAGGATATAGATCATTATAAATATATTAGAAGAGAATAAACTGAATTCCTGTAATTAATAAATACACTATTAGGGTTAATCACGTCATGGAAAATTATGGTGAATGCATAAAAAAATAGAGCAATTACGAAAGATAGGCAGTTATAAATAATTAACTTTCATTAATATGACATAAGAATTTTCAACAAAATTTACTATAATTATACATTACTTACCTACATAGTTATTTTATGATGCTGTGAGTTGTTAAACAAATATGTTTTAAAAAAAGAGAAACAATTATTGTTTTTTTAATTAGGTACATAAAAAAAAAAAAAAAAAATATATATATATATATATATATATATATATATATATATATATATATATATATATATATATATATATATATATATATATATATATATATATATATATATATATATATATATATATATATATATATATATATATATATATATATATATATATATATATATATATATATATATATATATATATATATATATATATATATATATATATATATATATATATATATATATATATATATATATATATATATATATATATATATATATATATTACTAAATCGACTTTTAAACCATCCTATACCCGGAGATCTCTATATTTTTTCTAGAACTCTACAATATCAGGAGTAGAACTACTTAAATTTTTATTTTTTGAGTTCAAATATCAACTTCTAAAGATTATTTCGAAAAAAAAAAAGGTCTCAAAACATCTTTATTACGTACACAAAATGTTATCAATATAGGTACAGAAAATATGTTGTGCCTTGATGTATTTCTTGAGCATATTTATTTTAAAAGAAATTGTAGATGTTTTAAGAAAACGATGTATTTTGGTCCCTAGAATGAGACTTCTTACAAAATTTGTTGTGAAAATAAATTTATATATAAAAGGAATCTTTCAAACACAAAATATGCTGGCTCCTGAAGTGAGGAATTTTTCGCGAAATTTCCAGAGTGGATGCCTTAAGAACATGACATAATTTTTCCTATTATAATTCTTCAAAAAAGAAATTTGTTTAAAAAAGTGGATGTTTTAAGAATATGTAATATGTTGCCTCTGAAAAAAAATTCAAAACTATTGAATGCTTTCAGAATACAAAGTATGTTTACTCCTGATATGACATTTAAATAATCTTTAGAAATGAGATGTCTGTTAAATGGTAGTGAATATTTTACACAGAAATGTTTAGCAAAAAAAAATTAAATACATAAAATATGTCCGAAATAATATTTTTAGGATTTTAACTACCATTCATTATAACCAATTTAAGAACAGCTTATTTCAGTACTTATATTTTATAAAAAACAATATAATATTATTCATGTTTGTAATGATTTATTAAAAACTATTTTATTTGGTTTTAAACGTATGAGTTGAAGTACACTGTTGTAAATTTGTAGCACATATTTTTTTTATAATTTACGAAAAGCGCTCTCAATAAACTTAAAATAACAAACTTTGTTCTTTTAATGATTTGTTGTACGCTCTTAAAGAGGCATTAGCTGGAGATTTAAAAAATCAACTTATATAGTTAAAACCTTAGCATAATTTTACGACGTAAGGAAAGAAAAATATTTTTTTGAGATAAATACGAGTTTTATACAAATTGGAAGCAAGGTTTTTTGAATATTTTAAAATCATGTACGTGGATTGAAACTACTGAAGAGGTAGATGTAGTTGAATAAAACTGACATAAAATAACGAAATGATATATAAAATAGGGTAACATTTTCGTTCATTTTACGCTATCCAATATTATTTATTGTTTTTGTCCACTTTTTACAAAATGTTTTAACACATTTTTATTTTATCGTAATCATTCACTACTAAAAATTCGTTTAATAGTTTCTTGATTAGAGAAAAATTGTGTTCTTTAATTTATAATGCAGAATGCAAAATGATTCTAATACGTCACTCAATATTAATAGTTTCTTGACTAGAGAAATATTTTGTTCTTAAATTTAACATATAATTCAAAATGATTTTTAATATGAGTGGTAAAACCAGAATGTATATATAATTCCTTTAAAATTATGAAAAATATAAATGACTTGATATACTCGTATTATGGGAATTCCTAAGGTTGAGCTTATACTGTTAAAGATATTTAAGTTAGCATGAATGCATTGACGTCGCTCAATATTGCAAGTCATGCGATTAATACTTCTGGCACGAATAGAAAAATAAGAATAAAAGTTTTCTGTTCGAGACTTTTTCAATTTTAAAAAAACCATAAACAATGCATATTTTTTTCCTCGCTAAGACAATTTTAAAGTTTCTTTGTGATTTTTATTTTTCAAAGTTAAAGACTACTTACTTGTATATTTTTTTCACTAAAATAATTATTGTTCGAACGGTTTCATTATAATTTTCTTCTTTGAAGAACATCTATGTTTTCAATTGACACAAGTATCAATGCAGGTGGTAAAATAATTTTAAAATAACACTGTAATAAAAAAAAACGGTTGTTATGCTATTTAAAGCTTTTAACGTGAATTTCCAAAACGTTTTTGCCGAAAAGTTTAGAGAAAAAAATCAAAGTGAATCTATGGCGCTGGTTAGGGAGAGAAATGATTAAGATAACATTTGTAAATGATTGAATGGTGATTCTTTCCAAAAGTGTCGCCTTTAGAAGACTTTCGAAGGATTCTAATTATCTTAACTTTCCATAAAAAAATGTTATAGCGCACATTACTCAGGCCAACTAATCTATGATTTATTTAATATAAAAACAACACTTTTTATGGGGCTTAAGGAGTGGATTTTTTTTACAAATTTTATCTTTGCCGTTTTGCAAACAAATACCACTCGTTGATTTTTCTGAAAATAAATTAAATACTAAGAGCTAGTTAGAATTTATAAAAATTAAATAAAATCTGTAATGATAGAATGTTAATCAAAATACCAATAGTATCCGGTTGAAAAAATATTCATATATATTTAACTGAAAGCAAAAATGAGCTTTACCAGCTTACGATTAAAATGTCAGCTTTTTGAAGAAAAAAAAAGAACTTTTGATGACCTTATTTTCTGGTTTTCAAAACATTTTACAATACGAGATATGTTCAAAAACTCCGAAACGTGCAGCCCCCACAATTTCAAGTCATTTAACAACGCATTACAGAACAAGTTTCTTTAACTCGTATATTTATAAGCCACTGTTTTGTCATTAATTTCAAAAGACTGCAATAAACCTTGAAGAGAGATTGTTTGAGTTTAAACTGTGATTCACATATTATATACTTTTTACGTTTCTTTGGTTATTTTATACTAACGTGTGTTCAAGTATTGTATTGAAATATAATAGAATCCTTGCAAACAAAAATATATTTTTGCCTTTGATATTTTGCCAGCAAAATATTGTATCCAATTTAATAAAATCTGACATAACCGAGTTTTATTTTTCTTCACAAAGGCTTTTGATTGAGTTGTTGAAGTAAAATTCATTGAATTCTCGCTGTTCGTTTTCCTAGAATTTTTGCTCATCTCTCTTTTTATAGTAAAATTAAGTTATGAGCTTTTTTTTTACAAAAAATGTGAATTTTTTTCAACTTTCTTTTTTAATAAACTTTTTTTAATTTTCCCAAATAGTTGTTAATTTATTTTTCTTGTATTATGATAAGATGCACACTAAAAGTAACCTGATATGGTAGAATAAGGAATTAGAAATTGTGTTTAATGGACATATCCATAAGAAACAAATTATAAATATTGTACACAAAAATGAAATGCAAAATAAACTTACGAGTATAAAGATCAAAAAAAAGAAAATATCTTTTGAGAAATGGAAAAGACAGATACTGAAATTTTATTCGAAAAAAAAAATGAAAAAAGGAGAGCGTATAAGACAAAACAGACGAGATAATTAAAATTGGAAGTTTAATAATTTTAGGGTTGAGTTTTTTTGTTTATTTCTCAATTTATAAAACATCTTGTTTTTTTTTAAGCTCGTGTTATTTGTATTTTTAAACAGTTTCCCCTGCATATTTGTTTTGTTTCAGTATTATGATTGATATTTTGTCAAAGGATTTATTTTGTGGTATATGGTGTCGTTAATGACTTGTGTAATTTCAACTTCATTGTATATAAAAATGTAAAATTATTACTATATTTATTTGACGTAAATAATACAGTGAAAATACGAGTATATTTTATTTTTCCCTTGAGTAATCGGAGTCAACTCCAAGAAAACTTCCGATGTTTTACAAAATGATATACTTCATTATACCAACAGAAGTTTCTTGAACATTCGTATATTGGGAGTTATCTGAGAGTCGAAAGCGTTTTATGTCAATGTAATATAACCATATTCTTAAAAAGACCAATTAAGATATTTGCCTCAGATTCGCCTAATCAAGAGGGTTAACGCCCATTTTATCAGACCTTAATAGGTTCACAAAGACATCCAAAGATTCACGGTGGTAAAAAGTTGTTCCCATGTATGGTCAGGTAATTTTCATACAGATGAATGTAAAAGGAAAAAAAAACTTTAGCTTTCGTATAAAATAAAAAAAAGCATTTATTAGTTAGTGTATTTATAATTCACATATTAACACTGGATAACTCCATTTGAATTTCTAAAAAGTGTCAAAATATACTTGATTTAGTCGATCAAAAGTTTAGAAAAATTAAATATCATTTATAAGTCATTTGAAAATCATAAAGTGAAAATATTCATGTAGTTTAAATAAAAAACCTTTTTACAAAATATTTTATTATTTGATTAACATAATTTAACATCACTTTGATTGGTTAAGTGCAGTTCAACACGAGGAAAGTGTAAATTGAAAGCTTTTTCGTTTAATTTTTAATACAAAATATCGCCTTATTAAATGTAAATTATTTTTGTAATTGTTGATATAAATATATATGTCTGAAAAAAATTAAGAACGTAAAAGAATTTGGCGTGATGGTGTGTATGTTAGTATGTACGTGTATATATAATTACAATTTATAAAGAAGAAAATTTTTAACTTATTCAATTAAAAACTAAAAGAGTTTTTAATATAACTGAAACTTTTTTATATTCAAATAACCAAAATGAATTACTCCTAAGTGCAAACGTTAATTTCTTTTAAAAACTGAAATATGTTAATGAATATTCTAAGTCTGAAATGCGCCTCTTAGTTACATATTTTTTTACATAATGTATTTATTTAATTGGCGTCTGTATATTACTAATCTCACTCGTTTACCTCAGAATCATTTATTGTCATTTCTATGAACCTGTTAAAAAAATCATTTACTTAATCTTACAATTTAAACAGAATTTTGTAGCGCACACCAATAAAAAATCGTTGTATAATAAAACAAAACCTCAATCATTTCACATAAACCGAAAAATGTGTTTCTAGGCATTCTTGCATACGAGTAAATATTCAATTAAAGAAATGTTAACGGAAAAATCTTTATTGGTCATTGAATAATATTTTTTTCAAATATTTTGATATTTTACATGTAATATGTTGTGTAACCATGAACAAAAAATAGGAAAATATCCAATTAATTATACTTTTACTATGTTAATCCAAAATTCAAATGCACTCATTGTCTCCAAAAAACTCAAGACAAATCTACTTACTTCGAGTTAAAACTGCGCAAATAAGTAAATCACAACAACATAATTAAGTGATTAGGGATGAAGGTGAACTTAAGACTGAGGTGTTTAAGTACCAATTTTGATGTATGGGAATGAAACATGGTCATGTAAAAAACGCTAAATGAATGCTGCCGAAATACGTCTAATTAGAATAATACATTGTGTGACAATGTATGACAGGATACGGAATGAGGTGATTAGGGATGATGAAGAAGAGCACTCTGAGATTGTTTGGACATGTGGAACAAATTGTTGAAGTAAGACTTACAAAACAAATGTACACTACAAATGTGAGGGGAAGGTGTGGTATAGGAAGATTAGGGAGATAATGATTGGACCGAAGGAAACTTAAGAAGTAAGAGAAAACATAGGAACTGTAGGAAAAGGTGTATGGATATGGAAGAGGCGAAATATGTGTGTCGAGATAGGAAATTCTGGCGCACTGAAATCTCTGACAATGCCAGCAGGGAAACGGCGTGCTAGTATGTATGCATGTACAATAACGTAAATTCTTAAAATATTATTTATCAACAGTGTTAAAGGCAAATTGATGTATTCCTTCTTAGGATCATTCAGCACAAAATTGAAGGGATATAAATGGTTTAGCCACAATGCCTTTATAATTCTACATATGCCGCGGCCAAATGGCTGAAAAACCTCTGAATTGAACTGTATACCTTTTGAGCAATCTAAAGGAAAAGAAAAAATATGAATCAAATTTTCTTATTTTATAAGTAAATTTTTCTGTATATCAATAAACCATTTCTTTTAATAATGTAAAAAAAATGCAAAGTATCACGAAATTACTATTATTCAGATGAAAATCATTGGGTAAATTATTTTTATCCATACTTATTTGGTTGAATTGTTTAGTCACACATTTTAATAAAAGGTTCGATTTCTTTATTTGGTTTTGTGAATCATAATAAATATTAAATTCGTTGTAATGAAAACGCACTGTTTTGTTAGCAGTGTTATTGTTGATTTTTTTTATAAAACATTCTTATATATTAAACAGGAAACGTTTATTTATTTTCTAAATCAGCAGTTCTCAAACTTTTAAGTAACGCGCATCATCGAAACAAAAACTGGAACATTTTAGTATCATGTATGCACAAAAAACAATCTTCCACGACATAAGTAGGAATGTGTAGAATACGTTATTTTATTTTTTTAAATATTTATATTGAAGAAAAATAGAACAAAAAAGAGTTAAACTTGTAAATATATCGATATTTTTATATACAAATTGCACTAATGGAAAAAAAATATTTCTCTTATGTTAAAAATAACTGACTTCCAAATGAATTATCTGAAATACAAGAAGTTTATAACAAAATTTAATGTGAAACTTGGGCTTGTTTGAGAGATATTTTTTTGCTCTATTCTTTTCCTGTAATACAACATTGCCGCAACTCTTTCCTGTACCATATAATGTTCTCTTATGTACCACCGATGATACGCGTACCACCGGTTGAAAATTGCTGTTTTAAATCATTTAATGACAATGCGAATAAAAATAATTAAAATTGAAGGCATCGTTGAACTTTAAACAGTATAATGTGTACATGTTATTTTTTCCTCTAATTGAGGCAAAATAAATGACATACTAACCTTTAGAATAAGTATGCTACAGAAGACACAATGTCATTTAAACAAAGGGACAAAAAACAAGAAAAAATACTGGGGATGTTTTTGCCAGTCTCGTAGATTTTTAATATTTTTTGGAGGAAAATAGTTTTATTTTTTATCATACATGTTTTATGTGTCGAAAAACAAAATAACATGTGATATACGGTTCATGGATGATTGCCAAATATTATATTATAAAATACAATGGAATGTAATGATGGTCGTTTATGTTAATATGTTCCTCACGATTATGTTGTAAATAGAACTTTATTCTCAATTTTTTATCCCTTTATCTATAAAATGAAACAAATTTAAAGTAATAAATTTTTTTAATTAAAATTAATTATTTGGTTCGTTAGTTAACAACGTTGTTAAAAGTTTTATGAACTTTACCTGGTTCCTGTTTGAACGATTCCCCATCCAGAAATTGCTGGTCTACATAATGTAATGTATTTATTCCATTATTTTTCTTTTCCCTTCCAATTCTGGAGAAGTGACTTCTCGATCTGCCATGCCTTATTTGCTGCTCTCCCAGGAGACTTCTTATTTGCTCCCTTATCTCGTCATCTATAAAAGACCCTTCGTTTCTCACCAAGAGATCATCGTCGTTATCTCTATCGAGACTTCTTTTATGTCTTTCTTTATTGATTTCAATATGCTTTTCGTTTAATATTAAAGCGTTATTTCTTTGGTCGATATGATCATCATTGTCGTAGTCTTCATTAGTAATAGTATCTTTAAAATAGTTTTTATTATCAACGCACATAACAAACGCGACGGCGAAAAGAATCAATAAGCTTTTAATAGCAAAAAGCATTTTAATTGTTTTATTATTCGACACTTTAAAATATATTTGATTACACTTTTACATTTATTTAAAAAAAACTTTATAGCAATTTTATAAATATATACACTTCTAGAACATAATATACTTCTTAATTATATTATCAACGTTTTACGAGGGCTTTCCTTAAAAAGTCTTAATTTACAAAAGTTATTTTTATTTTCAAGCGACTACTTCACGAATAAATTAAATGTATTTTTTATTAATTAAGGGTAACATTTTGAATATTTTGCCACACACACACACACACCAATCTAAATATTATCATTTTGAAAAATAAAAATACGACTCATGAAATTATCATTTGACTAAATATTCTCTCTCAACAACACTTAAACTCAAATCAAGTTTAAAACACATATGTTTTTAAAAAAAAAAAGAAAAAAAAATAAATGTAATTTTTAATAAAATAATAAGTAAATTAAATATGGTTTATTTTCTCAAAATTTTTGAAGGTTTGTTTTGAAAGATTTTTTTATAAATTATTATTTTAAATAATCATTTGGACATAAATAGGAATTGTATGTCCTGCGCGAAATTATGCTTCGAAGGATCTAAGGAAGACCAAATACGGCGATACGTGCATCGGAGCAGCGATAGCGAACAGCCCGTAGCGGCGTGTCGACGCGCGCACGGCCGACGCTTTACTGAACGGATCGGCTGAAAACGCCGATGAAACTCCCCGCCCAGGTCTGAAAACCTCTGAATTTTGAAAACCGGAAAGTATTTAGATCAACCGACTGAAATGAATCTACTTTCGATTTGTGTACTTTTAAAGCTGCAAGATTGATGAAAACAAATTGAAAGAATATCACTTTATATTTCTTTCCCATTTTCACGTAATCTCTCTCGTTAAGAAAAAAAAAACGTGAAAAGAAGTTTAGAAAAGGTTTCTCTTAAAATTATCTCCATTATTTTTTATATTCAACCTGCGTCATATATTACCACTGTATTGCGTTGCAAAATACGCAACAATTTTGCTTCAGCTATTAAGTCCTACTGCCTACAGGTTGTCTCCATTTTTTGAATTTGTTATTTTGATGACAGCTGAAAAGAAAGATCTGCAAATAGTTTTCTCCACGCACTTTACTTTGCCTCTTCTACATCCAACATTTCGTAGTTTATGCTTCTCTCTTTGATTTGCTTTTCAGTTTCTCCTGAGAATTTTTTTTTCCTGAGTTTTCCACTTCCATATTTTCCTTTTAAATGCTTTCTTAAACACTTTTCGCGTATTAAAAAAATTGAAAAAATAACACTTAACCTAGAGTTATTATTAAAAATAATAAAAGTAACACCTATCCCTAAAGATATATGTACTTTCTATATATTTTTACTATTAAATATGTAATTAAAATAAATTTCTCGAATATAGTAAAATTAATTATACTATAGCGGTGTGCGAAGAATTCCAATAAAATTTGGTATGATACATAAAATTTAAAAAAAAAACACAAATAATCACATAAGCTGATTTAAAAATTGTAATTCTTAATTAGCACAAACAATACTCCCCTGAAGATGAGGTGAAAGCCTTGAAACCGGTAGGGTTATACCGTCACAAAAAGTGGAATAAACAGTGTTTGATAAAAATAAATTACAATGTCTTTAAACCTCCACAATGGTAATGCCTTAATTATAAACAACAGATTTAAAAATGTTACGCAGTATCATATTTTTAAATTTACACTTTGATATACGAGTAGATACATGCATATAATTAGTAAATAAATAAAGATATGAAATGTTATATTTGAAAAAAAAAAATTATGATTGTACAGAAAAGGTGCGTTATGGCCATTATTCTAAGTATGAGAGCGAGGGAAGCGAAGCTTTTGTCTTGGCTACATTTAAATTTTATTGTTTTACTCATTGTTATTTTTTCATGCTTTATGGGTTGTTACAATTTGAACTTGTTTATTGTTATTTTTGAGAATCCCGTAGTTTTATTTATTGGATTTTGTGAAAATTGTTTAAAATTAGATTAAAAATTTATTCAAATTTAATTTAAATGAACACACTACAAACATTTACCATAAAGTCTCTTCCAATATTGTTAGTAAAAATGATATAAAATTCTCATTATTAGTGTGAAATACATTTAGGTGATTGGACCCGATGGCATACTCACATTCTTCATAAAATTATGTGATGAGATCTTGTTGTGTGTTTTTTTAATTGGTGCATTTCTGAGTGAATGAAAAACAACTAGATTCATACCCATTCATTAACAAAAGACCTAAAGACGATGTTACAAACTACAGGGCTATTACCGTACTTTCCTTTGTAGCCGAACTACTGAATCATGTATTGAGATTACACATAGATTGCCTTATTATTGATGAATAGCACACGGCTTTTAACGTGCCAAATCCATTAAGTTCAACTTAATGGTATTTACTGATTTTCTTTCTAGCACACTAGATGCTGTCTCTTAGATTGATTGCTCATATTACGGCTTTACAAAGCATTTGATAGAGTAAATCATCGAATTTTATTTTAAAAAAATGGATTACCTTAGTTTTCCAAACGATCTTCTATAATCCTGTCGTGGTCACGTTTGATGACTCAAACGAGAGGTTTTTATTTCTTTATGGTTTATTCGCATTTGTCCATATTAAAAAAAAACTAGCGACCGCGTCTTATTGAGTTGAGTCTTTTCCGTAAGGTAAGATAAGTCTATTTTACGAAGAATCCATTTAATGAATAATGCCCTCACTAAACACATTTTTAAAAGGGCCATTGTTAAAACAGGGCATGATGACGTTTGTTCGGAAGAGCGGAAAAAATATATCTTCGTTCTGAGTAGTGAATATGGTATGTTCCGTTATACAACCATTCAATGAGAAGGCAACTTCAAATAAATTACTTGGGAGGGTTCAAATGTCGGTCAGACATTGTTTTTAATATTCACCAATAAATTGATCGAGTCATCAATCATTAAATAAATAAATATAGGTTTATTGACAGCAACATAGTATGTACAAAATATATTTGAATAACACTTCTAAAACACATAAATTGCAGATAATACATTAAATACAGAAGCTATCAAAAGGTCTGGGCTCATCTAATAACATCCCCTCGGCCAAGATACACCCCACTTATATAGGGCGAACCCAGCCACGGGGACACCAGATGTTTTTCAGCCCACACCCTTGAACACGTAGAACAAAAATATAAAAAACACAGAAAATAAATAGATGACAAAAAAAATACATTCAAGAGAGAAGACACTAAAATGTCCGGGCTCATCCCACAAACATTCCCCCGGCCGAGATACACTCATTATCATCATCATCATCATCATCATCATTGTCAACCAGGGTCGATCCACTGCTGGATGAAGGTCTCCCCAAGTTGACTCCAAACAGTTCGGTCCTTTGCTCGCCGATGCCACGTGATGCTACCATGCTTCCTGATTTCGTCCATCCAGCGTACCTTCGGTCTTCTTCTAGGCCTCTTTATGCCTCTTGGATACCATTGGATTATTTCGGATGTCCATCGGGAGTCTGACATTCTGGCTACATGTCCGGCCCATTGCCACTTCATTCTTTTGCACACCTTTATAACGTCTTCTACCTTTGTTATATTGCGAATCCAGGTGTTTCGTTTACGGTCTCTTTTAGTATATCCTAACATGCATCTCTCCATGCCCCTTTGTGCGGTCTGGAGCTTTTGCGTGTTCTTTACTGTGAGCGTCCATGTACGCTCATGGACGTACATGGACGCTCACACTCATTATAATGACATGGACGCTCACACTCATTATAATCATAGTTATATTTTGTCGATGATTTAAAGCTGTTTAAACGAATTACTTCTCTCCAGGGCTGTATGAGACATCAAAACAGTATACCATAAATGGTATTTTGAAGTTCAGTGAGACCACTTAACTGATTTTCAACATCTTGAAAAGAAAGTTTATGACGTTTTCAAGAGGTGTTCAGAGAGCACACAAATTTGTGGAAAAAATATATCTTCGTTCTGAGTAGTGAATATGGTATGTTCCGTTATACAACCGTTCATTGAGAAGGCAGCTTCAAATAAATTACTTGGAAAGCTTCAAATGTTGGTCAGACATTGTTTTTAATATTCACCTATGAATTGATCGAGTCATCAAGCATTATAATCATAGTTATATTTTGTCGATGATTTAAAACTGTTTAAACGAATTACTTCTCTCCAGGGCTGTATGGGACATCAAAACAGTATACCATAAATGGCATCTTGAAGTTCAGTGAGACTACTTAACTGATTTTCAATATCTTGAAACTAAAGTTTATGACGTTTTCAAGAGCTGAGACTCAGCAGTGCTGTCATTGATTAGCCCATCGGACATGTCAACACTATCAAATACTTTGACATCATGTTCTACAGTAAATATACATTTGGTTGTTTTATTTAGAGCGTGTTAATCTGTCAAGAAAGCTCTGAAATTTATTATAAATGTCTGTCACACCTTTTTCCTATATTAGAAACAAATTAGATTGTACACATTTCAATACTTAAATCAGTTATAACACATTACCATCATATGAGGTGTGACACTCCCGTTCAGCTCCGCCGACTTCTTAAAGAGGCAAGTACTTTTAGATCTCAGGGGTTCGTTGGGTTCCCTTAACTCTGAATAACTCCTTCTCAACTCTCAGCGGGACCAGGCGACACAATTAAACAAAGTATGATTTTAACCCATTACCTCCCACTGTACTCACATGGGTACACTTGTTTAAGGCGTGATTTCATGTTTATCTATAATGATTATCCTGAAAGTAGTGACCCATTTCAACAATAAATGGCACTAGTAGTCTACGAAAAAATTCAATATGGGGGCAACGTAATGATAAACGTCATTAATGTCAGTTTTTTTTTTGGCTTGAAAGCACGTGTATACAGGTAAGATATATATATATATATATATATATATATATATATATATATATATATATATATATATATATATATATATATATATATATATATATATATATATATATATATATATATATATATATATATATATATATATATATATATATATATATATATATATATATATATATATATATATATATATATATATATATATATATATATATATATATATATATATATATATATATATATATATATTTTATAATAACCAATAAAATATTTTGACTATTTCTTTATTGCAATATACAATTAGACTATAGTAAAACATGTGGTGTTATTATTTTTGCAATCTGTTTAGATTACAATGCAGCAGGCTGCATTTTATTGCACTGTACTCAAGTGAGTACAATGGGCAGATCTGTACTAAAACTATTTATATTTTGTAGCATCCCCAAAGTTTCTACAATGGCATCCCGTCGCATCTTTACAAGTCAAAATAACTATTTAGGACTAGAAGAAGCTCTCGAATTGATAATGGCTGATGATAATGATAATGAGGAGTACGATGTTCTCTCGGTTCCATCAGATCCTGCTGTTGTGAGTGATGAAGAAGAAGGAAATGATGATGACGTTACCTCTTCAACTCTTCCAAGAGATGTACCATGTACTATCGAGGTAATACCTCGTTATCTCGATCTTGAGTATTCAGGCCGAAACGGCGAGGATGATATACCACTTTCTAATTACGTAAGACCTGCGAAACGAGCTAGAAAATATGATTGTGAGGAACCTGTATGGAGGAAAACTTTACCCTCATACAGTACAAGCCATGACATTACCGATATTATTCAGAATAGACAAAAAAGTCTTGTGAAATCAATGAAAGACCACATCCCTGTTATGTTGTTCGAATTTTTTTTTGATGAAAGTGTAATGAACCTGATTATTGAAAACAGTATTTTGTACGCAAATCAAAATAACAGACATAATTTTGAAATGAATCAAGCAGATTTGAAGAATTTTTTGGGAATATTAATTTTAACAGGTTATCATAAATTGCCTACTGAGCGTGCTTATTGGAGTTTGGATGAAGATTTTGGCATTCCATTGGTATCGAATTGTATGCCACGCAACAGATTTCAAGAAATTAAAAGAAACCTACATTTTGTTGACAATACTCAAGCTACAAGTTCGAATGATAAAATGTTCTAGGTCAGACCGTTGTGTAATCTTCTTCAGAGAAACTCGTGTCAGTGGAAGGTTTTTCATGAAAGCTTGTCTGTGGATGAGTCCATGATAAAATATTTTAGCCATCATCCAGCCAAACAATTTATTATGGGAAAACCCATACGATTTGGTTATCGAAATTGGGCTGCAACAAGTTCAGATGGCTACTGCTGCGCGTTTGATGTTTATTGCGGTAAGTCCGAAGAGGTTTCTGTTGATCCTCTCGGTGCGAGAGTAGTTAAATCTCTTCTGAAAAAGTTACCTATTGTCCCAAAAGAACATATCGTATACTTCGATAACTTTTTTACAAACCATCAGTTGTTATGTGATTTGCGACATTTGGGCTACAGAGCAACTGGAACAATACGAGATAATAGAACAAAGAAATGTCCACTCACAGATGTGAAGAAAATGAAGAAACAACCTAGAGCTGAGTATGATTACCGATTTGACACAACAAATGAAATTATAATTGTACGTTGGAAGGATAACAATGTTGTTACTATTGGATCCAATTTTGATCATGTAGAGCCTGTAGGAAAAGTGAAAAGGTGGTGTAATGCTCAGAAGCAAAAGGTTGATTTCAATATCCCGAGACTTTTAATAAATTATAACAAAGGAATGGGTGGTGTCGATCAAATGGATCAATCCATCAATCTGTACCGGGTGTCTATAAGAGGAAAAAAATGGTGGTGGGTTATCTTTACTTACTTACTGGATATGGCCATTTGTAATGCTTGGCGGCTGCATGTTTTGATTAGCAAGACTGATGAGGTGACATATATGGATCAGTTAGCATTCAGACGAATAATTGCACGAGTGTATCTACAACCGAAAAGTACAAAAAGTCGTCCAACATCATCAACAGTTCAGGAAGTGGATAAAAAAAACGATGGTCATAATCCAGAGCGAATTGAAAACCAATTGCGTTGTGTTATTTGCCATAACCGGATCCGCTGGCGATGTGAAAAATGCAAAAAAACACTTTGTGTTGAGCGATCTTGTTTTGGGCAATTTCACTCTTAATCTGCCCACTGTACCCGGCTGAGTACACCCCTTTATTTTTATGGCTATGCGATTTTCTCCATATTTTTTGTTATAAATGTTCTAATTTACCCAATATGTCATAATAAATAACGATTCAAAGTCATTTTTACGTGTAGTTCTCTTTTGGGCGTTAATGGGTTAAATGAAACAGTTTATTATATTATGGATAAAAAAAAGAAAAAAAATATAAAAAAAACTTGACGAATGTCAAGAAAAAAAAAAGTTTAAAGTTGGCTACAAAGATTGTGTTGTAATTAGCAAGGGAGATTTCAATAACAATTTGAATTTAATTTGATCGAGGGTTTAACGTGGGGACGAAATCCAACATTAAGATAAAAGGAATAATATTCACCGATAATTGTAATTGGAGTCCTGGACTTCTGCGATATACGAGGAAAACGAGTCTGGCTGTCTTCCGTACAAACACTGTTTCTGGAGAGACGTCCTAACAGTGTCGTGTCTGGTGGCAAAAGAGGCCTCCTCGTGAAATTTCTGGCCTTTTATAGCCAGATCGGGAGAAAGAGAAGCTACATGTATTCATTCTCACTTAAAATAATAGTTTCACATAGTAACCGTCATAGACATGATACTTTATTTTTAAAAGACAATTGAGATCGGTATCTTTTAGAATTCAGCAAAAAGGGTATGTCGTCTAGACAGTTTTTTATTGCTTTATCTTGAGCAATGGATTTTTATGATACCTTGCTTTTGTCTTCTCACAAGAAGGACCGTAGGTCTTGTTTCTTAGCCGTTTACCGCTGGCCTTACAATTCCATACTTAACAATAGAAAATAACTACAAAGTAGATTTTATTATAGACCCTTTTTATTTCTAAACAAACAATGACCATGGAATTCTTTACAATTAGGGATATGGTCTTGTACTTCTGAGGCGGTGACCACCTAAGAGACCCTTTTCTTTTATTGACTTAATCTTAGCGACAGTATTAAAATATACTAAAATATTTTGTTTCCAGTTACTAGCCGAGACACGTGTTTCATAAGCATGATATGTCGGGAATTTAATATCGGGGATGTGAACTATGTAATTTATCAAATACAGTCCTGACATGTCTCTATAGAGTTTTTGGTAGTGTCGCTGTTAAGAGGTTACCATATTATTTACTGGTTTGCAGTATATTAGAGTGCAGCTCAATCATATGAACTTCTGAGAGGAATCAAGAAATCTTTGATAGATGAACATGCCCTTATGAGATTTCTGTGATAACTTTATTGCAAAGAGTATAGTTTTTACCCATGGTTCAATCACATATTTTAATTAGTATACTTGGATATTACTTTTTATACGCTAGAAAAGATCTACGTACCTGTTTATACATGCTCGTTCACAAAATGCTAACAATAAAAATACTTATCCCCCTGTTGCTTGATTGTCGTTGCTGGGCCTCGTCGAGGACCCCTATGTCATTCCAACATCGATTCTGTTGGAAATCGAAGTTGTGCCGTAGAGTTTGTTTTAGTGAGTGAGCCGCTGCACACCAGCAAATTCACCGCCCACACCGCTGTACTGGATCCAATGGCACACCGAAATGAAACGATTAGAGCACACCAGAATGTTTTTTTCCTTTTTGAAATAATATATTTGACCGAAGTTATAGGTATCCTTATTCCCCGAATAACTAGGTGGAAAAAATACATGTATCATTCGAGGGGAGTGGCATAGCACGGGGTACGAACCGGCAACTTTTCGCACGGAAGTTCTGTGCTTGCTTGACAAGCTCTTGTTTATTGTAACGGACAAATATATTAATACCATTGTGCCGTATTCACTATTCAGGCACTTTGATATTAAGAGCGACACAACTCATACATCGAATAACCTCGTTGAATAAATTTTCGGATATCGATATCTTCTATATCTTAGTAGATAAATTAAGGATTGAGCTTCTTAAAAAGGTTTGTAGGCGTAGGTGAATTACGTAAAAGGGAAGCATTTGTAAGATTATTCCTGTTTATTTTATTTGAACTGTTATTCACTTATTTTTTTAATTAGGTTGAACCTGTACCTGAATCAAATGTTAAATAAAAACAAATAAAATAATGAACGAAAATTAAGTGAAATTAAATAAAAAAATATTTTTTATTTAGATAAAATGAAATTAATAAAATTCAAATCTGAAATATATTGAAACGTTAATATTAATTTAAGGATTTCGAACGAGACATGGACAACAGCTTAGATTGTTGGATCCTGAACTCATAATATATAATTGACAATGCCACATACTCGTATCATGACAATACCATAACGCCCTCCATAGTCTAGTGGTTTAATTATTGATTCCTACTAGGCTGTTTCGGATTCGATTACCGATGGTAACCAAAAAAAAAAAGAGTGCCAGTCTGATAAAATATTTTGTCTGCTAACAATACTCGCACGCGCCGAGCGGTAGTGTTGCCACCATGTTCAATGACGAACCGCTAAATCCGTGCTTACATGAAGGCTCGCTCCCTGAGGCCGACGACAATATTGTTTCCCGCCCACGCTCTTCAATATATCCGAAATAATAATTCGGATATATTGAAGAGTGCGATACGAAAAGAAAAAAAAATACCATGTTCCACATTATCATATTTTTGTAATGATGGAAAAACTGTTTTTGTTTTTAACACATATAGCTATAAGTTGTTAACATTTTGAAATGAAACAATTAAGAAAACACAAAAAAAGAATATAAGCGGTTCACTTTATGGTGTTTCCATAGAGCTTTCTATATCCTTTAAACTAGTGCTTTGGGAGAGGCAAGTATATTTATACTAAACACGTTTTCACGGTGTCCCGAGAATGACATGAATTCTACTCCAACAACTTAAATTGTATCATTTTTAGAATAAATTTAAGGATTATTGTGTCACATTCCTAGCAGTATGAGAAAGGGTTTTGGAAATATTTCATAATTTTTTCAAATTCTTTCAAGGAAAAGATTTTTGAAATAAAACGTTTAGAAAAATAAAAAAAAAACACTGAAATAACTAATAAGAAAGCTTCCATAAGCTTTAAAGTCCATAATAAATATTTATACACTTGCTACTTAAATGTATTCGTCTGACATATATTTTTTTTCAATAAACCATACTCTTAATTTGAAAAACAATGGAACTTTTACCATTCAGTAAAACCAACAGTTTTTTTTAAACCATTTTATCGTGACACAATTGTTACTATACTTTATGTGATAAACCAAACATCACAGAATTTTAAAAATTATTTGATAATTTAAAAATTATTTAAAAAATTAAAGCTATAAACACGTTATTAAAAAGGCAATCAGGGTTTAAAAGAAATGGAAATTCTTAAAATTTCCTATCAAATAATAAAAAAATCAGAGTTCTCAAAACAAATATTTATTTTATCAATTATTATGATTATTGCATCCCGACGTCGTGCATTTGATTTCTAGACAGAATCCTATCAGATTTTTATAAAATCTGGAGTTTATATTTGTATAAGTTTTCTTTATTTAATGTTAATGAAAACATCATATTTTCACATCTTTACAAAAAGAGGTATTGTGTTGCAAATGTCTTTTAACTTAATAAGTATCTAATTTTGTTAATAATATTTGACTACGAACAAAGTTGCAAAATAACTGCAATCAAATAAAATTTAAAGCATCACGCATCATTCAACATAATACATATTTTTTAAACTACAATTGGCTCGAATTCGTGACAATCTTTCCAGCTCAATCAGATGTGCAACATATAAAACTTAAAAATAATTTTGAAAAATCAAAAGAATCATCAATATTTCCAACATATTTCTCCTTCCTAACTCAAATACAATTTTCACATTGAACTCTTTTTCTGTAGATCTGTATTAACATATGTCTTAATATTTATTATTTAAATAAACATCATTAACGCAAGCAAAAGCTGGTAGAAATAAATAATTTTAAAATAATAAATCCACAATTTGAAGCGTTATTTACACGAAAGTGTCAAATTAATAAAATTCAGTCTGATTATGAATTTCAACCATAAAATACGAGTACATCATGACATTAGGCGAGATTCATTACATATTTCTCTTGAAATATGGTCGATTACTACCGCAAAAAAATATCTTCAGAATTGTTGAATAAAAAACAATATCGGGTCACAATAAATCAATATTTTTTAATTTGCAAAATCGGGATTATCCAACAATCCCAAGGCCTGAAGAAACTTTAAGAAAGAGTTTTATTTGCGAATATTTGATTATTATAGACTCTCGGAAAATATGGAGATCACATTCTCCTCGCTTCGCAGCCCCACGGGAAACTTACATAACTAGGAAACATAATATTTACACTTTGTTGCGTCAACATGCTTAAAATAAACGATTACATCACTTAAAGTTTGTCACGTGAAGAACCAGGATGTGAATTGACCTGGGTGGAGGCGTATTGCAGCATCCTGGTGTTGCTGATGTAAGGTGTAGATTGATTGGGACATAATTCAATTTGAAATATTTGGACGAAAGTCACGTTCATTGATTTTGTTATAATTTTGTTATTTTCCCCCTTATTTGTGTAATTTAATAAAAATAGATTGACTTGCAATACATTGAAAAACAATAAATACATACATAATGAAATATTTTTTAAGGGATTCTGGATTTTCTTCCTGTTAATTTCATATGTCCCAGTTAGTATAATATGTTTGCACCTTCTTGGGAACATATGCTTCCTGTTAATTTCATATGTCCTAGTTAGTATATGTTTGTACCTTCTTGGGAGCATTTGAAACATTTTTTTTTCATTTTTATTATTTTTATTTTTTTCTCAATGACGTTATTTGTTTTTATTTCTCAAGTTTTACTTATTTATTTTATTTTCTATATAAAATATGTATTAAATACTTAAATCTATATAAATAAAAATATAAATGTTCGTATGTTAAAAATCTTAAATCTCCGAAAGTTCTTCACCGATTGCTTTGAAATTTTGACAAAAGGTTGCATTCAAATACGCGCAAGTTTATATATACTTTTTTTAAATACAGTTGTATATAAAAAAAGTATATAAAAAAGACTATATAATGAGAGCGCCCTCTGTTGAACGTAACGGCAACACACGCAATATAGATTTCGAGTTATTTTTGTTTTGATTTCGAATGTTAAATATTTAATAATAAATATTAAATAATAAATATTAAATAATAAATATTAAACATTCAAATACGCGCGTGTTGAAAAACAGCGCCATTTGTTAGACTTGCTATACTGGCAACACACGCTATACTGAATATTTTATATTAGCGCCATTTTGTGTGAATCTGTGTCTGTGTCGTTTACAATTGCGTTAATTTCTTGATTTTATTTTTTTCTTTTGTCTTTCATTTCGTTTTTTTAACCGTTTTTCTTATTTTTAACTGCAATTAGCGGTGAAATTGAGCTGCGTCGATTGATTTTCATTTAAATTCAAATTATATCTTGATATTTTTGTTTGATTGATGTGCGTTTGAAGTGAAATATTTCGTTAATATACATTTTTTGTTTTTTTTTTGCAAACTAAAGAAGAACGGGCATCAGCGAACGAGCGAAACAGACAAAGAATGGCTCAAATACGTGCCGAGGAAGCAGCAGAGCGACGTGCAGCCAGACTTGAGGATGCACGGTTGCGAGCACGGCGATCGCGTTCTGCAGATTCAGATCTGCTTCGTTCTCAACAGAATGAACGCGACAGACTGAGAGTGGCTGAAAGACGTCAAAAATATTGTATACCCACAAGCATTGTGAAATTAAACATATTATAAACGTGTGCTTTCTCTTTTCTTTCTTTTCCATTTAACCAGTCTGAGCCACAGCAATGCGTGGCCGGGTACAGCTAGTTTATTAATATATTAAATATTTTTATAAATATATCCTTTTTAATATTTATAATAATGGCGACATCCGTGGTCTAGTTCAGCGGTTGGCAACCCGGGCCGCATGCGGCCCTCAATATTCTCGCCGCAACGCACGTGACGGACGATATCATACACACTTAAAATAGCTTTTAAGGAAAAAACTAACTTGGTGGATTTCTATGGGAGTTTGCCTTCTGAAAACTACAAAGAGTTAAAAAGGTTTGCTCAGCAAATAATTACTTTGTTTAGTAGTATATATGTTTTATTTGTGAGCAAACTTTTTCAATTCTGAATTACCGAAAAAACAAACACTGTTCTCTGTTATAAGATTCACACTTAGACGCAACGCGTTACTACGCATCTCTACTTCAAAAATGCAAACTAATATAAAAAAAACTTGTTAGTCAAATGCAGCCACAAAAATCTCATTGGTTTTATTCTTCTTCTTCCTCTTGGTTTAAGTCGTATGACCTATTTGTGACGGTGGGCTGTCCTGGGATGATGACGTCCAGCTGTCCTTCCACCTTTTCGGCGGCCTTCCTAAGAATCTCCTGCTGTTAGTTTTCAGTCTAAGTGATTCTTGCCAGTCTTATATCCTCCATACGGTCTACATGATCCTTCCAGAAGCGCCTTTTGCTTCTTCACTGAGTTATAGGGAAAATAATCATGGATAAACCAAAACACATAAAGAAACCTCCAAAACTGATAGAAAAGTTTAATATCGAGTCACTTGAAGATGACAATACAACACACATGTACAAAATAAGAATAAAGGAAAAGGTTTCGCAGAACCCTATAAATGACGACGTTAATATTGAGCAAGCCTGGACAAAGTTGAAAACAAACATATATGACGCATCCTCCGAAGCTATAGGTTAAATACAAATTAACCCTCCGATCGGTGACAGTACCGGCGGCGTTAAAAAAGCGACAAGGTCTCTAAGGACCGTCAAAAAATTGTATGGTATTATCATCATGCAGGTGTGTCTTGATGGTTTTGTATGTTAGCTTATGGTTGTATAAGGTGCCTAAATGTATATAGAAGGATAAAATATAAGTATAAAGGCAAAAAAATTAGTTTTTTTTGGTAATTCAGGTTTTATTTGACAGGTAAAAAATAAAAGTTGTAATAAATGTATTATTGTGCTGCTTATTCATGGTCAGCTAACGCAAGAATGCAGGTATCGCACCGATACAATAATGCTGAATGCTCAGCACAAACCGCTTTATTGCAGGTATAGCAATATGATCTGGTTTTGCGCACGATATAAGTTGCAAATGAAGTTGCAGCTTTTGATGTTAGTCTTGCTACTACCGGAAAATATAAAAAAAATGTTATTTCTATGTTTGTGCGTTTCAATATTCAATTTCAACGTTACCTTTACATCAAATGCTTCCATAGCAATTCGAATTTCGGGATAGCACATTATGCGTGTATTGGTGGCTCGTTCTTTGATATTTGAAATTGCTAATGGTTTCGTCAACAATTGCAAAAAACGAACGTCGCTTGTCTGTTTTTTGAACAGGCTTCATCTCATCGTAAATTACGAATGCAGTCAATGCAGCAATATCTATCATGTTGTAGAATATTGCAAGCGGCCAACGATTTGTTGAACGTTTGCATGAATAAGTGCCAAGCATCTGATCCATTGTGTCCACCCCAGATTTATGGGCATTGTAGTCCAGAATGACCATTGGCTTTCGCTTATCGGTTTCATTATCTACCGAACAACTATAATGCATTGTACTCGTATACAACAGCAGGACCGATTTATTCTTCTTCGGCACGGCAAACACAATTCATTTACGATTTCTTTCAATAATGGTACAAGTCAGGTATAAGGTCCCTAAACATCTTGTACCTGATTCCCGTACAAAATGTTTTCAAACCGTAATAAAACACGAACGAGTGATCTTACCGCTTTGAAACCGATTTTAATCGCTTCAACATGTTTTTTTTTGTAATACATGCAACATCACGTTTCCAAAACATACAAAGAGAAAGTTGTGAGCAAACAAAAATCGAAAATGTCCCCAGGGACCTTGTCACTAATCGGAGGGTTAAAAATAAAACGCTAATTATATATTTTTACATTTTTTTTCCTTTCTTAAATAGCACCAGTACCAGTACTTGCAATAAAGCGGTTTGTGCTGAGCATTCAGCATTATTGTATCGGTGCGATACCTGCATTCTTGCGTTAGCTGACCATGAATAAGCAGCACAATATTACATTTATTACCACTTTTATTTTTTACCTGTCAAATAAAACCTGAATTACCAAAAAAACCTTATTTTTTGCCTTTATACTTATATTTTATCCTTCTATATACATTTAGGCACCTTATACAACCATAAGCTAACATAACCATAAGCTACATAATCATAAACTAAAAATTGTATGGTATTATCACCATACACGCATAATGTGCTATCCCAAAATTTGAATTGCTATGAAAGCATTTGATGTAAAGGTAAAGTTGAAATTGAATATTGAAACGCACAAACATAGAAATAACATATTTTTTTTTTTTATATTTTCCGGTAGTAGCAAGACCAAAATCAGGAGCTGCACCTTCATTTGCATCTGTACGAATCGGCCATCGGGCCAGTTATATCGTGCGCAGAACGGACGCCAGCGCAAAACCAGATCATATTGCTATACCTGCAATAAAGCGGTTTGTGCTGAGCATTCAGCATTATTGTATCGGTGCGATACCTGCATTCTTGCGTTAGCTGACCATGAATAAGCAGCACAATATTACATTTATTACCACTTTTATTTTTTACCTGTCAAATAAAACCTGAATTACCAAAAAAACCTTATTTTTTGCCTTTATACTTATATTTTATCCTTCTATATACATTTAGGCACCTTATACAACCATAAGCTAACATAACCATAAGCTACATAATCATAAACTAAAAATTGTATGGTATTATCACCATACACGCATAATGTGCTATCCCAAAATTTTAATTGCTATGAAAGCATTTGATGTAAAGGTAAAGTTGAAATTGAATATTGAAACGCACAAACATAGAAATAACATATTTTTTTTTTTTATATTTTCCGGTAGTAGCAAGACCAAAATCAGGAGCTGCACCTTCATTTGCATCTGTACGAATCGGCCATCGGGCCAGTTATATCGTGCGCAGAACGGACGCCAGCGCAAAACCAGATCATATTGCTATACCTGCAATAAAGCGGTTTGTGCTGAGCATTCAGCATTATTGTATCGGTGCGATACCTGCATTCTTGCGTTAGCTGACCATGAATAAGCAGCACAATATTACATTTATTACCACTTTTATTTTTTACCTGTCAAATAAAACCTGAATTACCAAAAAAACCTTATTTTTTGCCTTTATACTTATATTTTATCCTTCTATATACATTTAGGCACCTTATACAACCATAAGCTAACATAACCATAAGCTACATAATCATAAACTAAAAATTGTATGGTATTATCACCATACACGCATAATGTGCTATCCCAAAATTTGAATTGCTATGAAAGCATTTGATGTAAAGGTAAAGTTGAAATTGAATATTGAAACGCACAAACATAGAAATAACATATTTTTTTTTTTTTATATTTTCCGGTAGTAGCAAGACCAAAATCAGGAGCTGCACCTTCATTTGCATCTGTACGAATCGGCCATCGGGCCAGTTATATCGTGCGCAGAACGGACGCCAGCGCAAAACCAGATCATATTGCTATACCTGCAATAAAGCGGTTTGTGCTGAGCATTCAGCATTATTGTATCGGTGCGATACCTGCATTCTTGCGTTAGCTGACCATGAATAAGCAGCACAATATTACATTTATTACCACTTTTATTTTTTACCTGTCAAATAAAACCTGAATTACCAAAAAAACCTTTTTTTTTGCCTTTATACTTATATTTTATCCTTCTATATACATTTAGGCACCTTATACAACCATAAGCTAACATAACCATAAGCTACATAATCATAAACTAAAAATTGTATGGTATTATCACCATACACGCATAATGTGCTATCCCAAAATTTGAATTGCTATGAAAGCATTTGATGTAAAGGTAAAGTTGAAATTGAATATTGAAACGCACAAACATAGAAATAACATATTTTTTTTTTTTATATTTTCCGGTAGTAGCAAGACCAAAATCAGGAGCTGCACCTTCATTTGCATCTGTACGAATCGGCCATCGGGCCAGTTATATCGTGCGCAGAACGGACGCCAGCGCAAAACCAGATCATATTGCTATACCTGCAATAAAGCGGTTTGTGCTGAGCATTCAGCATTATTGTATCGGTGCGATACCTGCATTCTTGCGTTAGCTGACCATGAATAAGCAGCACAATATTACATTTATTACCACTTTTATTTTTTACCTGTCAAATAAAACCTGAATTACCAAAAAAACCTTATTTTTTGCCTTTATACTTATATTTTATCCTTCTATATACATTTAGGCACCTTATACAACCATAAGCTAACATAACCATAAGCTACATAATCATAAACTAAAAATTGTATGGTATTATCACCATACACGCATAATGTGCTATCCCAAAATTTGAATTGCTATGAAAGCATTTGATGTAAAGGTAAAGTTGAAATTGAATATTGAAACGCACAAACATAGAAATAACATATTTTTTTTTTTTTATATTTTCCGGTAGTAGCAAGACCAAAATCAGGAGCTGCACCTTCATTTGCATCTGTACGAATCGGCCATCGGGCCAGTTATATCGTGCGCAGAACGGACGCCAGCGCAAAACCAGATCATATTGCTATACCTGCAATAAAGCGGTTTGTGCTGAGCATTCAGCATTATTGTATCGGTGCGATACCTGCATTCTTGCGTTAGCTGACCATGAATAAGCAGCACAATATTACATTTATTACCACTTTTATTTTTTACCTGTCAAATAAAACCTGAATTACCAAAAAAAACCTTTTTTTTTGCCTTTATACTTATATTTTATCCTTCTATATACATTTAGGCACCTTATACAACCATAAGCTAACATAACCATAAGCTACATAATCATAAACTAAAAATTGTATGGTATTATCACCATACACGCATAATGTGCTATCCCAAAATTTGAATTGCTATGAAAGCATTTGATGTAAAGGTAAAGTTGAAATTGAATATTGAAACGCACAAACATAGAAATAACATATTTTTTTTTATTTATATTTTCCGGTAGTAGCAAGACCAAAATCAGGAGCTGCACCTTCATTTGCATCTGTACGAATCGGCCATCGGGCCAGTTATATCGTGCGCAGAACGGACGCCAGCGCAAAACCAGATCATATTGCTATACCTGCAATAAAGCGGTTTGTGCTGAGCATTCAGCATTATTGTATCGGTGCGATACCTGCATTCTTGCGTTAGCTGACCATGAATAAGCAGCACAATATTACATTTATTACCACTTTTATTTTTTACCTGTCAAATAAAACCTGAATTACCAAAAAAACCTTATTTTTTGCCTTTATACTTATATTTTATCCTTCTATATACATTTAGGCACCTTATACAACCATAAGCTAACATAACCATAAGCTACATAATCATAAACTAAAAATTGTATGGTATTATCACCATACACGCATAATGTGCTATCCCAAAATTTGAATTGCTATGAAAGCATTTGATGTAAAGGTAAAGTTGAAATTGAATATTGAAACGCACAAACATAGAAATAACTTTTTTTTTTTTTTTATATTTTCCGGTAGTAGCAAGACCAAAATCAGGAGCTGCACCTTCATTTGCATCTGTACGAATCGGCCATCGGGCCAGTTATATCGTGCGCAGAACGGACGCCAGCGCAAAACCAGATCATATTGCTATACCTGCAATAAAGCGGTTTGTGCTGAGCATTCAGCATTATTGTATCGGTGCGATACCTGCATTCTTGCGTTAGCTGACCATGAATAAGCAGCACAATATTACATTTATTACCACTTTTATTTTTTACCTGTCAAATAAAACCTGAATTACCAAAAAAACCTTATTTTTTGCCTTTATACTTATATTTTATCCTTCTATATACATTTAGGCACCATATACAACCATAAGCTAACATAACCATAAGCTACATAATCATAAACTAAAAATTGTATGGTATTATCACCATACACGCATAATGTGCTATCCCAAAATTTGAATTGCTATGAAAGCATTTGATGTAAAGGTAAAGTTGAAATTGAATATTGAAACGCACAAACATAGAAATAACATATTTTTTTTTTTTATATTTTCCGGTAGTAGCAAGACCAAAATCAGGAGCTGCACCTTCATTTGCATCTGTACGAATCGGCCATCGGGCCAGTTATATCGTGCGCAGAACGGACGCCAGCGCAAAACCAGATCATATTGCTATACCTGCAATAAAGCGGTTTGTGCTGAGCATTCAGCATTATTGTATCGGTGCGATACCTGCATTCTTGCGTTAGCTGACCATGAATAAGCAGCACAATATTACATTTATTACCACTTTTATTTTTTACCTGTCAAATAAAACCTGAATTACCAAAAAAACCTTTTTTTTTGCCTTTATACTTATATTTTATCCTTTTATATACATTTAGGCACCTTATACAACCATAAGCTAACATAACCATAAGCTACATAATCATAAACTAAAAATTGTATGGTATTATCACCATACACGCATAATGTGCTATCCCAAAATTTGAATTGCTATGAAAGCATTTGATGTAAAGGTAAAGTTGAAATTGAATATTGTAACGCACAAACATAGAAATAACATATTTTTTTTTTTTTATATTTTCCGGTAGTAGCAAGACCAAAATCAGGAGCTGCACCTTCATTTGCATCTGTACGAATCGGCCATCGGGCCAGTTATATCGTGCGCAGAACGGACGCCAGCGCAAAACCAGATCATATTGCTATACCTGCAATAAAGCGGTTTGTGCTGAGCATTCAGCATTATTGTATCGGTGCGATACCTGCATTCTTGCGTTAGCTGACCATGAATAAGCAGCACAATATTACATTTATTACCACTTTTATTTTTTACCTGTCAAATAAAACCTGAATTACCAAAAAAACCTTATTTTTTGCCTTTATACTTATATTTTATCCTTCTATATACATTTAGGCACCTTATACAACCATAAGCTAACATAACCATAAGCTACATAATCATAAACTAAAAATTGTATGGTATTATCACCATACACGCATAATGTGCTATCCCAAAATTTGAATTGCTATGAAAGCATTTGATGTAAAGGTAAAGTTGAAATTGAATATTGAAACGCACAAACATAGAAATAACATATTTTTTTTTTTTTATATTTTCCGGTAGTAGCAAGACCAAAATCAGGAGCTGCACCTTCATTTGCATCTGTACGAATCGGCCATCGGGCCAGTTATATCGTGCGCAGAACGGACGCGAGCGCAAAACCAGATCATATTGCTATATCTGCAAAAAAGCAGTTTGTGCTGAGCATTCAGCATTATTGTATCGGTGCGATACCTGCAATATTGCGTTAGCTGACCATGAATAAGCAGCACAATAATACATTTATTACAACTTTTAATTTTTACCTGTCAAATAAAACCTTAATTACCAAAAGAAAACTTATTTTTTTGCCTTTATACTTATATTTTATCCTTCTATATACATTTAGGCACCTTATACAACCATACGCTTACATACAAAACCATCAAGACACAACTGCATGATGATAATACCATACAATTTTTTGACGGTCCCTAGAGACCTTGTCACTTTTTTAACGCTGCCGGTACTGTCACCGATCGGAGGGTTAAAACTAAAATATTTGTAAACAAATATCGTAGGTATACTGTAATGATATATGGCCCAAGTGCAGCCCGCACTAATCCCCACGTAAAATATTTGGCCCTCTTACAACAAAAGGTTGCCGACCCATGGTCTAGTTGATAAGATGCCTGTGTTCTAGCTCGGGGGTTGTGGATTTATTCCCATTGGTACCCTTAATCCAGGTTTCAGTCTGGTTTTCACTTGAGGTCTTTGAGCAACTTCCTGGTTTGTTGAGTGAGTCTGACATTGGTTTGTACCTGGTTAAGTTTCACTACATGGACAGTTAAGGACGACGTAAAAAAAGTTGAGTGGTGAACTGGGAAGGCCAATAAATAATCTCTGTCTGAGCGTAGCGCGAGTATATGATATGATCGAAAATATGCTGAAAATTTTCGTCAAAATAAGAGTATCGTGTCATATAGTATATAAAAAAAACAAATAAAAAAAATGGCTCTGTCAACTCGCCCATCACACATAAACATACAAATATTAATATTTTTGTAATTTCATTAAAAAAAAATATTCCTAGAATTATAACTTATTGAATACCTGTATAATGAGACAAAGTTAAAAATAGAAGTTTTATATATGAGAGAACGAAAATACTTTTAGACCGGAACATCATTATTTTTGGTTTTTTCTTTCTTTTATAGTCCTACCACGTAAAATACCTTTTCATAGACCTTATTCAAATATGTTTCTAACATCCGCTCTTCCTTTTCCCGGAGGAATTATCGGGACATTTCCATAAGATCTCTTGTGACGCATTTCCGGAACTTCACTCAATCCAAATTGGACTGATTCATTCGGAACAGATGTGTGTTGACGCTTTTTGTTGTTTATAAAATATGATCAAGCGTTTAGTTTAAACATCAATAAATAATTCATCTTCTTTTTGGTATACATATATTTGATATTGAAGTAATGATGGGATTCTTTGTCACTTATAAAAAGACTTGTCAACACCCATTGTCTTGTTTCATTCGAAATTTTACTTACATATATCTTATTTCCAAGCTCTCCACATCTAATTTTTGTATTTCATCCTACCACATAACATATCTTCAACTGACTATCGTTACTCTCAGGAGCTAGTAAATTATGATTACTCTTCAAATATTTCAAATTCATTAGAACTATAAAATTAAAAAAAAATATTATTTCTGACCTGACTTATAAGGGTTGGCACTACTAGAACTGCAATGATAAATCAAGAAAATAAATAAGTTTTTTTTAATGTTTATATTTATCGACGTAATTTATGCATATGGATATTATGCTTAAAAATTAATATTGGCCAAATGGCCACCTCAGTTTCTTTTACAAATGACGACTCTTTGAGCAAAATGTTAAATAACGGATTCACATAAATGGATACGTATATTTACAATGACATAGTTTAATTTAACTTCAAATAACGAGGAAGACGGAGGTTTTAGAAACCGGCAATGAACTTAAAAAAGATATTGCATTTTTTCTACATTTTTTCCCCAATAATTGTAGATTTTGATAACTTTATTTCAAAATATTCTTCTGCGTCGTGACTCCAATACTGAAGAACTCCGTCCAAACTCGTTTACATTATTAACTAATCCTACCGACATTCCACTGTCCACAGAGTTAACGGTAGGGGAAAACCCACAACACTTTTCACCTGGTTGCTCAAGCACATAGGTGATCTATACATTATCAGTGACTATTATTTTGTCATTTTTGTGCAAAATTGGACAAAAGAATTGAAGACTGCGTCAAGTACATTCTCAAAATATTTATAGTCTCCCTAGAGTGTTAAGTTATTTTAATATAGAGATATTTTTCCTCTTTCTATCTACAAAACAACCAGAAAACGTCTCCAAAACAACATGTCATCCTTGATATTTCTCTGACTTTTATTGTTTAAGATTATATTTTCAAAGTTTGTATAAATGTTGAATAAATTTTCTTCTAAGATCCGATTTCAACTGCTCTTTTCTTTAATTTTAAACAGCCTGATTAATTAAACGTTATCTTTAAAAAGCCGCTAAATAGAAAGTGGAAATATGTGTGTCCAGAATTATTGTATAATAATAAGTGTCCTAGCAAAGTACTTTATTATTAATTATTCTTAAATTAGGTTTTATAAAATTAAAGTCAATAACTTTGATAAATTAAAAAATATCTGTTTGAAGTGATGTCCGAAACGATTACGTAAGTAAGTAAGTAAGTAAGTAAGTGCCATGCAAGTGGAAATTACACGTTTTTTGGAGGTAACTTACTTAAAATAAATCCGTTGCCATTTGGGTTAAGGATAAAAGGGTATAATCAGTTTAAAGAAATGAACAAATTTCCCCCGCATCGGCAATTAGAAGGAAAATTTACTTTTAACTTTGGATTTACCTGCAAATTTGTGCCAAAAGGAAATTCAGTGACGCGAATCAAGTAAGGGGCCCCATGAATTCATAATCTCCAGTCAAATCTTTCAAAATGATTTCAAGACGAGTAAGCAGGTCTTGAAATCATTTTGAGTCAGGTGTTTCTGTTCTGTGGTTGATAAATTGGGAAGGCTGGTTCGTTGGGATTGGTAAAGATTACTTTTATATGTAGAAAGTATTTGTTAATGTACGTTAAAGACAAGTATTGTTTTTGTTTAAAAGCCAAACTGTTAAATTACGCGGAAAATGATCGATTCTTTGAAATAAGTTTACAAAAGGTATTGCAAGAAAGAATTACGTATTCCGAATTTTGTTAGTATATTACATACAATATGAATATTATAAAAAAACTAAAGTTAAGGATCATTGTTTAAATTAAACAAAAAATAAAGCGTACTAAGAAATGAAGGTGATTAATTTAAACGCATTCAAAATCTCATTTTCATGAAGAACCAATAACGATTTATAAGAATGTTTTAAAAAAAAGCAGTCATCAGAGCAAAAATACTTAGGAAAAAAAAAATCCAATACCAATTCAATAACAGTCCAATACCAATCCAATATCGATTCAATACCAATCCAATACTAATCCAATACCAATCCAATACCAATTCAATACCAATCTAATACCGATTCAATACCGATTCAATACCAATTCAATACCAATCCAATACCAATCTAATACCAATCCAATACCAATCCAATATCAATCCAATACCGATTCAATACCAATCCAATACCAATCCAATACCAATACAACACCAATCCAATAAGAGTAAAAAATTAGAGGAAAATCAGCATTATTAATTGGAAGATATTCGTTTATACAAGTATATCATTCAGCGCATTAATTAAAATAAAGATTCTTGCATGAGTACACTAGCACTCGTACATTACACCAAGTTATTTCTTGTTGAAGTAGGCAGAAAGGGCAGAGCCTCAAAGTTTCTTTTCCCAAAACACTTCCTTCGTCTCCTCCATATCCATATATTTTGTCATGTAGTTCCTTCTTGTTCTCTTACTCCTTATCTTTTTTTTCGTCAAAATTTCATTAACTTATTCCAGTGATACTTTTTTGGTCGTCTGTTTACCACGAATTTCACTCATGCAAGCATTGTAAATATTTTTTAGTCTTTCATCCCCCATTCGTACAACTACCTGAATGTGCTCTTTTAAACCCTACTTAATATTTTATTTTATTTATTCAAGTAAAAAGTTTTTAAGTAACATATCTTAACATATAAAAATATGGGAGATAAAGTAAAAATCACTAATGAGTTGAGAAATGTATACATTCCACTAATACATGTCTTCTTTTTCAAGGCATCAAATACCGAGTTCGTATTATAAGAACTAATAATAAATAGAAAGCAAGATACATATTTTGGTAAACAAAGTATTAATTTTGAGAAAGAAAGTATAAAGTAAGGCAGAATTTAAAAGTAACACATCTTGACACATAGGAAATTTGTGAAATAAAGTAAAAATCATTAATAAATTGAGAAATATTTACAATCTACTATAGACTGTCTTTTTCAAGGTATCAAATACCGAGCCAATATAATATAAACTTATAATAAACTGAAAGCCAGATAAATATATTTTGGCACTCAAAGTATAATCTTTGAGAAAGAGATTATAGGACGAGGAAGGAAAAAGTGATGAACAAGAGGATATAATGGAAAATGGTGACGGGCGTAATTAAAAGGATACAAAAGGAAACTCCAGGTACTTGGTCTCCTTTAACGCATGGATGAAGAGAGGGATTCTCTTGCGAATATTAGGGGACGACAACAGCCACTGAGCAAAAAGTGCGAAGAATTAATAAGAAAATCTGTGAGAAATTAAAATTTCCATTGAGGCAACAAAAGGTTGGCGCCGGGATGAAATTAATTGATGCCTTCAAGAATTTTAATAGACACCAGTTCTATAGATTACAATGATAAACAGAAAACAAGTTTTTTTATCAATAAAGATTTTTATCAATTATATATACAATGATTTAAATTTAATATTAATTTGTGCTACATTTGATGACAGAAAAATTGTTTTAGGATGGACCTACTGAAAAACTGGCTAAAATGAGGTAATGAATAAAAACAACTTAATGATATGGATCGAGAAAACATGCCAAGTTTTTATGTTAAGTAATTTGTCGAGGGCTTATGTTAAGTAATTTGTCGAAGTTTTTATGTTAAGTAATTTGTCCGTGGCTTAGTTGCTAAGATTCGTGTCTTCCGACCTGAGGTTGTGGATTCGATTCCCGTGGTTTTCAATTTTGGTCTCATAAACTCTTATAGTTGGTTGGGGAAGATTGCCATATGGCAAAATTCCTCACGGTTGGTCAGTATAAAAAGAAATTGTTATACGTGATTCACCCAGGCACCACTGTAACTGCCAAATGTAATTAGTTTTATATTAATGGGTTCAAGTTAGAGCGTCCTTGAGGAGAGTGATTTATAAACGGCGCTATATAAAATTGTCGTCTTAACTTGAATTTGACTTCTAGAGTAAAAACTAAATCATGTGTTTCAAAAGGATGACGTTTCAGAAGACTTCTGAAGTAAGTACTTTTCTTAAATAACTTCAGAAAGCTTCTAAATTTTACTTAATTAAAAAGGGGCGTCTAATAAATGGCACTAAATACATCAGATAAAGGAGGCAGAGAAAAAAACCAACGCATTTTTTTATATACTTCATATATTCTATAAACATTTTTTTAAATGCATTGTATTCAATGCTTTCGCGCATATACAGGGTGTCCCAAAGGGCAGCGTCAAGCCGGTATCGAGGATACGCCTGCTTATGAGGGTTCAGAATTTAAAAAAAATTTTTTGAAAAAGTCTTATACTTTTCGAGTTATAGGTATTTCTTCGAAAATTGTAAAAGTAGCTACCCTGAGCCAAATGTTTGTATACTGTGACTACAAATAGCCATATTTTATGATTTTAATGGCTGTATCGCAATTGTAGATAGCCCTGCTATTAGTCGGAGTCAGATATAAAACAAAAAAAAAATTGCATGTTTGAAAAAAAAATTGTTTTGGTCCGATCGTAAAAAATAATATTTTTTATCAGCCAACTTTAACTCATCATACTGTAAAAATAATGTACTACGCTAACCTGGCAAGTTACATTAAAAGTTGGCCTGTTTAGTCAGAATTTCAAAATGGTACAATACATATCTACTACTCTTTTAAAAATAATTTTAAAACATTAATTTCTGAAATTAAAGATCAAATTCAAAACATTTGAGTGAGACAAACGATACGGCGGATGCACTAGTTAGAGTAATACAGCTAGTGTCGCCATTTTTGATATAAAATATCAAGTTCCTGTCAAAAATGGTGTCTTTCTCTAACTCGTTCATCCGCCGTATCGTTTGTCTCGCTCAAAATTTTTGAATTCGATCTTTAATTTCAGAAGTTAATGTTTTAAAATTATTTTTAAAAAAGTAGTAGATATGTATTGTACTATTTTGAAATTCTGACTAAACAGGCCAACTTTTGATGTAACTTGCCAGGTTAGCGTAGAACATTATTTTTACAGTATGATGAGTTAAAGTTGGCTGATAAAAAATATTATTTTTTATGATCGGACAAAAACAATTTTTTTTTCAAACGTGCTAATTTTTTTTTGTTTTATATCTGACTCCGACTAATAGCAGGTCTATCTAGGATTGCGATACAATCATTAAAATCATAAAATATGGCAATTTTTAGTCACAATATACAAACATTCGGCTCAGGATAGCTACTTTTACAAGTTTCGAAGAAATGCCTATAACTCGAAAAGTATAAGGCTTTTTCAAAAAAAATTTTTTATTCTGAACCCTCATAAGCTGGCCTCTTTTTCGATATCGGCTTGGCGTTGCCCTTTGGGACACCCTGTATACATCACATATGATGAATCTTCTTTTGGAGTACTTCGCGTCATTCTTGCATTCCTAGTGGTCTTTGAGGTCCTGAATGGTACAACGCATCCTCAAAGATTCGTCTAAAAGCAAAAGTTTTTCTTATTTATTTAAAAAAAATGGCGCCGTGTACATTTTTTATCATTTATCTGATTTTTCACAAATCAATCTTTCAACACTGACATTTTATCAAAAAAAATCAACGCTTGTTCACCCCACTTTTTCCTTTGAAGTTAGACACTTACTCCAATAAGTTGATTTATAACATTCGGATATTAAAAAAATCTATTTTGATGGTAGAACAAGATTTCGTAGGTCAGTCAATCCTAAATCATATTTTTAGAACTTTAGCTAAGTACGTAAACTTTATTGATTTCCTGAATTCTGCTCATTTTACATGCAAATAAATTAAATAGAAAATCATTATACGATGAACTGGATTATCATTCCCTCAGTTTTATCATTTTCGAGAAAATAAAGTTGATTTTAGACAGGTAACATGTTTTTAAATATATTCTTTAAATAATTTTATTGTTCTGTTAATTACATTAGCCTTTCCTTCCCTGTGTTGGGTATCTTCTACACGTTGCTTCTAATAACCATCAATATCTCTATAAATATAATAAATACAAGTTTAAGATTTTAGGTATTCCTCCATAATATATTTACGCATTGATTTAAAAAATAATATTAAAAATAATCAGAATTTATCGACTACATCGAGGTGTTTTGTAAAGATCGAAAACAAATTCGCATTTAAACGCTGCGAGTGCCTCGTCTTGACGATAGGTGAATAGTATGCGGGAAGCGCGACACTATATTCGCATCTCACTCTTGCATACTAGACTGAATTGCGAGGAGCTGAATTGTCTCAACGTCGCAAGCATAAACGTAAGCGCCGGGGTATGCGACTGACGTTCCGCGCCACTAGTAGCTTCTAGGCTTGCAAATAGGTTAGACGTACGCCCGTTCCGTGAGCGTTGCCAGATGGTTTTTTAATGTTTACAGCAAATAAATCTCAATTCATATAATTTTTAACTTCAATTATAATTAATTAAGGGGGTTATCTATGAATGTTCTTATTTTTCCGATTTAAAATCGCTAACTTTTGATTGCGTACTAACTACCCAACACCGGAGCACGCGTATTATTTTTATCACCGTAAGAGAAGGGTTAACCCAGCGTGTGGCTTATTTTTACTTCCGATCGTGAGACTTTTTAGGCGGAATTAACCCAGTTTGTTACGAGAGTAGTGTTTAGGTTTAACTAGCGTCATTTCATCAGCAGTGTGTGGTGTATTGACTCAAATGATATTTTTAAATAGCCAAAGAATGCAAAAAATCATCCCACAATATTTTTCTCATTTGGGTCGAAATACCAAATAGACATCTAATAAAATAAGACACCAATTAGAACTAAGCATCGCTCTTATAACAAACCGGAATAATTTTTATCTTAAACAGATCATTGGAATGTGATGTAGAAAGACGTGTTACAGGGATAAATTTTATTCAAAGAATAACAAAATAATTTGTTGTTAAAAATATTAATATGAATTTTTACTAAGTTAAATCAAATACATTTGATCAATTAAATTATCAATTTGTTACCAAATAGGAAGGTTTTTCAAAATATATTTTCATGTTTGGAAGATTTTTAAATGTATGTGAAATAAGATCGATTATCTTATTTAATAAACTGATTCAATAATGAAAGAAAATTTATTTTATTAAAAATTACTTCAAATGAAAAAAAAAAACTAAACATTTCTCGCATTTGAAAAGATTGCGTTACTTGAAATCGTGTCAGCAATATCCTGAAAAAAAAAGGATTGGGTTATTTGACTGATTACCACGCCCTGTAGAGTCGAGTGGTTGAATATTCAGCTGTACGATTTGGCAAAAGTTTAATTTCCGTTTTTATTGAATCCAAAACGTGTTTTGATTGGCCACCTTATATCTCGAATGAGGTTTTTTTTTCTTCTTTTTTTTACCACAGCATGTGAGATGCTTTGCCTGAAATATATTTTGAAACATGAATTAAACGTTTGGCATTCAAATTAACTTTAAAAATATAATAATAATATTTTTCCGTTGTACGAACAAATTAATATTCATATATATTTCCACTTATGATATATTCCCATTCAACTCAACAAAGCCAAAAAAAAAACGCATACATGAAAAAAAAATGTGTGCAAAATTATATATTTTAAGCAACAAATATACACTGCAAACTCAAGTTTCAAATTTATGTTTAATTACGAAAAATTAAGCATGCAATGAAACGGTCTGTCTATAAAGTAACCTCGACATTTTCAATGAAAGTTTTTTTTTAACCTGGCGAGCTTATTGCCATGTTGCAATCTCTTCCAACCAACCAGAAATATGTTTTTATAGGAAGTTTCAAGTAAAAAGTAAACAATTTAGTACAGTTTGACATTTATTTATCTGAAAATAAAAAAAACTTGATTTAGTGTTCTACTCTGGAAAATTTTTGTGTTTTTCCGAAATAATGTATATTAAAAAGAAAGTGAAATGAAGTTTAATTAAGTTCGTTATAACATATTAAAAATACTTTTAAATTTTGAACTTAAGGAATTTTGCCCACTTCCAAAATAGTGAGTTCAGCCCAGCCTCCAGTTTGTACTATGCGCATCCAGAAAGTAAGTGTACTGAGGCTCTCACGACCGGATGGATTTTATTTTCGACATGTTGGCTACACTTCCGTGTTGCCTGACCCTTCCCCTCCACAACGAGACCGGTTTGAGGTCAGTACGTTGAGAAGTGTCGACGCGACAACACGTTTTGTGAAAAATGCCAATCCAATCTCCCGCCAAGTGCGAAATACGCGGCGTCATCCGTTATCTCGTTTGGAAGGGAAAACCTCCGGTTGAGGTTTATAATGAGGTAAAAACTGCATATGGTGATAAAGCTATGAATCGTACGAGTGTGTACAAGTGGTGTCGCGAGTTTAAAAACGGTCACGTCACACCTCTTCACCCTCCGCCAAAAAGTTCAAAACCACAATTTCAGCCAAGAAAATCATGGCATCCGTGTTTTGGGACTGTCAAGGCATAATTTTAATTTAATATATGCCTCAAGGGGACACCATCAACTCTGCAAGATACTGTGAGACCCTAAAAAAATTGCGGAGGGCGATTCAGAACAAGAGGAGAGGCATGCTGACAAAGGGAGTCTGCCTGCTGCACGACAATGCCAGACCACACACGGCCAACGCCACGAAGGAACTGCTCGCCTCGTTTAAATGGGATGTCCTGAACCATCCCGCGCATTTCCCTGACCTAGCACCTTCAGAATACTATCTCTTTACCTCCCTGAAGCTGCACATGGGTGGAAAAAGGTTTTCAACTGACGAAGAGGTAAAGGAGGAGGTGGATAAGTGGACGGAGGGGTTGGTGGGAAACTATTTCGAGGAAGGCATCAAAAAGCTGATTTCCCGCTTCACCACCTGCATTGAGAGAAATGGCGACTATGTCGAAAAATAGCTTACATATGTACTACGGTAACCACGTAATTTTTTTGTTTAAATAAAAAAAATTGTAACCTACATAAATTCAGTCCACTTACTTTCTGGATATGCCTCGTACATATGGTATATACGAGTATATGTTAACATGTTTACAATATTTTAAATAGGAAATTAAAAATAACTTGAAATATAAATTTTGACTTTAAATTATTTCTGAACTATAGAAACATACAGTGATTCTATTCAAATAGGGTTCTTTCATAATATAACATTGTTTCTTAACATTGAAGATAACTTGAAGAATATTTATCTACAATTTTCATATGAAACAAGCAACTCTTGAACATATATTTTTTTTCTTCATAGTTTTCAGAATAAATTATTGCGTATTGGTTTTATACCACGTATTTAATGATCAACACTAATAAACAATAGCCGAAATGATAAAATGCTTGACTTTCAGTTCGAGGGTTTCAGGTTTGTTTTCCAATGACAAAGTTACACACATACTACACTCAACTGTCTTACTGCTGTGGTAGACTAAGGGACAGAGTGTCAGACATTATTATCTCGACACGCATATTTTGCCTCTTTCACATCCCTTTATCTTCTAAAACAACTTCCATTATTTTTCTTCTTTCTAACATTTCCTTCTTTTAAAATTCATTAATTTGATCCAACCACACATTCCTTGGTCTTACTTTACCATGTTTTCCACTCAGCATTTGTTTTGTTCGTATTTCTTCACATCAACATCAAGTTCATATTGATCGTAATCACTTCATTTCATATACTGTAATACATTGCCATTCCATGTATTTTTCAAAGTGTACACATTTATTAGGCTCTTTTTAGTATTGTTTACATTCATGTTTCGTTTTAATACATAAGTTGGTACTCAAATACTGTTATGGACCTTCATTTCAGTAGATTAAGATATTGTTTGTTTCGAGTATCTACAAAGCATATTTATTTGATAGGTCATCAAATTCGAAATGGCTGGATTGTGTGAAGATTTTTGCTTACTGGCTGTAAACAACTGAAAAAAGATGCTGGTAAACTATAAAAGTAGTGACGTATTTAGCTATCAGCTGAGACCCATTGTATTGCAGTTTTGTTGTATACCGTAAAACCTGGAGGACTTACTTATTAAGGTATTTGTAATGTATTTCTTGAAGTTGAAAGAATTAAGTAAAACCAGGCTAGAATACTCCTTTTTAAAAAACCATGCTTCGGTGGAAATCGGATACGCTTAAAAGTTAGGCGTCCTACCAAGTCAGCCACCAAGGTCGTCCCATTACTCCATCTCCACTCACCCATTCCGAAAATTACGAATAATGTTGAGATAGACTAATTTTAATTTAAAAAATAATATACTTGATTCCAAAACGCTGATTCCAAAATATTCCTATTATTTTACAGATTTGTTGTTTAATGATAGACACTCAAATCTTAATTTTTAAAATTTTGAAAATTTCAGTCGTGATTTCTATACGGTTATTCAGCTACAAAAATTACATTACGAGTAAGATGACTCCAAGAACCATAGGAAACTTTAATTACAGCCTATCGAACGAAACCGGTCCCAAGTAAGATCCGAGGAGTACACCGCTTGTTGAATCATTTCCCTTAATATCACACAATTTATATTCACTGCAAAACTCCTTCCAAAAAGACACAATTCAAGCCACCGGTAAATACTACCCTCAATTTAATTTATGTAGTTGAAAGCAAACAAATCGGTCGATAGTTATACGCATCATGCCTATCCCCACTCTTCATATTGGTTTAAAAACTTCGCTTTCAATGTATGTGAAAACGCATCAAAGGACAGAGATTTATTTAAAAAAAATGCAAAAAGGCATAGAAATAGTTCTTACACAGCTCCTTAAAAAGAAGAGGAGGTATATTTTCAGGATCCAAAAGAACATCAACCTATAGAACGCAGCTTGTCAACAACTTCAACCATGCTCAACTTAACTTGAGTCAACTCCATCCTTTGGTCAATCTCCAGACAGACTGGAAGAGTCGCTGTCTGTCCCATCATCGAAATACACATATTTTATTAATTAATAAAAATATAAGACATGTCCTCAGAACTACAACAAAATCTTTTCCCATGGTGCAGTTCAGAGTAACCCGATCCGTTCCCTCTCAAAGAACTGCCAAATTCCCAAAAAACATAATTACATGCGGAATTGCTATCTCCAAGCGGATAATATTCTCATTGTAGCACCCAGCAGAAATCAATTTGCATCGCGCTCTCATTTTTTTAAAAAGGGCATAACTACTCTAGGTTCTCGATTGCTTATTCTTCTTATGGGCGATTTTCTTAACAATACCTTTTTTTTTTCAAACCACTTTCAAAAGTCAATTTGGAAAGCCATCACATCGAATTCAGATCCTAGAAGTAAATTTCTCTTAAAGATCATTATTTTTTTCATAAAAACTTTTGCATATAATATTACATATTATGTGGGTCTGTACTTGTTGCCTGTCATTATCTTTGACATGAACTGGGTATCTGCATTTTTCTTACTACCTTTAATAAAATATTTTAATTACCTTATCAACAATGCACCAAGACAATTTTCCGCGTCGGTTATTGATTGAAGTTAAGTAAGAAATTAGCCATGCTTCTGGCGTACTCCATATAGTCGCACCAATTCCTTTATGGGTCCTTAAAAGGATAATCCGGAGTCCTTTAAATCGACGAACCGTGTATTGAGACGTGATTGGGCATACAGAGTTTATCTATTTCGTCCTTACTCCTTGATGTGATATATTTATTACATGCCAACGTCCTGATTGTGATCCTCTCTCAAAGACGGAAATTATTTATTGAGTTTTCTTGAATTTATATTACTCGATTGATATAAAAATACATTTTTTTTCATTTGACGATACTCCGATAAACAAGTGTAAACTTGCAATTCCTGTTTATTCATACATAAGAAAAGTTTAAATAATCTAACAAATAATCAAACCATGATGAATGCTATTTTAATATATTTTAAATTAAGGTGCTAAGTCGCTGTAAGTTAAGTTAAGTCACTGTAAGCTGTTCATTAGATCTTTGGATAACAAGACAAAAATATGTTCCGAGTTTCTTCCTGACGACTTTTGTGACCTAGTTACGTTAAGAGTATGTTTCATCCGAAGGTTTTGAGTTCAAATACCGATGGTTTAAAAAAAAAAAAAGGAAAATAGTTCCTGTCTGGTAAAAAGTATGACTAAAGAATACTACTTAGCATTAAAAATGTGCGGTAGTATTATACATCGATAAAATAACAAACAGCTAGTTTTGTGTCTACTCCAGTGATCGTAAAAGTCTAAACATTCAATTAGAGGAAACAAAAACAATATATCATAGTCTCTGGGCAATTATTTTCAATATGTACACATCACAAATGCGGATATGTTGAGGAGTTCCATAAGCATGAGTAAATAAATGAAATCTTTCGGCACGATGGATGTAAGTTGGCTTTCCAGTGCATTGCCTTGTATTGTATTAACATATTAGCTATTATGTACATGTGAACATCATTGTCTTATCCTTTACCTTCCCCACCTTACGTCGTATTGTCCTTCCCATAACTTTCAGACGTACCGTATTTTTATCTTGTATCTTGAAATGGTTTAAAAAATGGTCGTCGTTAAAATTCACGTTTAATTTTACTATAATAATAATACAAATAAACAGACAACTTATATATCACCATTTGGGGAGCAACTTGGGACTTGAACACACTATTATTGATAGAATTAAAATATTACATAATGAATTTTGAGTTGAGTGTAAGGATGGGAATGTAGTAGAGGAAGTATTGACATAAGGTGAGTATTAGGATAGAAATAAAGAAGGAACTATATGGTGCACGTTGAGTGTAGGGATACAAGTTGTGATTGTTGTTTTTAAATTGATTTATCTCATTCCTTCTGAAAGAGATCCAAATATGAGATAGACTTTCAACAATACAAGACATATTCTTTGAACTCTTAGACACGTGACTTGGATAAGGTATGTTAGTCAGAAGATAATGGTCATAAGCAGCATACATGAAAGAAGAAGAAAGGAGGGATAGCTTACAAGCTGGATTGTTCACGTCAAGATTGCAACATAATATTTTGTGATATTTGAAATCCGCTTAGCCGTGTCAAGGGTAGTCAAAAATGAAGTTGGTTCGGTTGATGTAGACTGCAACCAAGATGAAATTCGTTAGATCGGCTTTTAAGTAAAACTCGGCGCCTTCAAATAAAATATACAAAAATGGATGACTTCATAAATGTCTGAGATAAAGCAAGCCTGAATAAAAGTTTATATTTAAAGCATTATTTTTTCTAATTAGATAACATTATAACATCAGTGTATTTTTTACGTAATAAATACTCAAATTTATTTTAAAAAATCTCGATTTTTGGTCACATTTTTAACTCTTTTATGTTTAAATTATTATTGATAAGATCTTTAACTATTTTTTTTAAGAATGAACTTATAAGTCATTTTCTTTATTTTAAAACCGTGTATAGTATAAAATAACGTCCGATTCCCTGAGTATCTTGCGGACGATAAAATAGTGCAATTTTTGACTAGCCACAAGCACGAGTATCATTAACATGTGACCCAATCAATCGCTACATTTTTTAATTGCATAATTTTCTAGATAGAATAAACTTTTGTATAAAAGTTCTCCGTTTTAAAATTTGTGTTAAGCCTATCTTCTAGGATAAGAAAAATATGTTTTCCTACGTTTAACATTTGTTACGAAAAAAATAGGAAACAAGTATTTTTTAATCATTTACCATAAATTTCCTGAAATATATTATAATTTCAAACTAAGTCACACTTGGAAAATGTCTTCTTATATCTTAAATAATATGAAGGAACCCAACAACAAATGTCCTGTACTTGATAACACAGTTAGACCTTAGAACCTTTTCCGAGTAATCAACGATGCTATGTGTTAACGAAAAATACTCGTAATTTAGTAAACGTTTCATCACATTAATAAATATGTATTATTTTTTCTAATAGGCAATCCACCCTAACTAGGATGATTTTTGCCACCGAATTAAAGAAATTATGCAATTATATGAGTTAATATAACGAAACTAATTTTGAAAAATGACAATTATAGGTAATTCAAAGTTTCAACTGATTAAGCTTCAAAAAATTAACAATCGATCTATAAATGGAAAAATTCATCAAAGAAAGAAAAAAATCGCATTATTCCTTGGACGCGGTAAAGATATGACTTTTAGTAAATCAAATCTGTCTCTCAAAGGGTAACAGAAAAATACATGGCTTATATTATTAGGTGTTAACATAAGTTGTGTCCGTTTTTTCCCAAATTTGAAAATGAGCACCAAAAGTAAAAAAAAATGGTAAAGATTATACGTCATTTGAAAGCAAATTTTCTATTCTACAAGATATTGTGTTTGCTTTTACGTTACATACATTATTTTATCTGATGTCAAGCCTTCAAAATAAAAGGTCAAGTAGACAAAAGTGAGCATTTTCGACACCTCTTTCTGTTCGCATTCAATCGAGAGAATACAGCTGCCAAAGCTGCTCGCGATATTTGCGAAGTATACGGTGAAGATGCTATGAATAAAAGGACAGCTCGTTGATGGTTTTTGCGTTTCAAAAACGGTAATTTCGACCTAAAAGACATGGGGCGTTCCAGACGACCAGGGGACTTCAATGAGAACCACTTAAACCATATTATTCATGAATATCCCCTTCACACCACCGTAGAATTGGCTGAGTAGATGAATTGTAGTCACATGACTGTATACCGCTATCTTAAATCAATGGAAAAAGTCCAGAAGTTCGGCGCTTGGGTTCCACATGTTTTGAGTGAAAACAACAAAAATCAACGTTCAACAATTTCTGATGATTTACCCACGCGTCATCGAGCTACGCATGGCCACAAGCAAAGGTTCCTTTACCGCATCATTACTGGTGATGAAAAATTGTTCCTTTATGTGAATATGAGGCACAATTATGGTCAACAAGCAGCCCTCAGAGCGAAACAAGGTTTGCATCCGCGCAAGACTCAACACTTCAATTCAACAAAAAAGGCCGGATCGGCAATATGGCGTTATTCTGCAACACGATAACACCCGCCCTCATATCGCTAACATTACGGAAATGCCATTCAAACGATTGGTTTGGAAGTCCTTCCGCACCTTCTATATTTTTCAGACCTCGCGCCGTCGGTTTCTACCTTTTTCGGTCGCTTTCGAACAATTTGCGCGGCGTTTCCTTCAATAATGACGTCGAATTGCGGACATGGTTGGACGAATTCCTCGAGTCAAGACTGGATGATTTTTATCACACAGGCATTTAAAAACTTGTAGAACGTTGGCAAAATGTTGTAAATAATGAAGGATAATACATTATTGACTAATTTGTTGTAAAATAATGAAGGAGAATACATTATTAACTAATTTGTTGTAATTTTTTTTTTGTTGTATCCTTTTCATTTGGAAAAAAAAACGAACACATCTTATATTAACACACATACATTAATCGATTGAAATATTCCCACAAAACTGAATGCAAAAATAATTTAAAGTAATCTTTCTTTCATTTGTTATACTCTACTTAAAAAATCACTAAGGGGTTTGAAATAAAATTTTGAGTTGACGAATAGTCCCAAAATCAGAACTGAAATGTTTCATTGTTTAGAACGAAGCGTAATTGATAGTTTTTTTATATACAAAAAACTCGTTTCAATGCTGACTTCCAGTAATTCAATTAAGTCATTAAAATATTTTTCTTCCCTTTTCCTTTTATTGAAGGGAAGAGTTTTTTTAATGGTCGGAATTAAAACACTGTCAAAACGAAACTAAAATCAACTAAGTGCTCCTTGTTATTTGAATTTTAATTTGGAGATGGCATTAACTTTCTTTTTTATTCATTAAATATTCATTTTATTCAATGTTTTTGTTCAAATAACTTTTGAGGGAATTGGTAATTAAATATAACAATTTCGTTTTATCTGCTTTTTGGACTTTATTCTAAGAGCTTTTCCATATATACGAGAAAAAATTACTTCCAGATCCCTTTTCAATTGCAATATTTCCAATGAAAATTTTAAAATACAGTGATAAATTATCATTTTAATGTAATATTAGAAAATTTTAATTAAATTTTCGATTGTTGTTCATTTGCAAAAAATAAATAAATACGTCTGCGTTGTTATTTACTCTAATGAGTAGGTCACAAGACCGAAAAACGAAATATGATTTTTTTTCCAAAATAAAATAAGCAGAGAACATTATAACAAGTAACTGTAATAAACAATTATCAATCCAAGTGTCTCAATAATATTTTCACATAATTTCTAATTAAATTTCATCAAATACTATCTCCCGAATTATCAAAAAAAAAAAAAGAAAACTTCTGTTCCCAAAATTGTTCTTTCTATAATTGTTTATTCTCCTTTCATATGACGAAAGTATTCTTAATCTTATAAGAGCCAGAAAAAAATACGCAGATGGCCAGACATGCGTTGTTTAATTCTTTTATTAAATCTGTACATAGTGTTTTCATAACGGGAAGTATGTTTTCAAGATAAATTACAAATAATACAAATAATCATTATAAAAAGTTAAAAATAAATACTTTTGTTAACTTAAATTCTATTCACATATATTTGTTTCTCGGGTTATAACTTTTGTGATCATCACACTCGCAGAATCTCTGAAGCAAAAAAATATCAGACGTGACAAGTTTCTAAAGGATTTCTAAAAATATCGTTATATCTACCCCTGAGAAAAATGCCACAGACAGCAATTCCATTAAAGTTGACATTCTTTGAGAGATTGAGAGATTTGCATTGAAATGTAGGCGCTACTTGGAGTAATCTTCGGTCACTAAATAAATGGTGACAAAAAGTAATTTAATTTAAATGCAAATCTCTCAGGTAGTTAAACTTTTACTGGATTGAAATCAATTAAAGATTTATTCAAACGTAAAAATAATATTCAAGGACAATATAATAACATGGCGAGTTCCGGGCCTATTTCAGTGGTTCTAAGCTCAAACGTTTGATTATTGAGGCCTAAGCTTTGTCTTTCGAAGAAACGTCTATTTCTCGAAAACCAGATTAAGGAAGTGGAACTAGCAAATGCCCAAAAGAAGAGCCGTCTCTTCTATTAGAAGGTCAATCAACAGAGAAAAGAGTTCAAACTCAGAACCACAATGTGCCATGACAGTGAAGGAAATATCCTCAATGAAAAACAACAAATACTTGGCAGGTGGGTGGAGTATTTTGATGGTCTGCTGAATGAAAACAGAGATGAGAGTACAGGCGAAGGCCTGATGAGGACTGAACCCCCCCTTGGTGGTGTCAGTGAGGATATCGACAGTGTCGAGCCACCACCCCTTATTGGAGGAAGTGGTGGGTGCCATTAAGAAGCTGCATAACAATAAGTCGCCTGGTACCGATAATGTTTCTGCGGAGCTGCTAAAGTATGGTGGACCCGAACTTCACTTCCATCTGCATAAAACTATTGAAGCTGTTTGGCGCTCTGAAACCATGCCAGGTGAATGGAACTGTGGAATAATCTGCCCCCTTCACAAGAAGGGAGATCCTATGAAATGCAATAACTATAGGCGTATTACTCTCTTAAATATTTCTTACAAGATTCTGTCAAACGTATTGTGTGGTAGGCTGGCGAAATACTCAGAGGATATCATTGGACAATATCAAACAGGGTTCCGAAAGGGCAAGTCCACGACTGATCAAATATTCTCCTTGAGACAGATATTGGAAAAGACAGTAGAGTTCAACGTTGACACGTACCACCTCTTCATAGACTTTAAGGCTGCATATGATACGGTAAATAGAGAAAAGCTATATAGTGCCATGGACGAACTTAATATTCCTAGGAAACTACTAAACCTAATAAAGCTCACAATGGCCAATGTTGAATGCCAGGCTAGAATACAACAGGATTTGTCTGAACCCCTGAGAACTTTTAATGGACTAAGACAAAGAGACGCACTCGCCTGCATATTATTTAATTTGGTGCTGGAAAAGGCTATCCGAGATGCAGGTATTCAAACTACTGGCCATATTTTCAACAAGTCCGTGCAGCTACTCACTTATGCTGATGATATTGACATCATCGCACGCTCTGTAAATGATCTGAAGTCTGCCTTTAGAACCCTGGCCACGTCAGCTAAAAACATGGGACTGATTGTCAACGAGACAATGACAAAATATATGCCAATACATTCACGCCAGAACCCTCCCAACATACAGATTGATGATTGTACTTTTGAAACTGTCAGCGAGTTTGTATATCTTGGCACTATGGTAACAAACAACAATAATATGTCCACCGAAATCAAACGAAGAATAGTGGCAGCAAACCGGTGCTACTATGGCCTACTGAATCACATAAAATCTCGTCACCTTACAAGAAAAACCAAAGTCCTTCTTTATATGACCCTCATCCGACCTGTACTCACATATGGCTCGGAATGTTGGACAATCAGTAAGGTCGATGAAAAGGCTCTAGAAACGTTTGAAAGAAAGGTGTTGCGCAAAATCTATGGCCCAATCTGTGACAGCGGAGAGTGGCGTATTAGGTACACTCACGAGCTCTATGATCTGTACAGAGATCCTACTGTTGTGAGGGAGATTAGAGTTTGAAGACTGGGGTGGCCCGGATATTTTCAGAGGATGGGCGAGGGCGAGATTCCAAGGCGAATCATGGATGGTGCGCCCGGGGGGCGGAGAGCAGTGGGAAGGCCGAAACTCCGATGGCTGGATGGAGTAATGAGGGATGCAAACAACATCGGTATCCGGAACTGGCGTAACGCTGCACAGGACCGTCAGTTATGGGGGCGAGCTCTGCGGGAGGCCAAGACCCGACCTGGGTTGTAGAGCCATGGATGATGATGATGAAGCTTTGTCGTTCAGCCACAGAAGTCCGTGAAATAAGGGGACATGTTTTGAAAGTTGGTAAAGTTAGAATTACATTTTAAAGGTGATTATGTAAGAAGGAATTGAAGTATTATGTCTGTTCTCTCTGCCTTTATCATTAAGTACACACAATGGTACATATACCATACATGAAAATAAAACAAATTACTTTTTATGATGAACCCCTACATATGTAGTAAAGATGTTTACTGAAAACTATCTTATCGCCTAATAAACATGAATGTTGTCATGGATGTTGAGCCCAAATGTTAGAGAACAGGTTGTAGCATAACATATTTTCCTTTATGTGTTCCAGCCAGAGCTAGTTCATGGAGCAAAACAGATAAAGAACAGATACAAGGCTATATAGCAAAATAGTTTATCCCAGTATTTATATATATTTTTTAGTATATAACGAAAGTGTAATACAAAATAAGGTTTATATGTTGTGAAAATATTCGGACCCATACAGGAAAATTGATCTTGGAGAGTGAGATAAAATGAGGAGTTATACAGCATATACAAAGAGCCCAACATTATAAAATACATCAAAATTGGGAGACTACGTTGGGCGGGGCATGTAGCAAGAATGGGAGAAGAGAGAATGCCTAACAAGGTACTCTTTTCTAAGCTCCACGGAAGACGTAGCGTGGGTAGACCAAAGCTCAGGTGGATGGATGGGGTGCAGAGTGATACAAGCGTGATTGGCAACAGGGGCTGGAGGAATGCATCCCAGGATAGGAGGGAATGGCGACGACTGCTGGAAGAGGCCGGGGCCCACAATGGGCTGTAGTGCCATTGATTGATTGTTGTGAAAATCTAAGAATCGTACTTAAAATTAAGATTGAGTGTTATGAAACAAATGACAAAAAATTGCATTAGAGTTTGGCAAATAGCTAAATAAAATTATGCTAAAAAAAATTATAAACCTCCAACGACTTCCGTGGCCTTGTTGGTAACACGCTTGTCTCCTAGCCCGGAGGTTGCGGGCTCGATTTGTTTCCAATGGAACCCAGATTTCCATTCGATTCCCGTTGGAACCCAAATTTAGAAAAAAAATCCAGACAGGTTTTCACTTATGTTTTAACATAATTGTATTGTACTGTATTACACTTTCTTTGTAACATATACAGTACAACTTAGAGGGCATATTTCCATGTGACAATATATTCCATCAAACCAGAAAGATGTCAAAGAGGCCATAAGTGAAAATCAGATTGTAAACTAAAAAAAAAAACTGGGTTCCCCCTGGAATTTAATCCGCAGCCTCCGAGTTGGGAGGCAAACGTCTTACCAACAAAGCCACAGAAGTTGTATTTCTAATTGCTTGGAATATATTGCCACGTGGCAATACGCTCGCCAGGTTGTACTGTATACAACGAAAATGATATACAACAAACGATAAAAATAAAAAACTGGCCTTCAATTGCATACTTTTTTCGGTATAATTACTAAAGCAACTAAATATTATAGACACGTAAAGCAATGCAAAATATTTGAAAAGAACACTCGACATAAATGAGACCAGCAAAAATTTAAATGGTGATACAAAATTTAATGATGTGGTGTTGTACTTGTAATTAGAAATATAACGGATATGCATTGAAAGTGTGGAAAATTTATATTTCCTGAAATATTATCTTACAAACTATAACAGTTTTTTTGCTTAGTCAACAGTGGTTCAATTATATATTGCGTATTAAAAAATCTGCATTTTGAGATAAGTGCAAGTTTATTTTGCAAAAAAACAATATTTGTATTGTAACAGAGAGCATACGGAACCTTTTACAATTAAAAAGTGTAAATAAAAATTTGCTGATCACAAATGCACGTTAAAAATACACCAATCATGCAAATACAACAATTGGGTAACGCCATCACTGTTTTGGTGGATATTTTTGATGCAGGCGTTGTTTAGTTCAGTCAAGTTCTTTTCCATCATTTCTTTAATGGAAAATTCCATAATGTCTTGTCTGGAAAACTGGTTATTCCTTTTTGTTTTTGTCTTGATTGGGTTTTTGTAACAATTTTTGTTCTATTTTTTTTCAGTGTTGTTGCATTATTGATAGATGATTTCACGCCCCTTATATCATACGAGTATATGACCTGAGTTGTGTTAGTGTTTTGAGGTTGTTGATATTTTGATATTTTGTTAAATTAATGTTGCTATCATTTGAAAAGGACACTAACGTGACTTTTTCACAAATGAATAATATTAAAAAAAGCAATAAACATTGCTTTTACTTTAACATCATCTTTTTATACTTTTAATATAAAAAAAGTTCAATAAATACTCTCTTTAAAATTTAAAGTTACGGCAAAAAAAACATCAAAGTTACGGCAAACTTATCTCTAAACCATGTTCAACAGATTTGTTACAACGTATGATTAATGCTGCGATATCTAAGACATATTGGTATAAATTAAGTGCTTTAGAAAGGCTAACAAAACAAACATAAATGGTATTGTAATTTGTTTTATCAAACACTATGTATTCTACTTTTTGTAACGGTATAATCCAACCGGTTTCAAGGCTTCCACCTCATCATCAGGAGCACCTACAATGTGCTCCCCTGATGATGAGGTGAAAGCCTTGTAACCAGTAGGGTTATACCGTTACAAAAAGTGGAATAAACAGTGTTTGATAAAACAAATTACAATGAATTTAAACCTACACAATGTTAATGCCTTAAATATAAATAATATATTAATGTAAATTATTTTTTTATGACGTGTGTAGTATTATTTGAATATACGTAAGATAACAGGCCTATGAAAACAAAGCAGAATCATAAATAAAGATCAAATTGATTATAAAAGATTGAATAGATCTATTAAAACGTGGTGTGAACAAATGAATAAAATTCTGAGAAAGTAAAGAGAATAAAGCCAGTATATGTATGTCGAGGTATTGGCACGTAACAGAAGCTAAAGTGTGCATGGCGTGATGATGATGACTTTTTTTATACTTTTCAACATTTTGTTCAAAGATTGCTCGAAAATAATGCGCTTTTAAAGCGAATTCGATAAAATGTGAAAAATATTAATATATTAAAAAATTTATCCTGATTTTAGTTTAATATTTTACCATTTATTATTATTTTTAATTGATAAATCATTCGATAAATAAAATTTGATTAAATGGAGTTAATTTATAATTTATAATATTTGGAAAGTTTCTATAACATTGTTGAAATGAAACATGTTTACTTTGGATTTATTAGCTTAATGTTCAAACAATATAAATACCTTTATATGAAATTATAGAAAAATGCTAAAGAATAATAAGTTTATTGTAAGAACCCAACATACGAAGAATTCCATACATGTTTAAAAATATATACTATGATTAACATAAGCAAACAAAAAACTCGTATATCAAGTTAGTCAAACTCATTGTGTACTACGGCCCACGTAAGCTATTTTAGATCAGGTTGAGGGCTCGTATGTTGTCAATATTAAAAAATTCAAAATAAAAACAAGTGAACTAAATTTTAAATATTTTTACATATTTACATGTATAAAATAAAATACAACCATAATTTTTTTTCAAGCAGTATTGAAGTCTGCAGACTTATTGTTGACGGGCCGCATGCTGTCTACGGACCGCATGTTTAACGTACCTGCTGTATACAGTTCAACCATTAAGTGAAATAATGAACTGAAAATTATTTTTTTCATGCGTACAATATTGACTGAAAATACATATTTATTCATGTCTACGCTATTAAATACTAGTAACTTACTTTCACACGTTGAAACAATCGAAATAGAGTCACGAAATATTTACAATATTTATTTTTTTGCTTCAAAATTTTCGTTTCTACGTTTTGCTGTTATTCTTTATAAAAATTCTAATAAATCATATTCTAGGAAAATAAGTGTAGGTGAAAATATCTTTTTTGTGTTAGTTACATCGTTCACCTTTATGTAAGTACTATGCGTATCCAGAAAGTAAGTATACTGAGGCTCTAACGACCGGATGGATTTTATTTTCGACATGTTGGCTACACTTCCGTGTAGCCTGACCCTTCCCCTTCACAACGAGACCGGTTTGAGGTCAGTATGTTGAGAAGTGTCAACGCGACAACACGTTTCGTGAAAAATGTCAATCCAATCTCCCGCCAAGTGCGAAATACGCGGCGTCATCCGTTATCTCGTTTGGAAGGGAAAACCTCCGGTTGAGGTTTATAATGAGGTGAAAACTGCATATAGTGATAAAGCTATGAATCATACGAGTGTGTACAAGTGGTGTCGCGAGTTTAAAAACGGTCACGTCACACCTCTTCACCCTCCGCCAAAAAGTTCAAAACCACAATTTCAGCCAAGAAAATCATGGCATCCGTGTTTTGGGACTGTCAAAGCATAATTTTAATTGAATATATGCCTCAAGGGGAGACCATCAACTCTGCAAGATACTGTGAGACCCTAAAAAAATTGCGGAGGGCGATTCAGAACAAGAGGAGAGGCATGCTGACAAAGGGAGTCTGCCTGCTGCACGACAATGCCAGACCATACACGGCCAACGCCACGAAGGAACTGCTCGCCTCGTTTAAATGGGATGTCCTGAACCCTGACCCTGACCTAGCACCTTCAGATTACTATTTTTTTACCTCCCTGAAGCTGCACATGGGTGGAAAAAGGTTTTCAACCGACGAGGAGGTAAAGGAGGAGGTGGAAAAGTGGACGGAGGGGTTGGCGGGAAACTACTTCGAGGAAGGCATCAAAAATTTGATACCCCGCCTCACCACCTGCATTGAGAGGAATGGCGACTATGTCGAAAAATAGCTTACATATGTATTACGGTAACCACGTAATTTTTTTGTTTAAATAAAAAAAATTGTAACCTACAAAAATTCAGTACACTTACTTTCTGGATATGCCTCGTATATGTCTGAAAGTTGAGCCTTTATAAGAACCCTGAATACAACTTCCAAGAACTCAGTTGCGGCCCACACAATTTACATAAAATAAATTCAGTTTTCCAGAAAATTCGAGAACCCTCGATTTATTTTTCATGGGAACCAATGTTAAATCGTTGATTAAAACGTTTTTTTTTTTTTAACTAATTTTATATTCAAACGTAAGGTAATTTTAAAATGATTTGAAATGAACATTTTTTTATGAATGTGAATTTCCTATGAAATAATTTGTTTTCGAATCAGATAAGGTAACTTTTCTACTGTTTGTGACAAAGGCTTTATCTTGAATGGGACTCAAAGGGAATCACTGAAATAATTGTAATTTAAGTTTTTTATGAAACTTCGGAAATTTTTGTGTCTCTTACGTAAATCTGTATATGGAGATACAAATTAAAACCCAGATGCATTTTGGCGCTCAAAATTAGCCTATACAATGCTGTTTAGGAATGTTCATTGAGGTTTGTTAGTAAGGCTAGCAGCGCACTTTACGGGTATTAGAATACGTGGCTAATTGTTTGCTGCAGAAATTACCTCCCTCAATGATCATGACACGCAATGATAAAAATATTAAACTGACTTGAACGTAGGATTGTTTGTGTTTTTTGTCGTTATTTGCAATGAATCCTTTACAAAATATTTGAGAAAAGATAAAAAATCTTGGTTAGCACTGGAAACGTTCAATTGGCCAGGTTCATCGTTTGTGATATACATGGAAAAAATATAGGTTATATTCATAATATACAATAATATTTAATTTATCGAAATTTTCGAAATTAAATTCACTTGAGGAAATTGCGAATTTAGAATAAAGAAATATTATTTCCTAAGTAAACATAATTTAGAAGTGAAATCACTTTAGAGAAAAATTTAAGCGTTTCTATGAGTTTTTTTATTTTGTTTCGTCACTTATCCGATTTGAAAGATTAATTATATTCTTTATGTATGTTTATGTATATTTCATCAAAATGTATCAAAAAATACAAGAAAACATTCTTGGAGTTCAAAAAGTTTTCATTACTTTTATGTTTTTAAGAACTAAAATACAACCGGAAGTTACGTAAAAACATGAGCAAAATAATTTGTTTCGATATTTGTAAGGAAAATATTATTAAGTTTTTAACAAATATTCTTTTTAGCCGTTCCCTCAATTCTTAGGATCTTGATTATTATGACAAAAGATAATTCTTCTGCAGCAAGAGCGATCTCTTGTATTATGCAGTGATGTTGAAATGATCACTTCACTGCAGCTTTCGCTATTCACCCCTCCCATCAGAATTGACCGCTTAAGGATGTTGTTCTTCCCTAGTTCTATGAATATACTGCGGTATGCTTCTACAAGTTTCTTTTCTCTGAATATCACAATTGTGGTGTCATCATCAAACCGCCATTTGCTGATAATTTTTCCGCGAGTCAAATTATCTTAGGCTTTCGATGAACACTCCCCAAATATATGGTAGAGTTTTGGAGATAGAATCCATTCCCATCCACTCCCCTTTCTGTTTTAACCTTTCTTTCCCTGTGTTGGGTATCTTCTACACGTTGCTTCTAATAACCATCAATATCTCTATAAATATAATAAATACAAGGTTAAGATTTTAGGTATTCCTCCATAATATATTTACGCATTGATTTAAAAAATAATATTAATAATAATCAGAATTTATCGACTACATCGAGGTGTTTTGTAAAGATCGAAAACAAATTCGCATTTAAACGCTGCGAGTGCCTCGTCTTGACGATAGGTGAATAGTATACGGGAAGCGCGACACTATATTCGCATCTCACTCTTGCATACGTCACTGAATAGCGAGGAGCTCAATTGTTTCAACCTCGCAAGTGTAAGCCCCGCCCGGGTTACCCACCAACCCTGCCGCGCCGCAGTAGCTGTTGGGCTGGCAACGAGACTAGATCTACGCCCGTTCCGTGAGCGTTGCCAGATGGTTTTTTTAATGTTTTCAGCAAATAAATCTCAATTATTATAATTTTTAACTTCAATTTTAATTAATTAAGGGGATTATCTATGAATGTTCTTATTTTTCCGATTTAAAATCGCTAATTTTTGATCGCGTACTCACTACCCAACACCGGAGCGCGCGTTTCAATTTTATCACCGTAAGGGAAGGGTTAAACAGATTTAAGATTACATCCTCCATCTTGATGAGTATTTTTACGTCCATATATTTTTTGGATACGAAGAATCAGGTGTTTTAGTAATCCATTTTATTAAGCATTTTAATGATTTTAATTTATGACAAAATAAAGTGATCAAGTGTGAATGTGAACTTAAGGTTGATGTGTTGAGTAGGACGAAGGAGGGTACTTTGAAATCATTTGGGCATGTTGAACGAAGAAATGATGAAATCCTAAAAAAACAGATTTAAAGTGCGAATGTGACTGAAGGATGTACTATAGAAGAGAAAGACCAAGGATTAATATGGTTGGATCAAACGAATGATATTTTATAGAAGAAAATGCAGAAAGTCAAATAAATCGTAGGAGTTGTATGAGAAGGCGTATGGATGTGTCGAGATTTGAAAATCTTGTGCTTTATCCTCATTGTCTTCCCCAACATGAAAATTACATGATGGTATGTATGTATGAATATCTCATCTTGAATATTATGCTATTGTAACCCTGTCAATCTGCTTATTAAGCAGAAATTTTAAAGTAAATAATCGAACAAACATGTTCTTTAAAATTTCATAATGTTTAATAAAATAAATCCGATGTTCAATTGAATCAAGTGTCCACTTTAACAATAGGTTTAGTATTTAAGTTTAGTCTGGCGCACTCCATTTGATTACATTGTGTAAAGTGCTAAACGAATCACGCTGACCGAAAGCTTTTTGAAGTGATACGCACTAGGTCATATTGAAACCTAAAATACGACGTTAAGTTGGTAATACCATTTCTGCCAAGTTTGGCGCAAGTCTAACGATTTTACGAAGCCTTATCAAATATAACAGAATATAACTTATATTTCTACTAGTAAAAACCCGTCAATAATGACGGAAGTATATAATTTTTTTGCAATATGAAAATGTTCTTGTCTTTTTTTCTTACACTTTCGTTATATAAAGTACAACCTAGTGGCTTATTGCCATGTAAAAATATCTTCCAGCCAAACAGAATTTTTTAAAGAAGCCTTAAGGGAAAATCAGAATGGAATCTTTTTTTTTAAATATGTGTTCCAGTAGAAATCGAACGCACAACCTCCGGTTCGGAAGACATGCGCCGTACCATCTAGGTCACAGAGGTCGTTTTTGTGCTGCTTCATGTTGCCATCATGTTATTGCTTCTCTATAGTCTCGCTTGCTTGTTTCGATTGATGCGATCACCTTTTCCTTTTAGCATCTGCAGTTATTTTTGCAGCCATCTCATTATTTTAATTTGTAATACTTTAATGTAAAATAATTGTTGCGTAAACAATAAAAGCCTTCCACTTTAAGGTTATTTTAAACAAACGTTGATTTAAGAGTATTTCCAGTATAATGAATTCAGAAAATTAAATGCTTTTATAATGTAGAAATGTATTGCTCAGACAAATACCGTTTATTCCACGTTATATAACGGTATAACCCTACCGGGTTTCCGGTTTTCACCTTATCATAAAGGAAGCACAAACAGATTATTTTTTGTGCTCCCCTGATGATGAAGTAAAAACCTTGAAATCGGTAGAGTTGTACCGTTATATGAAGTGAAATAAACAGTGTTTGACTAAACAAATTACCATGTCTTAAAACCTCCACAGTGTTAATGCCTTAACCTTTCCTTCCCTGTGTTGGGTATCTTCTACACGTTGCTTCTAATATCCATCAATATCTCTATAAATATAATAAATACAAGGTTAAGATTTTAGGTATTCCTCCATAATATATTTACGCATTGATTTAAAAAATAATATTAATAATAATCAGAATTTATCGACAACATCGAGGTGTTTTGTAAAGATCGAAAACAAATTCGCATTTAAACGCTGCGAGTGCCTCGTCTTGACGATAGGTGAATAGTATACGGGAAGCGCGACACTATATTCGCATCTCACTCTTGCATACTAGACTGAATTGCGAGGAGCTGAATTGTCTCAACGTAAGCGCCGGGCGTAAGCGTAAGCGCCGGGGTATGCGACTGACGTTCCGCGCAACTAGTAGCTTCTAAGCTTGCAAATAGGTTAGACGTACGCCCGTTCCGTGAGCGTTGCCAGATGGTTTTTTAATGTTTTCAGCAAAAAAATCTCAATTATATAATTTTTACCTTCAATTATAATTAATTAAGGGGATTATCTATGAATGTTCTTATTTTTCCGATTTAAAATCGCAAATTTTTTATTGCGTACTCACTACCCAACACCGGAGCACGCGTATTATTTTTATCACCGTAAGGGAAGGGTTAACTATAAATAATACAATATAGAATTACAATAAAATGAAATTAAGAACACAGTATATGACTTATTTACAGAAAAAAATATTAATAATCAAATAAGTTTATTTTTAAAACAACAGTGCAAAGTGTACTCGAATACTAAAATGAATCTAAAAATGAAGTGTTCATATGATAAACGTTAGAAGACTCAAACATTCTCGTTTATAAATTGCATTGTCGTTTAAATATTTGTATTTTTCTGTTTAATAATGAAGCCATATCTTCTTACTAAACAGATTATTAACTATTGTTATTTTATGTCTAATAATCATGTCTTATAATCATATCTGAAAAATAAAAATTCTCTACTATGACATTAATTGAATAATAACTATTAAACATAAACTATCACAACGCCTAACGTTACATATGGATGTAATTACAGCAAACTTACTTATGTTTAACAGTATCGTGTAGTGATTCATGCTAATCCAATAGCTGTTTTAATAACTTCTGTTTCATGAAGTTTTTTTTCTAGTGTTAATTTAAGAGGCTATTTAAAATTCTCTTTGTTCTTAGCTTTTTGGGTCTACAAAAGAAGTCTGTTTTATTTGATAAGACCAGCTACTCCCAAAGCTATTTGGGTATGTTGCTTGATTTACTTCCACCCAGTAAATGAAGGCTTTGAAACTCAGACGGTCTTAAACGTAACACAAAACATCAAAATACGATATCAAACGGCTCTAAGTAAACTCTCTTATTTAGATATGGAAATTCAAGTTTTACCCCAATAAGGAACAAATTTATGTATTGTAGCATTTAACAATGCTTATTGTATCGCGAGCCAAGTGTCGTCCTTAAGTTTACTTATTTATTTATTTAAAATCTGCAAATTGCATGAACTCTAGAAAATGTGGAGTGTTAAAGTCTTATTGTCTGCAGCACCAGGGTCTGTGCATTGTTCTCCTTTCGCTGACAGTTTTTTCTAAAAGTCTTCCATCCGTATCTACTGGGTTACCATTTTTAACACAAAGAATAGTTTTCAATGGATAAAAAAACCAAGACAAAGGCAAGTCCAGAGCAACAAAATGTCCTTTTTTTTTTCTTCGATGTAAAAGTGTTTTTGTTACGAAAATGATTTTCTTTCTTACTCATCGTTATTTTACTTCATCATAAATAATATCTGCTATTTAAATTTTACTTCATCATAAATAATATCTGCTATTTAAATTTTACTTCATCATTAATAATATCTGCCATTTAAATTTTACTTCATCATAAATAATATATGCTATTTAAAATTTACTTCATCATAAATAATATATGCTATTTAAAATTTACTTCATCATAAATAACATATGCTATTTAAATAAAAAATATACGTAACTTCAACCATTATCACATAATGGATGACAAGCTTTGAAGTATAGTATCACGTGTACAGCGTTAATTTGTGATAATTCGCTTCTTAAATTGTTTAACTTTCGCTAAATTTGTTTGAGATACTTTTGTCTATTCATTCTTTAGTCAAGCCTTTATAACTTATATTTTCAACTTAAGAAATTACTTAATTCATGATGTTTGAAACATAGAAATGAACTGAAAATATGCGTTATGTAGTAGTTTAAAATATAGCCTTTTTAAGTAATGGATTAAGGGAGCAAGGGCACGATATTTGAGTGGGTCAGAACCAGACATGATTATCCCACATTTATCTGGATTTGAGATAATTGACTTCAAAGTTGCAGATCTATTAAAAAATGGTTTGTTTTATGTTGTTTTTTCAAAATTTAACGGTAGATATCTGCAATTATGGTGAACTATAAACTCATAATTACGTTTGGTTCTGATGGAAATGGGTATAAAGATGTAGCGTATGTGCCTAACTCAAATTTTATATTTTTGCGAATTAGTCATTTCTGGTTCTGACCCACTCATTTAATGTGCGTGCAAATTAATGACATGGAAAATAGTAGAACAATTAAGAATCAAGAGAATTTAAGAAGGTTACTCTAAGATGGCTTCGACATGTAGAACGAATAAATGAATAAATACTCACAAAATAAATTGCATAAGGTGCAACTGTAAATGGAAGATATGGTAGAGGAAACCACGGAAATAATGAGTTGATCAAGTGAATGATATTTTAAAAGAAGGAAATGCAAAATGTCAAAGGAAATTGTAGAAGTTGTATGATAGGGTGTATGGATATAGAAGAAACGGAGGATGTCTGTCAAGATAGGAAATTCTTGCGATATGTCCTCTCTGCTTTACGACGGGTTAATCGCGTGATGATATGTACGTGTTAAGATCTCTATTGCTGGTTATAAATTATTCTTGTCATGCGTTGTTTCTTTTAAACCAACTGTTTAGTTAGAAGCTCGACCAAATTACAAAACACCCCGTGTGTATAAATTTCATTAACTATAATAATATATTCAATCTTTTAATTTAAGAAAAAAGATTCCATCAGCAAACTAGGTAGGATATATTGAAAGGTTGAAGTACATTTATAATTAAGTAAAGATCATATGCGGTGAGTACAGGACTTGCGAAGATAATGTGGTTAAGTAGTTTATTACTTAATGTTCTCCTTTATATGGATTTTATAAAGGTGATATCCTGTCAAACAAAAGCTTATTCGTAAGGACAAGTTTATTTTATAAACAAGACTTGCATTCATTTAAGTATTGCATTTTGAACATTTTTGGTCGCATTCTGATGATGATCAAAATGGACCAGTTATGCTTGGAGTCTTTGCACATAACATACATGCGAAGTAAAATATTTTTACCATTTGGTTCAATATTTATTTTATATCTTTATTTGTTTTTGTGTTCGTATAAGAATTGATTTTTTTCGTCACAGTTTTATGCAAGGTTTGATTACGACACTGGACTGCATCAAAATAAGATAACTTCACACGCATATAGATGACAATGAATAATTGAAAATAAGATAAAATGAGGGATTGTGAGCAGTGCAGTATAAGTAATTATTGTGTCCCGTACTTGCCAGGGTTAGTCTGGATACGTATCTGGCATGCATGAACACAGACTTCCAAGAAACAATATCTATGGTGAGATGACGGAAGGCAGAAGAAAGCACGGTTGCCAGCGCAAGATATATAAGGACATATAGCACGAGACGCTTAAAAACGTAATTGCTCATCACAACAAAGGTTGCGGATTCGATCCCCGCTGGAACCCAGATTTTTTCATATAGGATTCCAGTCTGGTTAACACTGAGGGCCTATAAAAACGTCTTTCTAGTTGGCTGGAAGAGATTGCTACATGGTAATAAACTCACCAGGTTAAAAAAAATCAAAAAAAGATATAGTCAAATGACGTAGAACTGTAACTGTAACTGTATATCAAGAATCTAATGAGACAAACTGCAAGTACTGAAGATCCTTGCACTTAAAGGGGTATTCTCATTTCATGGGCAAAAACATCGACGATTTTTAAGTTTTTTTTTTCGGTGAACGAATATTTTTTGAAATTCTGTTTTTTAGGACATATTTATTTATCTTTTAAGAATATTTTCAAAAAAATTCATGATAAAAATAAAAACGCTTTTGTTGTTAGTAAGTCGGAAGTAAGGCAGCCCGTACATGGAGGGGGTCTATTAAACCCGTAATTGTGGCTGTTGTACAAGTCTGAAAATTTAAAAAATAAATTGTTTTACTCAGAAAGCATGTGGCTATGGCTAGTACTAGAATAATAATAATAATAATAATTAGAAAAAATGGCGGCTTGTTGAATTTAAAAATCCATTTTTTTAAATTTTTTTTTGTCTTTAGAGGAGTGAAAAAAATCGAAAAAATTAATCGATTAAATAATTCTAGTACCAGCTATAAAAAGAGTGACAACAAAGAGAATAAGTACTTATTCATTAAAATTGGTTTATTAGATTTGGAGTTATTATGGGGAATAGTTTAAATAAAGTGATTTTTCAGGAAACACGTTTAAAGTTTCAAGTGCGATTTTTACACGAATATTTTTTACTGGTAATCAGCAATTTCAGGGCCATATTAACTTGTTTAAAAATCCCGACAAACTAAATATCAAGTCATCATTCCAAGAAATCCTATCGGACGAGAATTTTCAGAAAATAAGGCTGCTGCCATAACAATAGACGACCCGAAAGCTGCGAAGTTCAGGTAATTTTTTCGACCGGCGCGCTTGACTATAAACCCTCATAACTTTTCGATTTTTCAATATTTTCGAACATTTCTTACTGGAAATGGTTTAGAAAAGATTATAAAAAAATAAAATGAAAAAAAAATCGATTTAAAAAAAAAATCAAATTAGAATATGCCCTTAATTAATATCCATTGGCATCAACGTCAAGTATCCTGACATCCTACGTTGTATTGTGCCTTCTATTATACTCGTTACGAGTAAATATTACAAGTGACGAGTATAATATAATGGACATTTATTCATCTAATAAAATTATGATTTTCTTTAATTTCTGTAGAATTTGTTGCAAAGTAATAAACCCGCAAGACGTGCCATGTGTATCCACGTAAACAAAAATAAGCTACTTGTATCTTCAAAAACGACCACTGAACAAATGATTGAGAAACACAGGTAAACGGCAATATGTCAGCCACCTCAGTTCATAGTTTCCAGAAAACGCGTTTAAAATTTTGAGATTATTGTCTGAGTCATTCCGGTGCGGCGTAATTCCTGTCTAATTTATAGTTGCAACTTCGTAAATATTAAGAATTTTCTTTTGAGAACATATTTTTAAAGGTCTAAACTTTAAAAATATGCATAAAAAAATAACTGGTGATTTTTTATGAGAAATAAATAACATGTGGTTTTTTCCAAAAGCACACTTAGTTGTAATTACACTTTACAGAATGTCAACGTAGAGGCTAAGCAAGTAGAATCTAAAGTAATTTAGTAAGTTGAATCTTTCATCTCAATATCTAATGTCCTTCTTAATTTTTGTAGAGGCAATTCCGGCAAAGATGCACCTCTTATTTAACTTGGTTGGTCTTAGGCAAACCGTAAGTTTAATGAATTTGCTAAATTTAAGATATAACAATTATTTTGCTGTCTTAATACTCTTCTGAAAGAGAGGCTTGAATAAATATTTCTGGATATAGTTCTTTTAAAACAATAAGAAGGTTTAATAAGAATGAAGAAGTAATAACTTACGTGTGCGGAAAACTTAGTGAACAACATTTATCTGAAAAAAAAAAAACATTTACCTACCTCGCATATAAATAAGACATTCACATATTGTATATAATATATAAGTCACAAGACTTGTAACGTAAATACATAAGTTTGTTTAAGCTTAACATTAGTTGCGCTGAAGAGACCAAGTACCTACATATCCAGGATTACTGGAGAAAACTTACTAAGTATAAACTTTTGCTTTATTACCATTGCGGTAATATGTTAACTGAAATCAAAAGAGGAAATGGTTCAACTCGACTAAAGTATCCACACTTTTTACATGAAAGAAAAAAATCACTTAAAAAAATTATATTGTAATTTTTTGGAAAAAAAAACGTAAATTTTTGAGTTTAAATACATTTTATGACGATTGTCGTGAATAGTTATGATCCTTATATGATCTTTTCTGAGGTATTTCCACAGCTTATGGACATATCTTTCAATAAGACATTTCCATGGTTAAGTTGACATGACGGCTGTCTTACAATCTGGTTGTTACGTCTTTGATTCTAATAGATACCCAGATTTATAAAAAAAGGTGGCAATCAATCTGTTTTTCGCTTAAGGCTTGACTTACACCTTTTTAGGTTGATTGGAAGAGATTACCACGTGAAAATAAATCACCCAGGTTGTACTGTACCATATACAATGAAAGTATTATACCATACAATGTATTACAAAACGGATTTGAAAACGGAAAGCCTATTTATTTAACACTGATGCGAATATATCTAGCAGATTTACATCTTAAATAACAATTGCTTCCAATAAACCCTTTTTGTGTAACTTGATTTTTCTTTTCAAAGAACTGTTCGTAAATAAATTTGTCTGTTATCATTTTAATGGTTTTCGCAAAACAATTCCTCTTTAATATTCATTTGAAATTCAATTTCACTAGATTGTATATGGAAATCTTAGATAATACGTTTGAAATTTAAAATTTTTATATGTATATTAGGACTTCAAAGTCTGTACAACTTTTAAAATATTTAATTTAAATCCAGGGGTCTGGAAACATTTTCTAAGACTGGACTTAATGTATTGGGTGTTAACATAAGTTTTGTCCGTTTTTTTTTCAAATTTAAAAATGAGCACCAAAAGTAAAACAAAATGGTAAATGTGTTACGTCATTCGAAAGAAAATTTCCTGTTATACAAGATATTGTGTTTGCTTTTACGTTACATATATTATTTTATTAGATTACAAGCCTTCAAAATGGAATGTCAAGTAGACGAAAGTGAGCATTTTCGACACCTCCTTCTGTTCGCGTTCAATCGAGAAAATAAAGCTGCCAAAGCTGCTCGCGATATTTGCTAAGTGTACGGTAAATATGCTTTGAATGAAAGGACAGTTTGTTGATGGTTTTTGCGTTTCAAAGACGGAAATTTCGACCTGAAAGACATAGAGCGTTCCGGACGATCAGTGGACTTCGATGAAGACCTCTTAAACCATATTATTCATGAAGATCCCCTTCAAACCACGGTAGAATTGGCTGAGCAGATGAATTGTAGTCTCATGATTGTACTCGTATACCGCCATCTTAAATCAATGGGAAAAGTCCAGAAGTTTGGCGCTTGGGTTCCACATGTTTTGAATAAAAACAACAAAAATCAATTGTCGAACGTGAACAGAAGGAGGTGTCGAAAATGCTCACTTTCGTCTACTTAACATTCCATTTTGAAGGCTTGTAATCAAATAAAATAATAAATGTAACGTAAAAACCAAACACAATATCTTGTAGAATAGAAAATTTTCTTTCGAATGACGTATAAAGTTTACCATTTTGTTTTGCTTTTGGTGCTTATTTTTAAATTAAAAAAAAAAAACGGACACAACTTATGTTAACACCTAATATTTTCTGAAAAAAAAAAAGTTTGTTAAGCTTCTTTCTAAAAAGTATATATTATGTAAATGTTTGCATAATTCTCTTTTTTGATACTTTGTAATTTTTAATGGTGAATGTGAAGAAATAAAAGTAATAAAAAATTATTTAAAATAACTTTGTGTATCTACCACAGTCAAGTACTTATAAAATTTATAAACATAAAATTCGCCAATTTTAAGCAGGAAAAACAAATGCATTAATAAAATGTATTAATATTATTAAATACAACTTTTATTGGCGATCCCAGCGGCTTAGTTGGTGAAATATTAGTCTTCTCTCGAGGGATGCGGATTTGATTTCCATTGGTTTTCAGTTTTTTTAAAAAGGAGTTCCAGTGAACTTTTCCCCTCAGGTGTCTTAAACGTCTTTCTGAGTGGTAGGAAGATATTGCCACAAGGCAATAAATCTACTAGATTGTACTGCATACAACAACACTGCCATAAAATATAAGTTTAGATCACCTTGCACATTATGATTTAAGGGTATTCTACTTTAGATGCGTTAATTTCGGGCGTTTTTTAAGACTGAATAAAAAAAAACTAAAAACGTTTTTCGAATGCATTTTTTTCCAGTTCGTTTATTGATGACTAGAGAAGGTACAATTTTTTTTTTAATTCAAGATGTTAACTGCTGCTATATCTTGTCGTAAAAAAGGGGGTAAGTCGGTCGACATGATTGAAGCTTTTTCGTAAATTTAAAATAAAAATCATACACAGTTTCTTAATAAAAAATATTTTTTTTATAGTTGGAGCCAAAAAAAAAAAAAGAATCGTAAAATTGTGTCTGATTGAAAGAAATCAATTTTTTACCCTTTTATTTCAAATATAAATTTTTTAGTTTATCAAGGTAGGAACGATATAAAAACATTTATCAAAGCTTTATACTAATTTTAAAGGCAATCGGTTGGATAAAACTTGAGATTTTATGTCGACCAGGTTGAAAAAAAGTAGTTTTGAGAAAAACGCGTTTAAAATTTAGAGATTATTGTCTGAGTCATTCCGGTGCGGCGTAATTCCTGTCTTATTTATAGCTGCAACTTTGTAAATATTAAGCATTTTAAAATTTTCTTTTGACAACATATTTTTAAAGGTCTAAACTTAAAAAATATGCATAAAAAATTTTTTTTTTTCAAATTTCTAGACTAGAATACCCCCTTAAGGTAAAGTTTTTTATAAAGAAAAGAGAACTAAATGATAAATTTATAATCAAAAATTTTCGTTAATCTGTCTGTAAACTGTATGATGTTCCATTCAGTTCAATTTTTTCAATACGCTTTTTCTGGTATTTTATGAGATTTGAACTCGTATGACAGTCAATCAATTAATTATCTTAGTAATGAGTCTATTTAGATGTGACAATAGGTCAAACGACAAAAAAAAAATCTGGTTTAATGTTTTCAATTCTTTGTATATGAGATTTCAGTAGAATGCAGCCGTGACAGACGTTTTTTTTCTACCTGTGAACACCTGTTTAAAAATAATATTAAGTCTAATAGTCCTATTTGTATAAAATAATCTCTTCAATAAACAATTAGCACATGGGTTGAACATGGCAATTGCAATATAATTAGTACAAATTATCGTTCTTGAAGAAACACTTGTCATGAAGTGAAATTTAATTAGTGTACACCAAAAAAATAATGTTAAACGAAATTGCGTTTTCATTTTCCCAACTCACAATTAACATCATAAACATATATAATCCTAAATTAAAACGGTAATAAATTTATCTTTATAATGCCTTATCAGCTTCAATGTTACCATTATTTTCAAGTATTATCACTAAACGCATTCAAATACTCAGCGTTATAAGCATAATATTCTGTTGAGGGGAATACTTAAGAAAATATCAGTTATCACAAAAGCCTCCTCGTTGGAGGGCAAAAACAAATATTAGGAGCTCCTTGAAGGGTGAAATAAACAAGGCCAGATTTAACTCGAGCATATTTCTCGGTGGCTTTTGTTTGGCAAGTATTATACGAAAATTATTATAGATTTGTTATATTTAGTAAGTCTGAGAGAATGATGCGGTATTTTATTACATTATTCTTATTTTAGATTGAAAATTAGATAACGAGAAATTATATTTTAAGCTGGAAAAAAGCTCTACGTTTAAGTAGAACTTATTTTGAAAAATTAGAAGTTATCATTTAAGCGATTATCATTAATACAACACGAGAGAAAGTAAAGAAATTTTGTTATCGGACAAACATGCTTCCGAGGCATGATAAATACGATAATATATTGAAAAGTGTTTTGATGCAGACAACAAGGTGAACAATATACTTCTTATTCGCCAATAAAACAATTGCAAAATCTACAAAAATAATTTTACACAATGTTATTGTACTCGTATATTAGTACCCACATTGGTATAAGGAATTAAATCATAGACATTAAGGAAATTAAATGCATGCTTGGCGAAAAATATCGAGATGTATGAGTAAGGATGAGGCAAAGGATATTTGTGTGGACAGGAAGGTATGGAGATTTGTTCTATTTTCCTACCCTTAAAGGAATATGGTGTGATGACATATATGTGTATGTATGCATGCCCTTTGAAATGTGTCAACGTCAACTGAAACTGGAAATCGTATGTTGAACCCCATTTCATAACCAATTTTCACATTTAATATTATATTAACAATTGCGATAAACCTACCAATATTGTATTACATAGTTCAGGTAAAAATGTTGAAAGACGTGTTGCTGTAAAAAAAACAAGATCAACAGCGTACTTAGTACTATATTTATCAATAAATAAATCGCAAAACCCTCAAAATGATCGTGCAAAGTGGAGTGCTAATACCCAGTCGGATGAAGGAAAGTGAAACTTAGCATTTAAAAAGGGAATGAGAGTAAAGTAAGTGCAGTAGAAATGTGTGCGTGCGATTAGAAAGTAGCTGAATTATTATTTTAACAAAACTTGAATAATCTAAAGAGAATAGCTGTTTGAATGTATTACCTATAAGAGTTTTATTTTAAACAGTTTGGTTTAAAAACATATCCTTTATTTCTGTGGCGTTATGACAGAAGTTGATATGTCCGTTTTTTTGTCATTTTGTGTTTATTCTCCCAATTTATAGAAAATATTTCTCAGCATGTTGTGGTAAAACTTAGTGTGTCAGTTATTATCCAAACAAAAGATACACGTATTATATATAATTGGGAAAAACTTAAAAAATGCTTTATTTATACTGATTTTAACAGCTTATCAAAGTTAGTATTTCTTCTCCTGTAAACTTAGGTAAAACTGACATATCAACTTGTGCCATAACGCCACAGATTTATATTAATATTTTTATTGTTATTTTATAATATTTGAACTTGATTCCTCGTGTATTTTCATATGAATTTATGATACAATACATTGCATACCCTTAGACACTTGCTAGGTAGAATATAATACTTTTTTTTTTATATTTATGGTTTTCCTATATATGACAAAGAACGGAATGATTGAGTAACGGAGACATTTGTTGGGAAGGTTTGTTTTAAAGAGGATTAAAAAAGAATATAGAGTTGGTTTGAGAACAATGAGATTAAGTTATTAAGAATTTAAAACAAAACAATTTTAAATAACGTTGTCTAAAATTAATGAATAGGAAGGGAAATAAAGACTGAAGAACAATGAACTGAGAGAGTCGGAGAGATTATGTCCGAGTGAGAAAGATAAGAATTATGTGAAGAAGTAAGAATGTGGTCAAGAGACAACGATTAGTCCGTGTTGAGATAACTGTTCAATTTTCTATTTCGGCTTACGGCCAAAGGGGTGTGATGGGAAGATATAAATGTATAAACACATCTTAACATCTCAATTTAAAGAAATATCTCTAAGAAATATAAAAAAATAACATAAAATCTTTATTTTTAGAAAAATATTAATATTAAAAGTTTGAGCCATGTTACTCGGGTTTCGATATATTTACTTAAGATAAATGTTGGTGTAATTATATTACTCGGGTTTCGATATTTTTACTTAAGATAAATACTAGTGTAAAAAAAAAACTCGGGTTTCGATATATTTACTTAAGATAAATACTGGTGTAAAGATATTACTCGGGTTTCGATATATTTACTTAAGACAAATACTGATGTAAAGATATTACTCGGGTTTCGATATATTTACTTAAGATATTACTGAGGTTTCCATATACGTATTTCCTTAAGATATTTATACTGGTGTAAAGATATTACTCGGGTTTCGATATATTTCCTTAAGATAAATACTGGTGTAAAGATATTACTCGGGTTTTGATACATTTACTAAGGATAAATACTGGTGTAAAGATATTACTGGGGTTTCGATACATTTCCTTAAGATATTTATGCTAGTGTAAAGATATTACTCGAGTTTCGATATATTTACTAAAGATAAATACTGGTGTAAAGATATTACTCGCGTTTCGATATATTTACTTAAGATAAATACTGGTGTAAAGATAAATGAAATCGTACAAATTCTCGAAATTTTCAGGAATTTATTAAATGATGGATTTAAATTTTAAGCGGATCAACGTTCGTCTTTACTATTTTTTGTAACGTAAAAAAAAAAGTTAAAACATGTGATAATTAAAAAAAAATTCTCAATAGGCATTTGAAAGAATGCCAACCTTAAACGTGAAAATCAAGGAACGAATTATATAAACAAAACGTGAGACGAACACAAAGGACGGCATTGTTAGGAAATTAATAGTTTCCAGTGTTCGAAATTTAAAAAAAATCATTCTCTTGCGAGATTCGTACTAAAACCACTTTCGTTAAAATTTTTAAATGCAAATTATCTTTTATAATATTTTACTAAGCGACGATATCAATTAGAGCAGTGCTCCGCAACCGGTGTGCCGTGAGCCGAGTACAGGTGTGCCGCGGTCAAATTCAATGTATTTGACATTTTACAATTTTTCATTATGTATTTAATACACAATGACAAATTATTTTTCATAATATTGTCTATTTTTCAAAATGTAGTATATAATAATTATTATAACTAAATAATTTTTCAATGGTCCCCCAGCGCCTGGTGCCAACTGTTGAAAACTGCGTAGTGTGCTTTTGTACACACCATGGCCGCACCAAATTAGTCATAGATAAAGAAAAATGGCCCTTCTGCGCGTCGCTAAAGACTCATGCGCATGCGTTATACTGCATTTGCACGCGTTACATCACGTTCACTCGTCCGTTACAATTTGCACACTGCTGCATACATCGAGAAGCATTGATGGTCAAGAATTTGCCGGAGGAAATTTTGAACACGATGAATGAATGCATTAAAATGGCAGGTATCCCATTAATTAATTATTATTTTATAAGAATTATTAAGATTGCGTAAAAATAAATATGTTATAGTTTTATGTATGTATACTTTTCAAATAAAACGTAAAAATTTATTGTAAAGTTTGTGTATCAAGTATACCTGTATATTTTAGCTTTTGGTGTGTCGCGGAGTTCTAGGAAGAATTTTGGTGTGTCGTAGGTGAGAAAAGGTTGCGGAGCACTGAATTAGAGGCTAAAACCTGTTTTTCTTGTTTATTTTTGTTGTCCATTAGTGGCTGGAAAATAACAATGTATGGAGGAAACAAGACACAATCTTGAATGTGGAGAAAAGATTAACTTCTTAAATTTTACTAAAACTGAATATCATACTACTTCTCCGAGCTCTTTATCAAGCAAACTTAATCATAACTCTTGGGTTTAACGTTTCTTATTAAAAAATAATGAGTGAAATGCGAAGTTGAAAAAATAGGGACGAGTTATTTTGGAATGTGTAACAATAGATACCTAGCTCATGGTGATCGACCGATCCGGAAAACTTACAAGATCCACTGAACTAAACCATGTTGAGACAATTCATGAATGTGTAACAATAGATACCTAGCTCATGGTGATCGACCGATCCGGAAAACTTACAAGATCCACTGAACTAAACCATGTTGAGACAATTCATGAATGTGTAACAATAGATACCTAGCTCATGGTGATCGACCGATCCGGAAAACTTACAAGATCCACTGAACTAAACCATGTTGAGACAATTCATGAATGTGTAACAATAGATACCTAGCTCATGGTGATCGACCGATCCGGAAAACTTACAAGATCCACTGAACTAAACCATGTTGAGACAATTCATGAATGTGTAACAATAGATACCTAGCTCATGGTGATCGACCGATCCGGAAAACTTACAAGATCCACTGAACTAAACCATGTTGAGACAATTCATGAATGTGTAACAATAGATACCTAACTCATGGTGATCGAACGATCCGGAAAACTTACAAGATCCACTGAACTAAACCATCTTGAGACAATACATGAATGTGTGTATACCTAGGTGTAGCCTGAGCGATACTGGAGGCTGCAAGGTGGAGGTTCGAAGAAGAATCGGAATTGCCAAAAAAATGCTATGGGACATCTTGTGAAAATATGGAAATACCGCATCATTACAAAAAACACGAAAAAGAGACTCATTCAAACACTGATCTTCACAATACTTTTGTGTGGTGCTGAAACTTAGACCTTGAGAGAATCGGAAAGAGGACGGACCGATGCCTTTGCAACAAGAGTTTTGCAACAATTTATATATTTTTAATATAAGTATATATAGTATTCGCCAGAATATCACAACAATATTTAGAAATAGTTACTAACTTTGTGCTCTCCTTTATTAATATAAATAACGTAATATAAACAAAACATTAAGGACAATACTTTGCCTCTGGAGTTGAGTAACCCTGCATCAACATGTATGAAGCTTTTAATTTTGCAAAGCAACTTGCATCTCGTTCTACTAATGAGGCCATGTGTTTTCTATATCTCAATATCTATCCATAAAATTCCCACAAAATTCTCAAAGATTATCAAATAACTTTAAAACAATGACTGTAAATTATTATTGCTACTACCTTTTGTATCTTCATGTTAGTTTGAGATAAAGTTTTGTATTATTTGTCAATAATTTTAAGTACTTTATTACCTGTCACATGTTCATTTGTATATAAAGACACTGTTGTGTCGTTAATTAAATAAATAAATAAATATAGCGTTGGCGCAGAATGCTCCGGATATCATGGACAGCCATGATAACACATGTGTCCATCTTGGCCGAGATCAAAATCAAGGATCGTCTCTAGTCATTGTGTATGTGACGTGTCCTGCAGTATTTTGGCTACATCGTGAGAAGAGAGCCGAATAGCCTGGAAACACTTGTGGTCGTCGGAAGCGTTGAAGGAGCGAGAACTCGAGGAAGACTCCCAACCAAATGGAGTGACCTGATCAGGACTGCGACGAGTTTTTCAACATAGGATGCTTTGCGATCGACCTGAGACAGATTTAGATGGAAGGAGACCATTTAAAGGGTCATCGATGGCTGCCGCCATTCTCAGACATGAGGGATATGACGATGCGGAAAGGAACAAAAGATAATAATATTCTGATAATAGATTGCTTCACAATTTGACATGATATATTTGAACTCTGGATTTCATAGATTCTATCACATTTACTCACAGTCAGGCCTGAAAAAAGTGTCAAATTGGAAAGTAAAAATAACAAATTAATTTCTCAGTTCTCAGGCTTTAGGTAAGAAGTATGAGAAATATAATAGCATTTTATGGTGATATATATGGAAGTGGATGAGGCGAAAGCTTAGAACTTGAATGAAAATGCCTCTGCCTTCTAGAAAAGGGATTTGACGTTATGGTGTGTCCTTTTTCAAATAGATGTGTGTGTATGAACTATTCACAAGACTATGCTAATAGTCTTGTGAATATTTGATTGTGAACGATTGCTTATGCAGCGTCTAATGTTTGAGCAGGTGTCTAGATCATTTCGAAATATTAATGGCGTAAGTTTTATAGGTTTAGAAAAAATCCTCTGTAAATTGTAGCTTTCAAATATCTACTGTCTCTAGTTAATAGCCATTTGACAATTTCTGATGATGAATATTCTGCTTTGTTGCATAAAATTACGGTAGATGGTACACAAATGCATCGCATTACATATGGATCTATATTTGCAAAAAATACCCAATCCCCATTTTACTTGATCTGAAACAAACATCATATCACCGTTGAAATTGAAAAAAAATATCACGGCTTTCACTCATTATTGGTTCATATGACACCATACGGAACAATTAATTTTTTTAATTCAACGCTGAATTTAAACATGAAATACGTATATGATGGCTTGATATTTATACACATGCAATATTGATCTAGGTTTTTTTTCGATATTTTAACTGAACAAAAAAATAGATTTTGTGGATAAAGTTGTTTTTGTACACAAAAAATAATATTTACTTTTCGTTTTTATTACTTTTAAAAAAATATAAGTACACGTAATTATTTTAAGATTTTCAAAATCAATAGTTATTTTTTCTAGAACATGTTATCTTTGAAATACTAGCTGAACAAAATATCCACAGTGTGTCAACTCCTTATTTAAACTGATGAGCCGAGGTTAATTCAATAACAGTGTAACACGGTTGCTGAGAAATTTCTATGGAAAGTTATGGCGAGGACAAGAGCAGCTACAAGTATACAGTGTCATATGGTTAATAGTTAATACGGAACAAGACGAACTTTGCACTTAATGGCCGGAAGTAATGGCACACCATATCGGTGGACGAGAGACTGGGGCTCAGGGCTGGTGTTTAGTTATGATTTGCGATAGTTCACGGAAGTACTCAGAAACGTACGTTTGTTTAAAAGATAAAGCCTTCATCATATATTATGATACTTTATATATATATATTTAAAAAGGAACAAAAATATTTAAAATGTATTGAACAGATACAATGTCGTCTACTGATGGCTGTGATTCCCGTATACACATGATGGTACAAGAAGATAAACTGCTGGATTTCCCAATTTTGCTATTCATCATTACTTTTAGAAAATTTAATGTTTTAAAAATTCATTATAGGGAGGGGGATATATTGTATGTTATATAAATAATACTTTACAATATCAAAACTGATAAAAATGTGTTAAATTCGTCAAAAAGTCTAAGATAATTAAAAAATAACTCAGTACATCGAAACACTAAAAAATGCATCAAAATCAACCAAAAATGATTTGAAAATCGTAAAATATAAAAAATACATCACAATATCGATAGTTTTCAAAAGAAATGTCATTTTTTGTTTATTTTATCCAAATATATATTATGTGTATTTGAAAGAATATTAGAAAAAAAACGATTTAATGTCAAATGCGTTAAAAATTATCGAAAAGAGCTTAGCAACTTACTTAAACAAAATATACAATTTTAACCAATATTTTGTAAAAATAAATATCTTTTAAAAAATGACATCTATGCTTAAACCCAACAAAGAATTAAAAACTCCCTTAATTTTTTTTAAATTATCATAAAAGGCTCATGAAAATAAAAACGTTTTCACAAACGGTAATTTTTTCCCGTTTTGCTCATACTAAAATGTGGAACGTGAAAGTATTATTTATACTTAAAGGAAATTTTGCTATATCTGTCTGTATGTATGTTAGTATCGCTTATCTTAAGAATCTTTAAATTGATTTTGATTTCATTTACAATTCTATATTTAATTTATGAGAAAGCATAACGCTTACTTTTTAGGAGACTCGATAGCTGCTTTAAAAGATAAATCAAAGTAATGTACGGATTAACTGATGTAACTACAAAAATATCCGCAAAAGCTTCGATTTAAAGAATCAAGTCTACAAAAGCTCCCTTTACACATTTTATGATAAGTAATTTTTAAACACTAATATTTCAGATGAATATGGGAAAAATCTTCGAGTATTGAAAAAAAAAACGAAGCTTACATAGGTGCCAAAGGTATTTACAAACATTGATAAAAGTATTCCCACTAAAAATATACAGCTTACGTAGAAATTAGAAAGATGATAAGTATTTTCACTAAAAATCTACAGCTTACATAGAAGTTAGAAAGATAATAAGTATTTCCACTAAAAATCTACAGCTTACATAGAAGATAGAAAGATAAAAAGTATTTCTACTAAAAATCTACAGCTTACATAGAAGTTAGAAAGATAATAAGTATTTCCACTAAAAATCTACAGCTTACATAGAAGTTAGAAAGATAATAAGTATTCCCACTAAAAATATACAGCTTACGTAGAAATTAGAAAGATAATAAGTATTTCCATTAAAAATCTACAGCTTACATAGAAGTTAGAAAGATAAGTATTTCCACTAAAAATCTACAGCTTACATAGAAGTTAGAAAGATAATAAGTATTCCCACTAAAAATATACAGCTTACGTAGAAATTAGAAAGATAATAAGTATTTCCATTAAAAATCTACAGCTTACTGTTACAACTGAACCTATTTACGTAAATTTAGAGAGCAGCGTTACCTCCATTCAACAAAGACAACAATACTTCTGCATTTTTAATAATGGTTTTCTCACAATAATTACACTTACCCCGGTCTCAGCGGCACATGAAGAAAATTAAGAACAAGGATTCTTTGGTCTCAGATCGCGTTGGGCTATCATAAATGAGATAGGCTAAGCCTCCAAGGCATCTGATCGTGGACGAGGTGAATAACAGAAAGACACATACATTGGTGATAATACTTCGTTTAATTTAATGCAATATTGTTAAAAAAAACTCCGCATTAAAGCCGAGAAAAAAAACATAATACAAAAATTAATATACCAGAGTAGGCAGACTAACAATTGGGCTCGCAAGAGAGATTGATTCCTGTTCGATATTCATTACACACAAAGAAGGATATGAGGCGATGAAAGCCAGCAATGGCCGGATACAATATAAAAAATTCACTCACCCCCGATTAACCTGAATATCCAAAAAGAATAAGGCCGTAATGTCTATACTCCCAGAAGTGGTGGACGCAAGCCGAATGATAACAAAACCAGGCCAAGCCGGTACGACTCCTTGGTACACCGGATGATGCAATGCTTCCCTCGGGGAAATTTCCCACCCTCCGATACGAACTTCGTTCTGGCTGCCAGCGCGGTAAGCGGAGTAACTGCGGCGCAGTTATTTGAGCAATCCCGTATCGTATTCGCTCGAGATCCTCAGCAGACTCTCAATTATCACAGCGATAATAATCCAAGATTATTGTTCCTCGAGCGGTATTACCAAGCTGGTAATCCGCGCCACGGCTCGAAACCGTTGTGGCTTGGAGAAACTTTCACGAACTCAATTATTAATTCGTATGATCCCAGAAGGAGATGATAACTCCGAACTGAAGGTAATTGACCGATAAACTTTAACGAAAAAACTAATTATTAATTCGTAATCACCCCGACCGGAGCCGGTCGTAATGACTCAACTAGTTGTCGTGACGGTACCGCCCGTAATGGCTCGCTGACCTTCTTCCCGCCTCACACCTGTACATCGCGCGCGTGATGCAATCTATCCCGTCCATAGCGTTTGTAAGCGATTTCCGGATTGGCCAAATCTTTGGTCCGGCAGAAACTCGACCAATCACGCTATTGCATCATGCTTTGTTATGAGATCATGCGTCATTACTTATCCCTCGTAATCAGAACAAAGGGAAAGTACGTTTCAATTCCGCTCGTAACGACAATCAATTTCGCGCGTTATTTTTCCCCTTGGATAGTCTCAAAATTTCTTACCCGTCCTTTATGAGAGAATTAAATATACTCCTAACACTCCATCTTAAGTTATAAAAGAAAACAAAAAAAACAAACAAAAAAAAAAATATCATTCCTAGAGTATAGACACATCAGCTGTAGGCAATTATAAGGAGCAAGGGGTGTATGTCCCCCCTACTGGATACGGTCTCGTGGCCGATTTACCGGTTGTCAGCATTTGCCTGCAGGACACCCCTAATTGGTGTAAGGGAACCTAGCCGCAAGGAAACCACGGAAACCTTACGATGACAACACACTACTGAATCTACTATAGCCCATAACCTAATACTAAGGAGCACGGAACAATCCTCCTGTAACTCCTCACAATAATACAGAGAAATAGCTTTTCCAATACTGGTTTAACCACAGGGTAACCAGCACGAAAACAATCGCATAAGACAGCTAGTACAATTCCTTAAACAATTACAAAAAAAAATAACCCAGACAATAGATTATAGACAAATTCACATAAGGCATGGTCACTGGATACTTCAAAGGGGATCAGATACAAAACAAAAAGACTTCCAATAAAATTACAATAACACAAAATATTATAGATGGTCACCCTGTATTCCAAAAGTAGGCCGTCAACAAAACAAAGAATTAATGATCTTACATAAAACACGGCTGGTGATACATCAAAGGGCAGAGCAGAAACAAACAAAAAGGACTCCACATTAAATAAAAAAAAATAAAAAAACAAAATTATATTATACATGGTCACCCTGTATCACAAAAAGGTAGGCCGTCAATAATAACAAGGAGATAATGATTTTACATAAAGCACGGCTGGTGATACATCAAAGGGCAGAGCAGAAACAACAAAAAGGAATCCACATTAAATAAAAAAAAAATAAAAAAAAAACAAAATTATATTATACATGGTCACCCTGTATCACAAAAAGGTAGGCCGTCAATAATAACAAGGAGATAATGATTTTACATAAAGCACGGCTGGTGATACATCAAAGGGCAGAGCAGAAACAACAAAAAGGAATCCACATTAAATCAAAAAAAAATAAAAAAAACAAAATTATATTATACATGGTCACCCTGTATCACAAAAAGGTAGACCGTTAATAGATAATTAACCCACCCCTCCTCTCAGGGCATCATGCTGAGAAAAGGTTTACAACCAAATTAGTTAATCACCATTCATCCTCTCACTAAACACTGCAGCCTGTTTCGCGGCTGACCTTAAAGATAACACTGGACACTTACTTAATTATACACTTACAGGTTTTATACGGGTGACTCTACTCCTCCATTGCCAACCTCGACCCCTCACTGTGAACAGAGATCAATCATTACAAGCCCAAATCCAGCCCCCACGCCAAGGACTGCATTACACATTTCTACAATCCCTACTGCCCACCTACCTGGTATAATAAGTGGTAATTATTACGCAAGCCAATGTAATCAGATAAGGACCGAAAATTCTTTCGAGACGGAATTTTTTTTTTTTTTTAAAAGACACTTTCTAAACTATTAGGAAATCTACCATAGCTAGAACGATGCAGAATCGGCTGTTCAATGACTGTCCTACACAAGGCTCACATCTACCCTCCCCCTGTAATTCTACTCCATTCCTCATCTTTCTCTGTAAAGAATAAACAATATTAATGAAACATTCGCGGTTAGGCCCGATCTTAAGCAAGACACGTCCCCCGGACCCCAGACTGGAACCAAGAATCACACGAATCCACATACGCCACTGTGGATTACCAAGATCTGAGGGCCAGAACCCGCGGCTCCCACAATCGAACCCTTCCAAGCCAAAAGCGCGTGCCCACCAGAACATTCCGGAGCGGCCTCTCTGCTAATGCGGGTTCATGACGCCCGTGGTGGAGACAATTCAATACATCGCAGATGCACCGAAAGGCCATCACCAAAATTTTAACCGGTTGAGAGGCTAGCCTCTCTCAACCTGAACTCCAAGAGGCAGTTCAGGGCTTCTGCATGCTACCTTGAGCACGAGAAGGAAGATGATTACAAAAAAATAATAATACAGACAAAATACTGGATGTGTACCGGCCATCCGTAAGCCTCTTGCTGGATGTATTAGGCCATCCGTAAGCCTTTTACTGGATATATAACGGCCGTCCGTAAGCCTTTTGCTGGATGTATTAGGCCATCCGTAAGCCTTTTACTGGATGTATAACGGCCGTCCGTAAGCCTTATAAAGAATAATATTACACATAAAAATAAAAATTACTACAAAACACAATACTGGATGGATATAGGACATCCGTGAGCCCTTTTTCTGGATGTATTATAGGCCGTCCGTGTCCGTAAGCCTTGAAGAAAAATAATTTAATCACAATTATTAGGGAAAAAACAGAAAAAGGAAAATAAACACAAAACAAAAACACATAATATGGATACGCCTTGCAGTAAACAGGAATGGAAAAAATTATAGACAAAATACTGGATGAGTATAGGCCATCCGTAAACCTTTGGCTGGATGTATACAGGCCATCCGTAAACCTTTGGCTGGATGTATACAGGCCATCCGTAAACCTTTGGCTGGATGTATACAGGCCATCCGTAAACCTTTTACTGGATGTATTTAGGCCGTCCGTAAGCCTTGAAGAAAAATAATTTAAACACAATTATTAGGGAAAGAAAAGAAAAAGGAAACAAAAGGAAAATAAACACAAAAACACAAACACATAATATTAATACGCTATGCAGTAAACAGGAATGGGAAAAAAAAACAAAACTCCGAACAGATCTATTTCCTTCTGCGAGACAACCAACTCTTCGATGAGGGGTGGTTCACAGTTAACCACCCGACAAGAAAACCCATAGTACGTAACGAATTACAGAAAGGAACAAGACTATTTCCAAACAGAGAATGTGAGCCAACCTACAAGGCAACAGATCTAAACTTCTCAATATAGTGCTATAGCAAAACAGAACAGTAAATCCCAGGTTCTCATCCAGCGATGCCATTCCTCTCTATAAGGCAACAATCCCATGAACTGGTTACACCAGTATTAACCACCCGTACCACCGATGCAGGATATTACTATTCTCCAAAAAAAAAATACTAGGAGCAACTCCAATTTCCTTAAATCCTCGGGTCCAACAGCCCAAGCCAATAACTCAGATATGCAACCACCGAACTAATAACAATTTTCTAACTCCTTGAGAATCCTTGTAGCGAGGTGACTCCATCTCCATTTCCATGATAACGAGCAACTAGCCTAACAAGGTTTTCCAACGGTTCAAGCAACTATTTTCAATGGATGTCTGACTAGATTAAGGTTCAACCTTAAGAACATCCAACACGGAAGGAAGCCAACCCCTCCCTTCATTTGTATTCCTGTAGATTCTACAGACTCTTTACCATACGGACTATTATCCGAAGGTAATTTTCAAACATCAACCATCCTCAATGGGTCTTGCACTAAAGCAATGTTCAACCTTATGAACACCCGATACTGAAGGAAGCCTACCCCTCAGTACATAAGAAATTCTGTATACTATACAGATTCGTTACCCTACGGACTATCATCCGAAGGTAGTTTATAAACAGCACCCATCCTCCACGGGTCTTGCACTAAAGCAATGTTCAACCTTATGAACACCCGATACTGAAGGAAGCCTACCCCTCAGTACACAAGAAATTTAGTACACTCTACTCGAGGCTCTCAGCATTCCGTCACTCATGGTCCAGGCCCAGGCTCTGAGCGCCAGATACTCTTTAAAAATAATAACCACACTAATCACGGGGAAGAGTACCAAACCCATACATAGAACATATGGACATGACTCCATACGAGATTGCCTCACGACTAGCTCACTGTTAAATCACCCTAGCGGAATTATGAACTCTCACTGGTGATGTTATTTATAAAAAAAACTCTACTGCCATTCATCAAAGAATTCGACAGTGCATACTGTCAAGGTATGATTTAAACATTAACAAGAATATAACGAAAATTTAATTTAAGAACCTGTACTTTCCCGACCATGAATGACTCCCAATTAGGCACCGATGAGCCTATCACTACTCCATATACTATTAGCCTTCTTATACTCCACCGGGTCACTAAATAGTGGACACCGGACTGGATCTAACCTACGCATGCGCATCCCTTCTCGTGCGACGACGGCTTACTGCCTACGGCATGCGACGGCGGATCGAGACCACGGATACTTGGTATACCATTTGCAACGATGGGTCAAGACAACGTGAGACAACGTGATTCAACTACCTACACAACGCCAAACGATTTATAACCGTAAACGAAACGGAATTGATTCTCGATTGCTACTACTCTCAATGGTAAAGGAAATCCAACCGCAATGCAACGGAAGCGAATATCTATTCCGCGTCTCACAAGCTACCGGTATCAATTTGTTAATACAACGCGAGACAACGAACGGCTAAATAGATTATTCTGCGGTAAAGGAGATTCTACTATGACGGAAACGGAATTGATAATAATATAATTCGTCTCCCGTGGCCTGACGGCATTTGTCAGGGCAACGCGAGAGGACGCACTTCACACCATTAAGGTATACAAGGTTAAAGAGGATTGAATCGCAACTGCAATGGAATTGAAAAAGTATTCCGCGTCTCGCGGACGGACGGTATCAACTTGTCCGCACGACGCGAGACGACGAACTGCTAAATAGATTATTCCTTGGTAATGAGATACTAGTGTGACGGAAACAGAACTGATAATAATATAATACGTCTCCCGCGGCCTAACGGTATTTGTCAGGGCAACGCGAGAGGACGTACTTCACACCATTAAGGTATACCCGGTTAAAGAGGATTGAATCGCAACTGCAACGGAATTGAAAAAGTATGCCGCGCCTCGCGGCCGGACGGTATCAATTTGTCAGTACGACGCGAGACGACGAACTGCTGATCAGCTACTGCGTCCACTGACGCACTCAAATCGAGCCAAGCCGAAAACGGCAAATCTGGAATACTACAACGTAGGTAGGGCCGCTCTTCCCCTGAACTCGTAATCTCAATCAAGCCTTTTACAAAAAAGGAAAACTCTCCCGGTCGCTGAGTAATGCGACAAATCCGGTAACTCCGACGTACTTAATACGGGTTGGTGCCCACCCGGTCTTTTGGAAACTTAACATTCGGAGGTGGCCTAGACATATCGGGTAATATAGCCAATGGACGCGCTGGGGTGGCTCTAGCCCTCCAAAGATTGTCAGCCGTCCTCGCGGGCTCCCTTCGGGTACGCGGCTGTTCGGGGCAATGACGCGCCACATGACCAGGAAGACTACACCGAAAACATCCGCGGGAATACGGATCCCGAATATTTGGGGCACGAGATACTGGAGACAGGCTAGCACCTGTTCTTGAAACGAAAGGAGTAGGACGAGGCAACCTTCCCTCATCTCTATTCATCAGCTCGAAAGACAAGCACAGCTTTTCCAGTGCACTGACTGAAACCGGCTGAGAGCTGACCAGAACTGCACTATATCGGTGATGTAACCCGCGCCTAAATACGTTCACCAATTCCATATCAGTCAAGGGCGAATCTAAAGACTGATTCATATTTTGTACCCTAGAAACATAGTCCGTAGAGGACTCGTCTGGTTTTTGTATAGAAGACCAGATATCCATTCTCCGCTCCGTCATAAAATCTTCAGACTCGTATTTCTCTAGGAAGAGTCTCCTAACCGTGTTCCAATCCGCCATTTCCCTCTTCTTACTCCTCCTTACTCCTAAAGAACGTTAAGGCTCCGCCTCTCAAAAACTCCGGTAAGACCGCCGAGAGCGCATTCTCCTCGACCCCTCGCGCGCAACCCAATTCCTCTAGACGCGACAAAAATTCCCTCACGCAACCTTCTCCAGAAAAAGGCTCCACTGGCCACACCGAAAAATTTAAATTCCACTGAGGGGACGAACGTGGAATACCTACACGCGCCGCCCCCTCCCCACTATACGGAGATGAACTTGCTACAGGCGAAGGTGCCAGGGTTCCCGAAACTGTCACACCCGGGTCCGTTCCCTCCAAAAACTGCGGAGCTCTCATAAGATTCCGGTAAGGTCCGCACCTAACCGGTAAGGCGACCGCCTCCGATGACGATGATACCAGACTCTTGTTAAACAAAGAGGCCTGACGCCGCAACTCGTAAAAATTATTACTAGGAACTAATCCTCTTTCAATTAATTCCCCGATTAGCCTTTCCTTCGTGGCCTTCATTATATTAACTATTGGATCCATTGCGATATCCATCCTCAATCCTATTCGTAACAGTAGGTATCAAAATCTATACCCAACGAAATCTTACTTCACCTTGTTAAACAATGCTTTACCTACACTGTTCAACAAGAACAAGAATTTAACTAAAACGTAACTATAATTCAACACCAACAACCCCCCCTTGTTGAAATGTTCCGAAATTAAGAACTAACAATTATAACCAATATGTATTATTATCAAAATTCCCTAAATCACGCTTCCACCACACCGCTTGCCACGAATCTAGAACTTAAATATCAAAGTAATTCAATTCAATATTATTCCCTCTCTTATATTACAAAGATTTGTTCCGAAAACAATTGAGTATAAGCACCAAGTGATTTTATCTAAATGTAGTAACACTATTCCCCCTTACCGCATCAACAGCGACGCAAACCGAACTACTGTAAGTTATACGCACTTTCCTCTTGCCTATCCCCGCGCAAGCTATAAGGCGAGATTGGTTTCAAACAGATGGTCTTGAAATTCCAAAAACACTGGAATACTTCACGAACGTAACCACTAATCACTTTTCTATCCGCAATTAACTAGGCACTCTTTTATTTCTTCAGTCACTTATTTTGTTTGAATTTAACTATTGCTAAATGCGTATCTAATCACTTTACGCGGCAAACTGTACTCCTGATTATCCGCAACCAACTAGACCACAGACGCCTCCTGCACAACAAAATGGCGACCCACGCTTTTATTTTACGAATTTCGCGCTAAATTATCTGAAAAAAGAACAAATTATACTTTTATACACTTTATCACCCCGTCCACTTAATCAAATACCACGGAAACCAGCACCTCTCTAAAATGGCCCCACGTACGGGCGACATTGTTACAACTGAACCTATTTACGTAAATTTAGAGAGCAGCGTTACCTCCATTCAACAAAGACAACAATACTTCTGCATTTTTAATAATGGTTTTCTCACAATAATTACACTTACCCCGGTCTCAGCGGCACATGAAGAAAATTAAGAACAAGGATTCTTTGGTCTCAGATCGCCTTGGGCTATCATAAATGAGATAGGCTAAGCCTCCAAGGCATCTGATCGTGGACGAGGTGAATAACAGAAAGACACATACATTGGTGATAATACTTCGTTTAATTTAATGCAATATTGTTAAAAAAAACTCCGCATTAAAGCCGAGAAAAAAAACATAATACAAAAATTAATATACCAGAGTAGGCAGACTAACAATTGGGCTCGCAAGAGAGATTGATTCCTGTTCGATATTCATTACACACAAAGAAGGATATGAGGCGATGAAAGCCAGCAATGGCCGGATACAATATAAAAAATTCACTCACCCCCGATTAACCTGAATATCCAAAAAGAATAAGGCCGTAATGTCTATACTCCCAGAAGTGGTGGACGCAAGCCGAATGATAACAAAACCAGGCCAAGCCGGTACGACTCCTTGGTACACCGGATGATGCAATGCTTCCCTCGGGGAAATTTCCCGCCCTCCGATACGAACTTCGTTCTGGCTGCCAGCGCGGTAAGCGGAGTAACTGCGGCGCAGTTATTTGAGCAATCCCGTATCGTATTCGCTCGAGATCCTCAGCAGACTCTCAATTATCACAGCGATAATAATCCAAGATTATTGTTCCTCGAGCGGTATTACCAAGCTGGTAATCCGCGCCACGGCTCGAAACCGTTGTGGCTTGGAGAAACTTTCACGAACTCAATTATTAATTCGTATGATCCCAGAAGGAGATGATAACTCCGAACTGAAGGTAATTGACCGATAAACTTTAACAAAAAAACTAATTATTAATTCGTAATCACCCCGACCGGAGCCGGTCGTAATGACTCAACTAGTTGTCGTGACGGTACCGCCCGTAATGGCCCGCTGACCTTCTTCCCGCCTCACACCTGTACATCGCGCGCGTGATGCAATCTATCCCGTCCATAGCGTTTGTAAGCGATTTCCGGATTGGTCAAATCTTTGGTCCGGCAGAAACTCGACCAATCACGCTATTGCATCATGCTTTGTTATGAGATCATGCGTCATTACTTATCCCTCGTAATCAGAACAAAGGGAAAGTACGTTTCAATTCCGCTCGTAACGACAATCAATTTCGCGCGTTATTTTTCCCCTTGGATAGTCTCAAAATTTCTTACCCGTCCTTTATGAGAGAATTAAATATACTCCTAACATTACATAGAAGTTAGAAAGATAATAAGTATTTCCACTAAAAATATACAGCTTTCATAGAAGTTAGAAAGATAAAAATATACTTTTTTTTCTCAGTTTAAACAAACCGAAGTTGTATATGGTATAACATACTGGTTAGTCAAAAAGTTTGGAAAGCGGAAATGAAAATACATTTTTTTTGGGGGGAAATCACTTTTATTGCTCAGTATAGTCTCCCATAAGATCAATACACTTGGTCCAACGATCTTCCAACTTTGTTGTCCCATCACGGAAGTGACTTTCTGGAAGGCCTGCAAAATACTCCTCTACGACGGCTATAACCTCTTCGTTTGATGAAAAATGCTTTCTAAGAAGGAATTTTTTGAGGTGTGAGAACAGCCAGAAGTCAGAGGAAGCTAAATCTGGCGAATAGGGTGGATGCTGCAACAATTCGTACCCCAATTCACTGATTTTCGCGATGATTTTTTGAGCTGTGTGAGCAGGTGCATTGTCTTCATGAAAAATGATTTTTTTCTTCTGCAAACCGGGTCTTTTTTCACAATTTTTTTCATCCAACTGGTCCAAAAGGTCACAATAATAATCAGAGTTGATTGTCTTACCAGTTTGGAGATAATCTATCGATAAAATTCCTTTTGCATCCCAAAAAACTGACGCTAACACCTTCTTAGCCGATTTCTGGACACGAACTCGCTTCGGAGCCAAAGTGCCTGGTTCACACCACTCCTTAGCCCCTTGTTTTGATTCAGGATCATGGTGGTAGACCCAAGTATCATCTATAGTGATGAATTGATGCAGAAAATCCTTTTTATCCTTTCGAAATTGCTCCAAATGTTGCTCAGAAAGTCGCATTCGAACGTGTTTTTGTTGCATTGTTAGCAAATGCGGCACTCATTGTGCACACAGTTTTTTGAAACCCAAAACTTCAGCCAAAATATGCCATGTTGTTCCATGTGAGATGCCTATGGTGTCAGCTATCATATCCACAGTCGATTGATGATCTTCCAAAACCATATCCTGTATTTTCGCTATAATTTCTGGTGTGGATGCACTTTTTGGACGTCCTGAGCGTGGATCGTCTTCAACGCTTGTACGGCCACGCTTAAACTCCAAAACCCATCGCTGAACGGTTGGAAATGAAGGAGAAGACTCCTTTAATACTTTCACCATCTTTGCATGGATTTCAGTAGCCGATAAACATTCCAAAACAAAGAATTTAATCACTGCACGATATTCGGATTTTTACATTGTTAAAAAATACACTGACACGTCAACTTCAAATGGCTTGTAAACAAAGAATGAATTGACAGATCGAAATGAAATTTTGAGTACGTTCTTATGAAAGATAAAATATTAAAATGGCGTAGAAATGTTGGTTTTTCTACTGCTCCATAGATCTCGCTTTCAAAACTTTTTGACTTACCTATTATGTAATCTTAAAAAATGTCCTAACGGAAAACCGTTACCGTTATTCACTTTTAATATAATGTGTAAAAAAATACTTAAATCTAATTTGCTCATAAATCGACTATTATCAAACGAAAAATCTAAAACACAATCGGGTTAAGCCGGGTATGATCACTTGTATAAAATAAACAAGAACATACATAAACTGAAATCACCACGAATTGTAATTATCAACTTTTTGAGGGAAGCAAGCCGAAAACATGTTAAAATTACAACTAAACTGTAAAATTTCAAGTCATGAACATCCATCCATTCGAATTTATTTCTCGTTACCTTGTAATTTATTTATTTTGTAAAAGAATGTGAGCAGCATGATAATTTTAATGTAAATTTTGAGTTTTCAAATTCTGTGAAAGACATGCCTTACTTACTTAGGGAAAGTTTGTATTTACTTTTGGTCTCAGCTTAGCTTTTCGGGCAAGAACTTTCCCTTATTTTCAGATAAATAAAAGCAAAAAAATAAATTATATAAAACGGTTAAATTAGAGTTTATGTATTTTTATAAATTTTAAAATTTGAAATAACATGTATATTTTTATGATTATGGTAGTTAAACAAAATACTTGTTCTTAATTATATTAAGGTATATTTCAAATTTTTTTTTCAACGGTTTGTGTGAATGAAGCGTTTAATATAATTTAACAAATATTAATTGAAATTAAACAACATTCGAACATACACGACTGACGTGATTTCATCAATAATTCACGAATTGAATTATTTATTATTGTTATAAACGTTCAATGTGATGTAATATATGCTATTATTTATTTTAAAGGTTAAATTCAATAGAAATAAACGAATATTTTTTTCTTAATTTTCTAAACCATTTTGAAAAAGTTTATTTGGAATTTCTTTTTCAATTTATTTATACCTTTACCTTTTGTATTTTTCTTTCAGGAAGATCAACGACATCTTTAAGAATAAGAATTCAATAATTACTGAAACATGTTTCATAAGAACGATATTAATTTATTATGAGTTCGTGGAAAATGTATAACATTTATTTTGATAAAGATGACATGCAAGCAAATAAATGTCTACGTGAGAACAACATCATAGCCTAATTTTCCACGAAATTCTTCCTTCTTTTAATCATAATACATTAAAATTTCAGCGTTTATATCTAGTACAGGATGGCGTAAATCAACAATTAACATTAAATTAAAATTTCTTCAATCGTTTGGAAGAACCTCTGAAAGCAAATTTTACCATCAATGTGCTGTGCTAAACACTTTAAGACCCGATCAAAATCAAGGCAACATTTTCCAAAGCCCTGTTTGTTTTCGAGGAATTCTTTGTAAATGGTTAACTTAAATTGATGTATCTAAGTAAACATTAAGAACATTGCAGTGAAATTTTTCATATCGGTTTAAAATACTTTACTTATTTACTATGGTAATTCTGCCAACATTTTCCTTAAGGGAGAGCTACGTAACATTTCTTGTACAAGTATATATACATGGTCTCACTTATCTTCGTGCGTTTTATGCATACCTTGCAAGTCCTGGAAGTTTTTTCTCAGTCGATTGAATACATATCGACACATTTTAAGACATGTTTTCTTACAATTTATTTGAAAGATCCTACAAATATTTTATTTTATTTGAACCCGAAGATTGTATTGTTGGTCTTCAAATTCAAATGCCAAAATCTTCATATCGGACACCTCACTGCACATTAAAGCAGTGTGCAGTGATGTGTCCGATATGTAGAAATCAGGAGGCTATCGACAAAAAGTTGAGCTGTTTAAAAATAGTATCTAGATGCCGTTAATATGTTCTTTTTAGGTAGATGTATAGATCACGTGAAAATACGGGGCAGGGACTCAATATTAATCTAGTTTATCACATTTAAACTCTGAATCAAGATATAAAGCGTTAATATTAATAGCACTATCTAAGAAGAGATCCCTGAGGTATTCCATACCGGCTCCCTAGTATACCGCGAGCTCTCAAACTATTCGTTTTGATTTTGCCCAATTAAGTACGAGAACATTAATTTTAAAACAAAATAGTCAATAAAAAAAATATTTCTCAGATTATACAAAATTATAAGACTAGAAGTTGCATTCATATCGATAATTTTTATTGCTACCTTGTCTTATTCCAAATCAACTCTCAGCTCATTTTCTATTATAATAACCCGTTTCTTATACACATGTGCGGATAGCTAAATTGGAAACATGTTAAACGAATTGAAATCATGTATGATTGAAAACTGGTTCAATGCCTACGTTTCACTTTCAAGAAAAACCATAAACATATTACGCATGGTGAACTTTAAATACATATGCTTAACTAATTCCTCTAAATAACTGTATTTCGTTACATCATCAATATTTTGAATTATACGAGTATTCTATGATTTATAGACATTAAGATGGCCATCAAGGATTACTTTTTTCCTTAAATTCAACTTTTTGATACATGTGAGTGTCCAAATGATTAAAATTGTTTTTATTTTATAATTTTTAAGTCAATTGCGTTGTAAAAATGGTATGCACTTGTCATGAAAGCCAAATTTTGAGCACCAAATCCAAAAAAAACATTGAACCAACGAAATATAATTTTTAAATTATTTATCAGTATGCCACAACTTGGACTTTAAGAAAATTATATTTATTGAATGGTTATAGCCTTAAAGTTAGAATAATTCACACTATGAATGCACGCCAACAAAGAATTTGTTACTGAACAAAGCGACCTTAGTTACTTATACGTGATCTGATTGAATGCTTAACTTATACACATTATGGTTTTCCAGGTTAGAATTGAAATTAATTTTAAATATGTTAAGTTCTCTCTAAAATGTTTTACAAGCTCGTTGACAATTGATAAGTGATACTTTATGTGACCTAATTTAGATGTAAAAGCAGGCAGGATAAAATGTTTAAATGATTTTGATTTTCATAGAGCTAAATATCGGTATTACTCATATATTATTATGCAAGAGTAACATCTAATCTAGAATCAAGATATCTTTTAATATTGTCATTAATTATTTTTGTTCACAACACCTCAGGAATATAGTTTTATCTGTGATATCTCGTTACTTGTATGCGCTCAATATACCTGGGGAATATATAATCGAATTCTGTCAGGGTACTCAGGTTTCCTGATCAACAGAGCTGCAAAAGGGAATCAAGAAAATACTTCCCGAGCGACCGCAATTACACGCTTCACTTCGTTATCCATCCTGTTCTTTCTACAATTCTCCACTTTGATGAACGTTTTTTGACTTGCACATTTTGACTTGAATACTCAGAAAATCCCGATGTTAAATCAAATAGAAATGTAAACTGCATTATAATTTACTTAATCAGGTCTAATTTTATTTCCTCAACAAAAATAGTTGTATTAAAATAATATCATATGATTTAGCTACAATCATGCTAAGAAGATGGTCCATAACAGAGTTTGAGTACCAAATTTTGATGCTTGTAAGTAAAACGTAGATTGGGAGTAAAAAAATACTGAAAGTAGCCAAATAAATGCTGCAAAAATACTGAAAGTAGTCAAATAAATGCTGCAAAAATACTGAAAGTAGTCAAATAAATGCTGCAAAAATACTGAAAGTAGCCAAATAAATGCTGCAAAAATACTGAAAGAAGCCAAATTAATGCTGCAAAAATACTGAAAGTAGCCAAATAAATGCTGCAAAAATACTGAAAGTAGCCAAATAAATGCTGCAAAAATGCGCGTACTGAGAAAAATGCACGGAATGACAATGTGAACTTAAAGTTGATGTGTTGAGTAAGATGAATAATAGCACTTTGAGATGGTTTGAGCATTTAGAACGAATGAAAGAAGAGAGTTTAAACAAATACATTTTATTTCTTGAATCTTAGAAAATACGTTTGTTTCATTTTGTAGTATTATGTTTATTAGTTTTTAATAAAATAAATAAAACACTTGTTAAATTTTGTATTCACTTCTGTTTTATTTGAGTTGACCACCGGTTCCAAAGACTTCCGTCTTCCTCGTCAAGAAAGTTGAACTAAATTATGTCTAAAAAAATTTTTTTCAAATTGTAACAGGTACACGGGAGGAGTGGAGAGTAGTATCTAATACGGGGAGGGAAATAGGTATGCGTCAAAAGGAGGGAAAACATATTTAGCAGAGGACTATTATTGAAATCAACTTGGTTGTTTATAATGTTGAGACTAAATTTAAAGCTTTTTTTAATCTCGAGAATTTCTAAGTTGTCCAACTGCAATCGACCCGGGTCGTGTGCAAATTCCGGAAACCATGATCGATATCAAACGAATGGGTTTTTAAATTGTTATTAAGACATCTCAAATGTTCCCTTGCTCTTTTTAAATTGTTATTAAGACATCTCAAATGTTCCCTTGCTCTTTTTAAATTGTTATTAAGACATCTCAAATGTTCCCTTGCTCTTTTTAAATTGTTATTAAGACATCTCAAATGTTCCCTTGCTCTTTTTAAATTGTTATTAAGACATCTCAAATGTTCCCTTGCTCTTTTTAAATTGTTATTAAGACATCTCAAATGTTCCCTTGCTCTTTTTAAAGTGTTATTAAGACATCTCAAATGTTCCCTTGCTCTTTTTAAATTGTTATTAAGACATCTCAAATGTTCCCTTGCTCTTTTTAAATTGTTATTAAGACATCTCAAATGTTCCCTTGCTCTTTTTAAATTGTTATTTAGACATATCAAATGTTCCCTTGCTCTTTTTAAATTGTTATTAAGACATCTCAAATATTCCCTTGCTCTTTTTAAATTGTTATTAAGACATCTCAAATTTTCCCTTGCTCTTTTTAAATTGTTATTAAGACATCTCAAATATTCCCTTACTCTTTTTTCAAACTTTGAAAGTAGATAAGTCGAGGGAGTTTTATGAGGTGCACGGATGTAGAAAAGGCGAAGAATGTGTGTCGAGATAGGAATGTCAGGCGTTTTGTCCTTTCTGTCTATATCGAAAGGGAAATGGCGTTATGATACTCGTATATATGTGGCTACAATATTATTTCTTCAAAAACTGTAACGTTCTAAAGATCTGCATCAGTGAGACCAATTATAAGTTAAGCGATAAAAAAAATAATTTTGAGAATGATAAATTATTTTTTAAGAACTCGGAACAATTTATGACCAAGTTTCTCTACTATGGGAGCCTTCTCAGAATAATAAAAGGTTTAAAAAACAAAATATTTCTTTAGTTTATACTTAAAATAACAACTTTTTAAATATCATGTAGCTGGCCATCATTCTTAAAGCTTTAGGAAGGAAAGATAAAAAAACAGGTAAAAGTATCAAAGAAAATGATTTATTGAACGAAATTTTTAAAAACTAATTAGATTCATTTAACTTTATCATGAACAAATAAACAAACAAACAGTTAGCATTTTTTCCAGTTTGATGTATTTTTTATTAAATACACCAGTTTTTATTTTTAATAATTTTGTATGAATCCCATCAGAGGCTTTTTTATATCAAAATACATAGAATATTTTTTTAATTTCCACATCTCCACCCATTTTTTAACTTATTGAAGTGAAATCAATTCCACGTGAATTTTAAATTTCACCCCTCAATTTTGAGTTGGAAAATAGATAATAAATTACAAGATAAAAATTGATTCGTTCTTTGTTATTAGCATTTTGATTTTTTATAAAGGTACTTTGTATCATATTTTAAGCCATCTGTGTTCTCAAATTGACGTTTTAAAATTTTTGGTAAATTTCTTCAGAAATAGACTGATACATTTTGAAATATTTAATACTTCGAATTCGAATGAAATACTCGTATATATGAAAATTTTATGTTTTATCATAAAAAAATCAGAGCATTAAATTATACTCGTATAAGTCACTTGAATTAGTAAAAATACTTCGTTAGATAAAAAATATTGATATTGGTAGATATAAACAAGACTTTTATAATCTTGTCAAAATAAACTAGAGATCTTAAATTTGCGTAGTCGAGAACAAGGCAGATAGCTGAAAATATGCAGAAGCACCTAGCGATCTATTTCTTTGGAATTTTAGTTGTGGAAAATAGACTTTATACACTTACAATTTGCGGATGGAACACAAGTAACTCTACGGGTAGTCGAGAACAAGGCAGATCGCTGAAAAGATGCAGAAGCACCTGGTGATCTATTTTTTCGGAATATTAGTTGTGGAAAATAGACTTTACACTTACAATTTGCGGATGGAACACAAGTAACTCTACGGGTAGTCGAGAACAAGGTAGATCACTGAAAATATGCCTGGTGATCTATTTCTTCGGAATAATAGTTGTAGAAAACAGAGATTATATGTACAATTTGCGGATGGAACACAAGTTACTCTACTGGTAGTCAAGAATAAGGCAGATCGCTGAAAAGATGCAGAAGCACCTGGTGATCTATTTTTTCGAAATATTAGTTGTGGAAAATAGACTTTACACTTACAATTTGCGGATGGAAAACAAGTAACTCTACGGGTAGTCAAGAACAAGGCAGATCGCTTAAATATGCGGAAGCACCTGGTGATCTATATCTTTGGAATATTAGTTATGGAAAACAGACTTTATGTGCACAACTCGCGGAGGGAATAAAGGTTACTTTACTGGTAGTCGAGAACAAGGCAGATAGCTGAAAATATGCAGAAGCACCTAGTGATCTATTTCTTTGGAATTTTAGTTGTGGAAAATAGACTTTACACTTACAATTTGCGGATGGAACACAAGTAACTCTACGGGTAGTCGAGAACAAGGCAGATCGCTGAAAAGATGCAGAAGCACCTGGTGATCTATTTTTTCGGAATATTAGTTGTGGAAAATAGACTTTACACTTACAATTTGCGGATGGAACACAAGTAACTCTACGGGTAGTCAAGAACAAGGCAGATCGCTTAAATATGCGGAAGCACCTGGTGATCTATATCTTTGGAATATTAGTTATGGAAAACAGACTTTATGTGCACAACTCGCGGAGGGAATAAAGGTTACTTTACTGGTAGTCGAGAACAAGGCAGATAGCTGAAAATATGCAGAAGCACCTAGTGATCTATTTCTTTGGAATTTTAGTTGTGGAAAATAGACTTTACACTTACAATTTGCGGATGGAACACAAGTAACTCTACGGGTAGTCGAGAACAAGGCAGATCGCTGAAAAGATGCAGAAGCACCTGGTGATCTATTTTTTCGGAATATTAGTTGTGGAAAATAGACTTTACACTTACAATTTGCGGATGGAACACAAGTAACTCTACGGGTAGTCAAGAACAAGGCAGATCGCTTAAATATGCGGAAGCACCTGGTGATCTATATCTTTGGAATATTAGTTATGGAAAACAGACTTTATGTGCACAACTCGCGGAGGGAATAAAGGTTACTTTACTGGTAGTCGAGAACAAGGCAGATCACTGAAAAAATACAGAAGCACCTGGAGATATATTTCTTTGGAATATTACTTGTGGAAAACTGACTTTATATGTACAACTTGCGGATAGAATACATGTTACTCTACTGGTAATCGATAACAAGGCAGATCACTGAAAAAATACAGAAGCACCTGGAGATATATTTCTTTGGAATATTATTTGTGGAAAACTGACTTTATATTTACAACTTACGGATAGAATACAGGTTACTTTATTGGTAGTCGAGAACAAGGCAGATCGCTGAAAAGATACAGAAGCACCTGATGATCTATTTCTTCGGAATACTAGTTGTGGAAAACAGACTTTATATGTACAATTAAATTAATAATGATGAGAGTAGATACTTTTAATCTTAGAAGTAATCAAAATGGATAAGTTTTACAATGTTACAAGCCTTTTATTGTGTTTAACACTATAAATTTAAAATGTGTAATAATCGTTGAGCTATCGTTTGAAAATGAAGCAATTTATTCAAGAAATGGGGAAACTGCACATCTTACTAGTTATGTTGTACGATCAGAGTAAAATCTGATGTGTATATATAACTTTGTACTGTCAATTGCCTCTCGAAAGCATTGTTTCAGGAACTGTAAACACTCAACTGCACTTGTATGTGGGTTGCCCGTCGTCTCTAATTAATTATCTAAGATACGAGTATGCCAGTTTTATTAGCCACGTCCCATTCATTGAACGTGATTTGCCTTAAATAAAACTTATACATACGAGTAAGACAGTCCATCGTGCAAATTATGTGTATTTGATTATTGATTTATTTATTATAAAGTCATACAAAACTTAAGTGTCATACAAAATATAAAAAAATCAACAACTTTAAAAAAAAACAGTTTGACACACATATGGTACTTGAAATCACAATTTTTTTGCCAACCAACACTGAAAGTAGAAAAAAAATCAAATGCAATCATCGAAATACATGATAAAATAAATTATTAAAAAAATTATAACTAACTGGAAAAACTATTCAAAACCTTAGATTGGGTAAGTGCTAGAGAAGAACTCTCGTAAACTCAACGACGTCAATATTAAAATATTTACGAAATCTGGCATATAGTTACCCAACGATCGCATTCTCATGATTGGTGAATTACAACGTAAAACTATCGTTAGAAAATTCTATTCACACATTTGAATTGTTAAAGGTTCTGCGTGTTTATATTTCCACGGATTGTAGCATAGAACCTTCTTTGCAGAGTCATGGTATTGTATGCGATATGAGTGACCATGCCAACTTCACCACATTGATTGTATTTATAGAGCTTTGTCTTCCCGTACCATTGTTACGAAGTTCATTATATATTCTGCGAATAATCTTTGTATCCAAGACATTAAGAACTCTTTTGTCCCACGTTGTATGTGTATGTATATGATTTATAAGTGAGCATAGATCTGAGCAACGTTTTGTAAAGTTGGTATTATATGTTCCTAGATATGGTGAGACTGCTGTGAGGTTCTGAATCTTTTAATATATATTATTTTACAATCAATGGTGAATATTAACTCTGTTAAAGCTCAACGTCTTTGATAAAAGTTGGCTAACATTTGCAATGTAAAATTCGTTGTCGCTGCCAAACCTCGTGTTCACGTTGACATATATTCGCAGCACTCGGACTTTTTATGCGTCTATCTGTTGAGACTTCAGCAGCTTAAGATTAGATAGTTGTCCCTCTTCCATTATCATAACCCACATGTTCCTAATGTACGAGTATATATTAATCATCATCATCATTATTTTTCTTTATTATACTTTCGTCGTATTCTGTACAATCTGGTAAGCTTATTGCCATGTTGTATTATAAGGACTGAAGTGAAACTCATACTGGCATCCTTTTTAAAAAAAATTGGGTTGAAACGGGAATCTAACTTTTAACTTCCGGGCTGGAAGAAAAGAATCTTACCGAGCAGGCCACAAAGGTCATCTTGTGTATGAAGACAATGTATTTTATCTCAAATTAGAAGATAGTAAGAATCAAAAGAGAGGTAGACCGAACACAGTATAGTTAAACGAAGCTAGCAAAATGTTGGAAGTAGAAAATGTAAGGAGTAAGATGAATTAAATATACTATAAGAGAAGATGCATATTGATGGAAGAGGCTAAGGAAGTATTTCGTGATTGGAATGTGTAGTTTATGTGCTGCAACAATTATGATACACCCTTATAGTGAATTAAGGCTGTAAACAGAATCATGGAAATTTAATAATTGATTGTGGCGCTCTGTCATATTTGCCTTTCACGACGGGAAAGCGACGAGATAGTGTATCATATATGGTATTAAAAATTCCAATAATCAATATACTGTGATCATAAAACCAACGTGATGTATTATAGTTTGTTAAAATGCCTGTCTTCCAACCTTAGGGTGGTGGGTTAAATTTCCAGTGGATCACAGATTTTACTCAAAAAGTTTTTCAGTTTGGTTTTCACATAAGGCGTCTTTAAAATCTTTTGTTGGAAAATATTGTTTTATGACAATTAGTAAGCCAGGGTTTATTATATATAAATAAATTATAAAAAAATGCATTTCAAAATAGCCTAATACTTTGAAAATCATATGTCACTATTGATCTTTAATCCAAATGGAATTAATGCGCATTAGACAAGTGACAAATCGTTCTCCTCGCTAGAGGTGTCATCCGTACATTGGCCGAGCAACTCAGTGGTTGGCTTCCATAGTTCACCGCCCGCATAGCCAACACGCGGTCCACCGACCACTAATGACTGAGGAAGTCAATTAGATGTAATTGATTAATAGTGGTTGCCTGAATGATGGACTCATTCATGACCGTGATTCTCTAACAGCTGTACTAAAACTGTTTTGATTTACCCAACTATATCTTTAATCCGTTTGTTTCTTATACAACCATGCATTGATGATCTCCATGGTCTAATTGGTAAGATGCATGACTTCTCTTTGGGGGGGATTTCGGATTCAATTCCTAATGGTGCATAAAAACAAAAATTAAAAAAGAGTTCCAGTTTAACAAAAGAGTTAATCAATTAACAGTAGTCGCAAGCACCGTTTACGTGTGTGGTGTGTTGTCCCTTTACGTAAAGTAGTGTTATCAACACGTAAAATGAGTTGTTTTTAATTGAATTGTCCACCTTCCACGATCTTCAATATGTCTAAATCACTAATTCTGATATGTTAAATGGTACCATATGAAACAAGTTACAAACTATAACTTTATTTTCTTAATTTATTTATTCGCATATGGCAAAAAATCTAATAAGTGCATAGTTTGTGAAAAAACTAAAGGTAATTTAATGTGAACATACAATTTTAATGGATCTAGATTTGTTGCCTTTCATTTGTTGTGCCCCTAGTAAACTAGGCTTTTGCTTGTATCTTACTGAAGACGTATGGGAAAAGTTGATATTCTTTTTCCGATTGTTGATTATTCAATACTCCGTTGTAAAATCTCATCAACTCGATAAAAAGTGAGACTTAATCATATAGGTATGTATCACGCGAATCAAACCCCTCACTTTTCATCACTCCAGATAGACCAAAAAGCCCATCTTATAATGTGCCACACATAATCACCAAAAACACACCCCACTCAAGAGTTCAAACAAACCTTTGCTACAAGTTATTCCTCCTGCAAGTCCAAGTATTCGAACTTCTGTCGCAGTTATAACCATTTCACTGGCTGAATACTTTGCTTCTTCTTCTTCTTCATCTTATTTTAGACCTGTTGGCCTGTTATGGTCCTGCATCATTGTTTGCCTCTTGCGACGTCGGCTGCCAGCTGTCTTTCCATCTTTTGGGAGGACATCCTGGAGGTCTGATTGCCTGGGGGATACTGTCCCTGGCCATTCTTATGGCTCTTGGTTCCGCCATTCTAGATACGTGTTAATATTTTGCTGCATGAGTCAAATAGGCATATTGCTTTTGGGAAAAATAAGTTCTTACTCTAGGGATGGTGAACATTGATCAGTTGCCATGCGTGTCATACCCTGCCAGATTATATTGTATTCAATAACGACCTTTGTGACCTCTCTTGCTATTTACCAGAGGATTTTAGGGCTCAATTTTAGATGATACCCAAAAAAATATAAAATAAAAATCGTCAGTCATGTACAAAACTTCGTCTAGTAACGATATTCTTACGCCTGAGTATTTTTGCCTGTCCACGTGCTGTAGTATTTCATACACATGAGATGGTGAACTACGAGTTACTTCAGTGGTTTTAACCCCAAGGTTGAGTTTAAAAAAACTGAAGACAATATTGTTTCTCGGATACGCGTTTTAACATGTTAGCATTACCGATACGGAAATGTTGAAGAGTACCATATTAATGAACGAAACTGTGCTTCAGTACGCGTTGTCAAATTTTAGAATAAAAATTAAGTATCGAAGTGAAATTAAATTAATGATCAGAGTGTTGAAATGAAATATCGAAAGACGTTTTGATTGTGTGCATTTAATTATGTTGTCCTCATTGCCTGAGTTGGTTTACATAAGACGTATTGGATTCGATGCGGACTGAACGAGGTAACTACTAGTAACTTTTTTTCAATCTGAATTTTTTACTTGACTGTTGATAAGAAGTCATAGTCAATACATTGATTATTACTTTACGCGTGGAATATTAAAAAAAATTATCGCTTTTGAGTCCAGCTTAAATAATAAATACTTTACACTATTGGTATTCAAATTCGGATCTCATGCGCTCCAAACTTGAAAGTGAGGTATTGAAACTAACACCTTTTTATGAATGTGGACTATTCTTTGGATACTTAATTCTTGAATTAAAAAAAGGAATGATTAAGTATTTAGTGTGGAGGTCAGACTATGAATTAGAGTTTTTTGTTTCATTTAATTGTTTATAAAAAATACACTGTTTCATAAAATAAGTACCTCCCGCTATCTTATCATGTAACGTGGCATTTATCATGCGACTTATTTCTTTGCGAATGAAAAGTGATTTAAATATTTTTAAGAGTCGCATTATCCGTTTGTTTTTCAATATAAAAACAGTAAATTCAAGATATTGTTCGGGAAGGACGTTTTTTTATTATTGTTTATTGCGTTCTTCAAATATAAATAATTTAATACGTCTATATTAAGAAAGGACTTGAATCAAATAATTCTACCCATTCATATGACTAACAAATAAAATAAAAACAAATTTGCATAAATAATTATTTTCCTCTGAGTTTATCATGAAACGAGGGAAATATTGCATGTGAACGCCTTTATTATGTTAAACAATGCACCCACGGGCGAGTTTGAGAAAAATAATGTGATGGTGGTGTACAGAAAATACAGTTTCCTCTGCAGAACAAAACAGAATTAAAAATATTTCAGGAAGATAAGTTACATAGTTCATATTTACAGTAGAAAATAAAAATACATAGCATTGTTTCACTATGCACTGGGTTACCTTTGATAATATTTGTCAACCAAAAATGAAAAATGAAATGAATACCTGGAACTGTTTTTTCTGGTTGTTCTCCAAATGATGTTCAAGCATGTACATGAATTTTATATTCGAAAATATTTCACTGTAGATAACAATGAATTTTCCAGAGGTATTGTTTAACATTGTATTGTATTATACTTTCGTTGTATACATTAAAACCCGGCGGGCTAATTGCCAAGTGGCAACATTTTTCAAACGACCAGAAAGATGTTAAGGAAGCCTGAAGTGAAAACCAAGGAGGAATTCTTTTTATAAATACTGGATTCCAGTGGGATTTGAACCTGCAACCTCCGGGCTAGAAGACAGGCGTCTCATTAACTAGGCCACGGAGGAAGTTTAACAAAAGTTCACTGAGGAGGTATAATACAATTTAAAAATCCTTAACGTAGAAATCTCACCTTCAATAAACATTTTCTACACCTTAATATATTTATAAAAGTCACACACATTTCCCCACTCATTTACTTATCTACATATACTATATTCATTCTTATAATTTATTCACAATTCATTTTTTTTCTCACCCATTCAATATAAAACAGTGTGTGACGACACAAATTTATGTATATTTGTATTTAATATTATGTATATATCATCATATTTATATATGTATTTAATCGTTTATAATTTCTCATAATCATTCATAAAATCAAAACAATTACCACAAACCTATCCTTTCCCGATTCCCAAAAAGATCCAAAAATTTCCAATAAATATCTTAACAGTCAGAACTTATCCGATGAAGGAGTAAGGTGTCCTACCATCGGACCGAAACTCCGAACAAGCTATCCATCACTTGTATCAATATTTAATATATACTCATATCTGTGGTGCTTGAATTTTTGCTACTAATGCTTAATGTAAAACACTTTCAAAATTCGTCGTTTGCAGTATGGGGAAAACCGAAGAAAATAATTCTTCCAAAGACAGTAAATATGTGGCAGGCTGTTTGAAAACTCAATATCTTTAAAGATTTATCTTGAAATAAAACGTTATAAATACAAGTCATATTTTTATAACTGCTTCTGCTAAAAAAACAGTTTATTGAATTTCTGAATTTTTATCCAATTATGAAATACTAACGAAAAACAAACCCTTTTAAAAAACACTAGCCACCCACACATTTTAGGAAATTTATTTAATAGTTTCCTATTTATTAATTGAATACATGTGTAAAATCATTTTTAATGTTTCGTAGTAATATTTGGTTGATATTATGCTAATTAATAGATAACTGCGTTTAATACAAATATTATTAATACGAAATTAATGGCCTATTTAATTAATTTGTATGTTTTATTCGTGGAATATTCCAATTAATACTTTTAACAGAAGTGTACATAAATTGCGACTTATTATATTGTAATCTCATTTGTGGGTAACCTAAACTGCCTCATGTTTCAAATCTAAATGATTTGAATGTTCAGGCAACGGGTGATGTCTAATAAACTGTTAATGTATTACTTGTGACTGGAGGTGTTTCTCAAGAAAGAATACTTTCACTCATTTTTTCAGTTTTTGTAAATTCGATCACTTAAGTTCTGTAATGCAAGTACCACTTATATACACAAGATTAACGAATGCGCAATGATTTCTGCTCAAAAAATATATTTACTGCAATGGAACTCGCAAGTCGAAATCTAAACGGTAACACACAATTTTGATAGAGAGTATGCAACTATTTATGAGGAATAATCGATAAAATCTTCCTCTATTGAAGTTGATGGCTGTGTGATCCCGGATTTCTGATATGTAAAGAATCTGGAAATTCTTGTTTATGATTTTAGAAATCATGAAATAAAGGCACAATATTTTTGCAAGTCTTCATTGTCTCAAAATATATGCATTTTCTTCCCTATCTATAGTGGAATATTACTATCTTAAAACCATATTTTATCCCTTACTGACTACGGAGATGTTTCACTCGATACGAGTAAGCAGGGGAAAGACTTAAATATTTCTTTCCAATTTTATTTACTCAGCATATATTGTTCCTTCGTTATGGTGACCTCCTTTGTACACCAACGCATCACGCATAATTCTACACATCTTCTGCAGTTGAGATGTGCTTTATCCAAATAAATATTTAAGAAAAAAATAATGAAGTATTATTTATATCAAAACATTCTTCGTCATTAATTCCCGTGTGATTTTCGTCATAATTCCTATTATTACTAAGATTTATATTTGTTTAGTTTTCATTTACTAAGTTTAAAATACTGTCATGGGTGCCGATAAAAATTATGAAACAAAAATTGGTGAACTAAATTGCTTTTAAGTAATAAATTGACGAGATTTATTAGCATGAAAGTGTTAAATAATATTCAATTTCGTTTTATATATTATATGTGTGTGTAAGACGACCTCTGGGGCATTTCGCAATGTAGAAATTTGTTCCAACCAATGAAAAAAATATAAAAACGTAGCGATGTTTTTTTTTTATTAATCTCTTTCAATCAACCAGAAGGGTGTTAAAAAAGATTGCCTAAAGAAAACAGAGAAGTGAAACAAAGTTGAACCACTTTTTTCGTTCTTCGTTTGTTAAAATGACTTTCAAATTATTTTATTAAAAAAAAACCAAACAATTATGGCTGTTTGAAACTAGAGCACTTTTAATGAGCCTTCTTGTATAAATTAAATCATTTCGTTATTTTGTTTAGGATACAATCGTAAGAAATGTATGAGAAGGTGTATGGATGTGGAAGATGTAAAATATGTGTGTTGAGAAAGGAAAAGTCTGGCGTTTTTAACCATCTGCCTATCCTAGCAGGGAAGCGGTGAGATGTTTATATTTATACTAAGGATATATTTAAATGTAATTAAAGTAATTTTTTTTAAATAAAAGCTCTCAGATGTAAAATGACAAATTTAATGCAGGTTAATAAGTTTAAAATTAGTGCATATGTTAATTATTTTGAAAAGTTTTAACAAGTCTATTAAAATAAATAACAAAAATTGCAATATGTAAGATAAGATACAGACTTACAATTCACTGTTGGAAGAAAGAGTTTCCGCAGACTAGAAGGAGTCTCAGTTGTACTTAGAGGAAATACGGGCACATCCTGAGCTCCTTTCAGTAAGGCCGGGCCGGCTCAAATGTCGATCATTATTTACGTCTTTTCTGATGCGGGATTTCATATTCCACTGTGCTTCGTGCCCGTGTTTTGTGCTTTGTGAACCGTGAACGGAAGTTTGTGAATTCCAAATAAATGATAAAAAAATCCACGAAGGTAGGAAAAAAAACTGCCAAGAAAGCAAACGAAACAGTTTCGGAAATTACACAAATACCGATATTGTGGCTCTAGTGCTATGCAAATACTCGTACATATAATACATATTCTCCGTGTTTTCTTCACCTCATATTATACACTCAAAATATTTAAAAAAATATTAATTTTATATTAGAAAAATATCGTTTTGTTTTCTTTTTTACAAATTTAATTTAAAAACGATGAACTTATTTAAATGCCTTGTAGCGAGAGAAAACCAAATCAAAGCGATCAAAACATATATACAATCTCCGTAGTCAGTTGGGTAAGATGCTTGTCTTCCAGCCCGGAGATTGCGGGTTCAATTCCCGTTGGTACCCAATTAAAAAAAATGGTTCTAGTTTACAGTTTTCCTTTAAGAGCATTTATAACATATTTTGTTTGGTTGGAAGAGATTGCTACATGGTTATAAATTTGCAAGGTTATACTGCAAATGTTTATAATTAAAGTATAATAAACGGGACGGGATCAAAAACTGCTAAGGGGAAAGTTCACAATATTATTTTAGTACTAACTTTCAGGTATAGAAGTGAAACATGGACGTGGAAAATATGGAAAATATTTAGATAGATTCTGTAAAAAAGGAATAATACATGAGATAACATACATGAAAGATAACGGTATTATTTTTTTTTCGAAATAATTAACATTGATATGCATGGCCGCGCGATAACGCACTGGACTTCTGTCCGGAAAGTCGTCGGTTCGAACCCCGAGCTGTGTTACTCCCCTCGAACGACACAAGCACTTTTCCGCCTAGTGTTTGAGGGTATAAGGATACCTATGACTTTGGTCATATCTATTATTTTTAAAGACAAAAAAATGATTAAGGATGAATGTGAACTTATGTGTGATATATTAAGTAGGATGAAAAACAGTACTCTGAGATGATTTGGGCATGAACAATGACTAAATGGAGACTGGAAAAATAAACATACATAGTAAATATGCGTCGAAAATATGGCAGAGAAAATTCAAGGAGAGTATATTTGAATCAAGTTAATGATATTTTGAAGGGAATAAATTGTGAAAACCACAATTATTGTAGGAGTATATGAAAAAGTGTGTGAATGAAGAAGAGGCGAATTATGTGAGTTGGGTTAAATATCAAGGAATGATTTAATAATACATGATACATACCAAGGTTGAGTTAATAATACATGATACATACCAAGATGGTATGTATCATGTATTATTAACTCAACCTTCTTATTCTTCGACTGATACCTTTGTTGCATTATTATGTGACTGATATCTCTATTGTATTATGTGACTGATATCTTCATTGTACAGTAAATCTCGGGCGAATTTTCTTAAAATCAACTAGAGTTATGCTTAAATGCCTTTAGAGAAAAACCACACCATGATTTTTTTGGCTTCCATTGGGAATCAAACTTATAGTTCTCAGGTTTTTATTAACCTTTTTGATAATTTGTTTCAACATACGTTTTATCAACAACATCGCGGAGATGGTCAAATTTTTTATTTGAAAATAAAACCTTTCGGGAATTTTGAGTAAAACATTTGTCTTCCATCTGGGGATATCAGGTTTGATTACATGTGGTACTCAAAAAACATTTGTCCTCCATCTGGGGAAATTAGGTTTGATTACATGTGGTACTCAAAAAACATTTGTCCTCCATCTGGGGATATTAGGTTTGATTAAATGTGGTACTCAAAAAACATTTGTCCTCCATCTGGGGATATTAGGTTTGATTACATGTGGTACTAAAAAAACATTTTTCCTCCATCTGGGATATTAGGTTTGATTAAATGTGGTACTCAAAAAACATTTGTTCTCCATCTGGGGGTATTAGGTTTGATTACATGTGGTAATCAAAAAACATTTGTCCTCCATCTGGGGATATTAGGTTTGATTACATGTGGTACTCAAAAAAACATTTGTTATCCATCTGGGGATATTAAGTTTGATTACATGTGGTACTCAAAAAACATTAATCCTCCATCTGGGGATATTAGGTTTGATTACATGTGGTAATCAAAAAACATTTGTCCTCCATCTGGGGATATTAGGTTTGATTACATGTGGTACTCAAAAAAACATTTGTTATCCATCTGGGGATATTAAGTTTGATTACATGTGGTACTCAAAAAACATTAATCCTCCATCTGGGGATATTAGGTTTGATTATATGTGGTACTCAAAAACATTTGTCCTCCCTCTGGGGATATTAGGTTTGATTACATGTGGTACTCAAAAAACATTTGTCCTCCATCTGGGGATATTAGGTTTGATTACATGTGGTACTTAAAAAAATCCAATACGTTAAACAATAAAACCAGTCTGGTTAAAGATTTTGTTTGTAATAATTATTGAATACTCTAGACATAGCGATGCCAAAACATAAGTCAATGTGAGATTTTAAGCATCTGCATGTTTAGTGATATAGAAAATACGTTCAACTATATATATAACTTATCTGCATAGACGGGCAATGTATGCCAGCGTGCCAAACTTGACACACTTGAGAATTTTGGCAGCGCTTTAGTAAATCAAATGAGTACATCTTTTTTTGCTTATAATTTGCTTTTTTGCTAAGTGCTCAAAACGTGGGTTTTATTATCTTTAAAAGGTAATTTTCAATTACATTTTTAATATAGCTACCCTAATATCCAATTTTCGTCACTACAAACATATTTTGCATTCAAAAGCCTCCAATCGATAATTGCCACCTTAAAAATAATTTCCCATTTCTACGGATATACTTTTAGGGGGCAATGCTTCGGTTTTGAACGTTTAAACTCGTACATGGACGATGCGATGCAGTGCTCATTATCTAATCACTGCGTACCACGAGTAATAATTTATATACGAGGACAATAGAAAAGTGTTAAATATTAATATCATTCACTGAGGTAAGTAAAGTATTTATTTTTACTTATGCTCACATATCGGAATATATGAATTCATACAGTAAACTGGGTTATTAGAGTATAAAAGATAAGTACGAAAGTCACCCAGAAGCTAAAGGGGGGGGGGGGATGCGACGTGGGTGTGTCACTACACCCCAACAATTTTCTAACGATCAGAAGGTCGAAGAAGCTGTGAAGAAGTGGCTGAAAGAGCTGGCGGCGGAGGTCTATGACACTGTCATACAAAAGCTTGTACCCCGACTACAGAAATGTCTTGATCTCGATGGCGATTACATTGAAAAATAGTTTAATATATTTTTGAAGTATCCTGTGAATTTCAGTTAAATACAAGCCTTTTTCGATTCTACATAAATGTTGTAACCTTTCTTTCTGGATGACCCTCGTAATAGTCATTATTATTTTTTTTTTCCCAATGCGCAATTCACACGGGAAACTTCCGAGTATTAAATTTACCAACGGTGCCAAGTGGAAGGTGTTATAATAAGTACTAACATACTCGTATTATTCGTTGTTTTGTATACATTGCCATATGTACTCGACACTCGTACCTCAATATTCAATAAATATTATTAAACGTTTCAATGTATCTACATATTAAGAACGTTTCATTATATTTCATTCATTTTTTCTTCAAATTTAACAAAAATAATAATACCAGCAGGTATTTGGGCTAGTGATATACATGTTTGAATCACATGTATATTACGAGTATATACGTATATACGTGTTTTTACCTTCCTAAATGTTTTCTGTCAAATCGAAATTTCCATTATTTCAAAATTATCTGAAACATTCATATTATAAATAGGCCAAAACCCATACGGCTGTCGCCAAAGAAAGAATGCAAGAATTGAATTTTTAATACAAGAGAGCGAGAGAGGAATACTTGGATTCTCTCCGAAAGTAATTCGAAATTTGAATCTCGGTGGGGATACTGAATAAATTTTGAATACCTAGATAATAATTTTTGAACCGGTGTAAAAGGGGACGATGTAAAAATGATATGTCTAAAGAAATTTTACATTTATGAATATATATTTTCATAAATGTAGAATTTGTTTTACTTCCGTGAATATTTCACGGGCTGCAACTAGTTGTTTATATATTTCACTTCATTTAATTGTCAGTTTCATTCATTCATTATTTAACCCTGTTTAACTATCACGTTTATTGTAAACTTCTTGTAGTATGTCTTTACGCTATAATCTTGACAACAGCGTGTGGCTTACTTCAAGGATTAAGAACATAAAAATTAAAAATTACTAGTGACACTTCGTCAAAAACGAAGGACGTAAATATATATTTTTCGATATGATGTTTTGCTTGTCTTTGTGCTGTTTCATGTTGCTGCCCGAGAGTCTCTCTTGCTGGTTGTGATCGGTGTTACCGTCTTTTGCTTTTAGCATATGCAGCTCTTATTGCTGTTATATTATCAATTTGATCCATTATAATAAGTATGTAATACTTTAGATCAAAAGATTTTCTTATATAAATAACCAGAAATTTATATTTTTAGGTTATTTTCAACAAATTGATGAGTGTAACCCGTTTCCGGAATTTAACTGTAAATCTTTTATAATGTAAAATTTGCACGAAACGAAATATAGAACAGAGTATATGACAGTGACATAAAACTTTAAATGAACTATTAATAACCAAATTTATTTATTTACTTAGAAACAGTAAGAAGTGAGGGAGACATATACGAGTATGTGAATCTAATAATTGAATGTCAATAGTATAAATTTGAGATAAATCATGCATCTACTCGAAGTTTAAGTATTTATATTTTACTGTTCTACATTAACGTCTTCTCTTCTTTATAAATACAAAATTGGCCATTGTTATTTTGTCTTAAATTTGTTAAATCTTTTTCTTGAAAAATGGCCATTAATAAATCACATCATTAAGTGAAAGCTATCAAATAATATTTGAAACATAAAATGTTCTTACTACCACATTCATAGAATTAAATAATAACTTTTAAATCGTAACTATGACATTATGAGAAGACCTACTGTTACATACGGATGTAAGTACAATCGACCAATTTGATGGTATTTGATTGATGATAATTATATTTGTCTAGAGAGAGATACACATGCGTACTTTTTCAAATTTAATTTTGGCACGTTGATTAATTCCTATTTAGGATCCCTGGTCTATGCTAACCTGAGTGATTGATCAATAAGGCTGAAGAAAAATTAAACTCCATCACGCTCATCATATCACCAATCCATATTTGTCAAGTTAAACTGTACAACTATCTGCTAAGGTGAACTATGAATCCATTTTTTTTAACTGGTCTCTTTCCGACTGCGAAATACGATAGATTGACGCAGCCACGTTGACACATCTCCAACAGTGGTTGGTTGTAGAGTTATGCCTTTGTGACAGTAGATCACGAAGGGACGCCGGATGTTTCATGTTCTTTTTTTTTTCGATTGATCAGAAATATTTCTAAATTGTTATTATTATCCCATGCGGAGACACCTTTCTTGTTATCTGGCTCTGAAATGTTCTGGAGAACCTGTAAATCTCTAACAAGTTCTGTACAGGAATTAATTATTCACATACTGTCTCTATTGTATAACATCCTTAACTGTCCCGCCGCACCCTCTTATCTCGTCGAAAAATTTCAGCGTCTTTCCAATCATGGATTAGCGCTACGCTCAAACAGATATTGTTTATTGGCCTTTCCAGTTCACCGCTCCTCTTTCTAAAGAAACGTCGTCCTTTACTGTCCATGCAGTGAGACTCTGGAATCAGTTACAAACCAATATAAGACTCGCTCCGTCCTTGGCATGCTTTAAGAAGCGACTGAAAAAACTCTTAATTTCTAGTCAGTAAAATAACGTGTTTCATTCCTGATTTTTCTTTTCCTTTCCTCTCCACCAATTATTCCTTTCCTTTTGATTGATGATGTCTCACTTTATATGAAAAATAATGTTCGGGTGATTGTCCGTCTTTTTGGGGTTCGTGGGCATGTGCTCACGTATGTGTTTATGGATTTCGTGGGGATGGATAGTCATTTGAATGATTTATGCGACCATGTAACTTGCTTAATTTACTTTTGTCTGGTTGTTTGGAAGAAATTGCCACCTGGCAATAATCCCGCCAGATTGTATTGCCATAAAAGTGTTAAATAAATAAATAAGAGAACGAAGACAACATGTCGAAATAGGGAATGTTACGATCAACTCTCTGTATCAGCTGTGGGGAGCAGTTTATGCAACACTTGCTGCAGTTCCTATGGAGCTCGTTGTTTTTCACCGAAGAAGACTTGATTCGAGAAATACCAGGTTATGTCCAGGTGGCAGAATTCTAGACGAAAATAATTAAGTGCATTTAGTGACACGAAAACAAGAAGATCGTTAGACAGATATCTTTTTTAACTAACCAGAATTATGTTAAAAACCCTTGAGCGAAAAAAAAATGGAACCGCTTTTAGATAAACAATCTGGGCACCAACGGGGATCGATCCTTCAATCCATGGATTGGAGGACAAGTTTCTTATTAACTAGATCACATAGAGCGTTTTCTTTGTTAATTTTAACTATCACTGCATCCTCTAAAGCAAGAGTTCCCAATTTTTTTTCGGCCGCAGACCTCTTTACCAAAAACTTTTAAAACCGTCGACCCCCTAATCATTTACTTTACGTACTCAAATTAATAAGTTTGTATACAGTACGCGATATTAAATATTTCACTAGATATCAAAATTTTCATTTTAATCACTTGTTATTAAGGATTGAAAAAGATAAAAGGACTACGGATTATGGCATTATCTTATGCAACATTTAGTATTGAAATCCGCGCTGACGGAAATTAAAGCAAAAAAATGGACTCTTTTAATGATACATTTTCGTTCACAAATTTGGTACGTAATGTGTTTTTATCAAAAAAGTGTTTTTTTTTAATTATTTTACTTCTTAATTAAGTTCCTATTGGAATCATAAATATTTTGAAATAACAAACAAATAGCAGTAGTAAGAGGGTCTATTTTTTATGTCGTTGACCCCCAATTTTTTTTATTGAAACTATCGACCCCCAGAAAATCAAATCGACCCCAGGGGGTTGATATCGACCACTTTGGTAACACTTACTCTAAAGCATTTTCCAATCATATTTGCTTTTATACATAACAACCGTTTTGTCTATAAATGTTTTCATGGTTTTTTATATTCAAAACCGGATATGGTCTAAATATTTAGTTGTTTCCTTTAATGTAATATTTGTTTTTTTTTGTATTTAAAAACGATAAATACTGATTTATTTCCATTGTACTTGACTAAAAACAGAGCTTTTAAATCAATATATTCATTTCGTAGCATTAAAACTTTCTTTCCTAGTTATTTTAATAGTTCACAGCAAAGTATTATTCTAGCATTCCGAATCGCGAGTTCTGTTCACTAAGCTGCAATTTCAACAGCTTTCTTTAAGGTTGTCTTTTTTGTTAGTGAGCGGAAATAATGGAAAAGTATACCAACAGTACTTAACTGTTAACTCTGTTTAAACTGCAACAATTTAACTTTATTATACAAAGAAAAGCTTCAGAGAGACTGAAAATTCATTTCTTCTTGAATTAAAAACTATTACCTAGGAGATTTTTTTCAACTTTTTGCTTTTTCGATTTACCACATCTGGCTTAGAATGGAATGCACAAAGATGATTGTTCATTTTATATTATTTATTCCATTTTACTATCAATTACAAAATAAAGGAATGCGCCTTTACGGTTTTCTTCAAAGAACGCTGATTCTTTGGTTTATTAAACTTCAATGTCAGATGTATATTATAGTTAGTTTATTGTCATGTATTAGTCTTTTCCAACTAACTGTAAAATTATTTTACATTATTTATACAAGCTACGAGTATTTTGAGTGACGACGTCCGTGGCATATTTGATAACACTCCTGTCTTTCGACCCGTTGATATCCAGATTTTTTAAAGAAGAGCTCCAGACTGGTTTTCCCTTCAGGCTAGCTTAACTGCTTCCTAGAGGGCTGGAGAAATTGATGACAATCAATAATAATAAAAATAAAAGGAAAGCGAAAGAAAAATAAAATAGCGCCATTTCGAGAGCAACTTCTTCTCAAAAGTTTCTCAAAGGCTTTTCAATAGAAGATCTTCCGAAAAAAATCAACATTGAAGTTTTACTTCTTTCCAAAGAACCATCTCTAAGACACGGATCCGAAATATATAATCGAGACATCCCATTTAAAGGGCTTCAATACAAAGAGATAAACATTTAAATCAATCCATCGCGACACTTAAGCCAGTGTAAGCTTTTTAAAAGCGAACTAATGTGGCAATATTAATGACAACCACATATCAATCTAGCAGCTGCATTGAAAACAGACTGGAGTCTAGAAGTTTACGAATCAAACAAACAAACAAAAAATGTTACAATAATCCAGATGCAACACATCAAATACATTGACAAAAGTTTTAATTTCCATTTCTCTAAGACTAGAAACCCACTAGGTTGTAATATATACAATGAAAACGTATTGCAATTTAATACAAAAATTAAAAAAATAAAACTATTTATTTTTATGAAAAAAATAGCCTTGAAAACTTTGAGGCTTTGAGTTTATTAAATATCAGGTAGGTATTTTCTAATGCGAGATTTCTCAGCTGTCTTCCTTCTTTTTGGAGAACTTCAGCTGTCTTCCTTCTTTTTGGAGAACTTCAGCTGTCTTCCTTCTTTTTGAAGAACTTCTTAAACGTTGATTATTAATTGGGGTGCATATATGAAACGCAATTCATATTTTATATATTATTTCCATGTATTTGTCTTTTACGTTGTTTTACTCATCTGGCAATGTCCTCCCCCTAGCAAATATCTGGCATAATAATTCTTTGATACGGACACTACCTTATGCAAATACAAATTCTGTTCTTCCAGACACTGTAGAGCTTTGCTGAACCGAAGGGTTGATTTTCATAACGCTGTAGATAAAATAAACAAAAAAAATTTGATGATAACATAAAAATGATTAAATAAAAATGATAATTATGTACTATTTTAGCAAAAAACTCGTAAGCATCCAAAATAAAATTCCTGTAACTATATTTTATTTCAATGTATTTATTTGAGTTGCTTTCAAGTCATAAGCTCTAAAACCTCAGCTCTATTTAGCCTTTAGATCAATCCAGCCCTGGGAATATGTAAAACTTTTAAGGATTCTCTCTTTCATAATGCTTGTGTAATGATCACAAAGATTTATGAGTAGCCTGATATTTAAATGATTTTCATTAGACAAAATAATTCAAGACTTTTAAGATACGTGAGCTTAGCCCTCTACTCGTTAGAATAAAGCAGGGGTGGTCGAAATATTAAGGAGCCACATATAAAAACAACATAAAAGTTCAAAATAAACTTCCATTTCCTAGTTGGTAAGATGACTTTATTCAATATGGTTACGGGTTCGATTCCCGTTTGCATCCTGTTTAATTAAAACGAGTTACAGTTTGGTTTTCATTTAAGTGCTCATTGAAATATTTTTGGTTAGTTGGAATGGAATTTTGCGTGACAAGAAACCCACATGGTTTTATTGTGTACAATAAGAGAGCTTTTAAAAGTGCAGAATGAAAACCGTTGTCGTTATTTTATATTTTGTAACGAATTGATTCCAAATTTTATGGTAAATTAACAAAAAAAAAAACTTAACGAATGAGTCGTAAATTATCGGGACATGCCTCTGACATAAAATAAAGAGTACGTGTCCGTTTTGTTATACTTAACTTATTTAAAAAAAATAAACAATGTCCCTATTTCACGTCGCAATAGGGCAATTACAGCTTACGCCATAGTTTTTAATACAATGTAAAATTCCATCAGTTTGAACTGTATTAAATATAATCTATTCAATAAATAATTTTACCATTGTATGTAATAAAAAAACTATTGAAAAATGCACCATGGTTGATTCGTAGCTTTGTAACGTCTTAATACCCGTGAATTCGGCGGTAAACAGTATTAATTTTTTTGTCAATCAGTAAAAAAAATCCAAGAATACTAGGCAGAAAATGAGTATCAGTTAACCCTGAGAGTGCTACGAGAAAAAAATATAATTGTCTATCTAGTGCCGATATATATTTATGATTCGGACGTTCGTGATAAATATTAATTTTAAACAACAAAACAACAAAAAAAATATATTTTTACAACATAAATATATTTTAGAATTTGTACCCTTGTATTCTAAATGAATATAATTCATTTAGAATACAAGAGTAGAACAAATTTCTTCCACTGCTATAGCAGTGCGCCGATCTCTCAGGGTTAATATAAAAATACTCAGCTAAGGGCTTGAACCGGCGATCTTCCCCACAAAAGTTCAGTGCGATACCGCATAATTTTTAGAAAATTACTAAAAGAGTTTTTTTTTTTAATTTATTCATTCCTTTTTTACTTGATAAAGAAATATGTGAGAACAATCAATGTAACAGTATAACGATATATAACATAATTTAAAAATCATAACGGAATATTTTCCTCGTTTCGAATAATGTTTTATTTTTATGATTAAATATCGTAGACTTACTTACTGGCTGATTTACCAGAAATTCTTGTTTTAAGGCAATCAGCTGATCACATATGTCAATTAAGTGCCTTATAAAACAAAATCTACATTTCATGAGACTTAGATACTCACTTTCTAGGTATAAGGAACAAAATTTAAAAAAAAACAATTAAAAATACATTTTCGATAATTGTGAAAATGAATTAAATTATAAGTTTCACTGAGTTTTGAACATAAAAAAATACGATGGAAGATACCTGACCCAAAACGGAATTTTGAAACATGAAATCTGAGGTCTAATATAAGAAGATTGAAACAAAACGTGACAAACACTCGCTATCAGCAATTTTAGGTTGCAAAGTAAAGGCTTTTAAAATGTCCTAAAGCCTAATGTGTTACTATTACACATCGAAAGATCTATAAAGGGGGTTTTTAGTTCATCTTTCCTTGGTAAGTTGTTACCGAATATGTTTTCCGAACACATTCAGATGCGGGGAAGTATCTTATCTAATAACCGCAGTCGTCGCGTTTCTATCTTATCACTGAATTTATATTTATTAATTTTGTAATATTTTTTATCCGTCAATAATAGTGGGTTCAAGTCCCGAGTTAGAGCGCTTTTGAAGAGAGTTACTCTTTTAATGGCGCTATATGAATTGTCCATTATTATTCTTATCCAATATTGGAATGGGTAACCAAATTTAAGTTGAAAAGGTCAACGAAGATCATTACAACCACTCGATTAACCAAAAGGCTTTAAAACGGTGCGGATTAAGATACATTGAGGTTGAAGGTAAACTAGATGGGAGAATAAGTTATTTATGGGTAAAACTCTCCTTAAGTTCTCCAGTCATTTCAACATACGTACATGCCAAAACGTTTCCCTGAAGTGGGCAGAGAGGATAAAATGCCAGACTTTCTTATCTCTACACGAACCTTTATCCATACATCTCATAAAAGTCTACAGGTTGTGAGGACTTTATTTGATAAATTGCATACTTCACGTCCTCGAGGTTGTAAATGCCCGACATATCATGTTTTATAAAACACGTGGTCTCGGTTAGTGACTGACAACAAAATATTTTAAGAATATTTTTTTGAATACTATCGGTAAGATTAGGTCAATAAAAGACTCCTAGGTGGTCACCGCTTCGGGGTCCAAAACCATGTCCTGAATGGTAAAGAATTCCATTGTCATTGTTTGTTTAAATAAAAGGGTCTATAATAAAATCTACTTTGTGTCGAGACACCGCTTGCTGTCTGTGATTCAGGTACATTTTCCTGGAAAGATCTTTCAATGACGACATCGCGAAGTACAATTTTTGTTCACGATGGCGCCACTAGTATTGGTGAGAGAGATGAAAAGAATTGTCGTCTCTCTCTCGGGATTTGCTTGCTTAGCGAGAGGATGGCTCTCCTGCCTCCTTTTCCATTCGGAACGCGCTGAGGTACGGACGTTGCTCCAACGGTGCTGGCACGGAGTGCGGGCCGTGTTCTTCTTGCCGACTTCCTCTGCTACCACAGACGCTTCAGGACGACATTTACAATTTGGTGAATATTATTCCTTTATTTTAATGCTGGATTTCGTCAGGACGTTAAACCTTGGCTCAACTTAAATTCTAATTGTTATTGTAATCCCCCTTGCTAAATTTCACAACACAGTCTTCGACCCATTTAAAACTTTTTTTTTCTTGACATACGTTCAAGTTTTTTTTCTTTCATACATTAATATAATAAACTGTTTTGTTTTAAAATTATATCTTGTTTAATTGTGTCACCTTGTCCCGCTGAGAATTGAGAAAGAGTTACTCAGAGTTAAAGGAATCCAACGAACCCCTGAGATCTAAAGAGTACTTGCCTCTTTAAGAAGCCGGCTGACCTGAGCAGGCGTGTCCCACCTTGGTAAGATTGATTGTTGGTGAACTTAATTTATGTAAACAATTGTGTACATCTTATTATTGTTTCTAATATAGGAAAAAGGTGTGACATTTTAAACTGCAGTCTTTCTTTTTATTATTTTGGTTAAGCTGTGTCCATTTCTCAGAATATTGTAATGAGAGAATGGCTAAGCTGAATTGTTTCCTTCTTGGTCAACATTAGATTGTTAGTTGACCATGCTGTAATATTTTTCATTGGGTGTATTACCAGATTGTATAATATTATTGTAATTTCTTTTTTTGTGTGTTTTGATTTTATTACTATTATAACAATTTTCTGTAACCTTGTACCATTGTGTAATGTTTTTTTTTTGTGTGTGTAAGGAGTTGGGGAGGATTGTTCCCCGCTTCTGTGTAACCGGCTATGTGTTGATGTTAAATTGTTTAGGATCCTAGTCAAGGAAAGGTTTTACGTGGTTTCCTTCCTCGTGGTCGGTCTTACACCAATTAAGACTACACCTATGGGCAAATGCTGACTAGAGATAAATCGGCCACGAAACCGTATCCGGTGAGGGGTACATGCACCCCTCGCTCCTTAGAAATATCCCCCGGACTGATGCGTCTGTGATATACGGAAAATAATATTTTTTTTGTTTTAAATAATAATTTGTTTACAGGAAAGTGTTTGAAAAGAAGAGAAATATATGTATTTTTCCGCGGCCGTTTGTTTTCACTATTCGTGACCACGTGGCCATCTTTGTTCCCACGTGCTACGGGCCCCACGTTGGGCGCCAAAATGTCACAAGGTTTCCCTTTCTTTTAACATTTCCTTCTTTCAAAATATCACTAATTTGAACCAACCATATTTATATTAATCTTCCTTTCCTCGCCATCCACTCACGTTTGCAATGTTTTTTTGTAAATCAATGATTTTTTATTTTTTTTATTAATATCCCAAATATTTATTGATTATACAAACAATTTTAACTAAATGACATTTATTTAACATGTTTTTGTCTTGTACGAGAATAATATATGTCCTAGTCAGCTTTTTTCAAATATTTTTTATTGTCTTAACCAAACATGTATTTCCTTGCCAGCCATAAAAGCTTGGAAGAAGAAACTTTAGTGGTTGTTAATATAGTACCTACAATTTTTTTTTCAAAAGCTTTTGGAAATAAAATTTCGAATAAGTTTTGTAACACCCATTCAAATCGACACATGAAAAACGTTAAACGATGATAGTTTTTTTTTAAAAAAAAACATACTGAAAACAAAAAAGAACTTTCATGAACTTTGAGTCTAAGTTTGACCAAATTTAACACTTGGAATAGGTCCAGGCAAAATATTGCAACGACTACTTTAGATAATTAACAGTGGAGTTAAAAGCTTTTCCATTATCATAACTGCCACTTTCGGGAACAAACTAAAAATGAGATCGGTTCGTCGACTTCCCACTTGACTTTTCTTGAGCCGTCTGATCGTTTGATCTGTATATTCAGATTGCAGGTGATTATATTGATTCGCAGGGCTTGTGGTCATTGTCGCTTATGCAAAGACGGTTTATATTATAACTACCGAGTTTGACTTTTCTGATCTACTCCACAATTTGCGTCAATTTTAGGCAGCCTTGAAACTGTCAATCTTTAAATGTATCCTTATTTAACCTAAAAAAGCATTTTAATCAAAGAAACGTGAATAAAATTGATTTCGTCAATTACAGTTAAATTTCTAATCATAGACTTCGAATATGAAAAAGGGATCTAGAAAGGGGAACAAAAATTATTGAATTGAATGTGCATTCAAATAAACAATGTTTATAAAATAATTATCAACATTTTAATTAAGTTTTCACCCTTTTTAACTTAAATATTTGAGAAAATTTAATTTCTTTATGATAAATTTTTTGAGTGTCATTCAAGTCCAATCAAATACTTATTGACCGTATCTATGGGTACCGCATTGAACTCATTAGATGATTGACACATTAAACCTATGTTTTTTTATCGGGCATATATTAAAGCATTAATTTAGTTTAAAATAAACAGGCTTTAGTATGAAACAACGCTTGAGCGTTACTGTGACTGCTAGGCGTAATTTCTTGTACCCTGTTTGGAGTATTAAAGTATATTGTGCAAAAAGTATGAATAATATGAACACTATGTTACACACATGATTAATATGAACACTACAAAGTGTACACTGGATTCCACTTAAGGTCAAATATCATGTATCGGAAGATCTACGAGTAGTAAGGTTTATTGGTAGTCCATCGTCCTTTGGTAAGTTTTGTGCGGTTTTCTAACCAAATATTTTTTTATATATGATATAAGCAAATGTGAAAACATTCCTAAGCTAATGGCCACATACACTATCTTCCTATACTGACACTTAACTTGTTTTTTATAGTATTTTAAATCTGTCTATAATAGTGGCTTCGAATCTCGAGTAAGATCACTGTTAAGAAGAATCGACTCTTCAATGTATCATTATATATATTTACTATAAGATATCTTTAAGAATGAATGTTTTTTTTTTTTTTTAACCTGGCAAGTTTATTGCCATTTGGCAATCTCTTCCAACCAACCAGAAATATGTTTTTATAGGCCCTAAGTGTTCACCAGACTGGAATCCTATTTTTAAAAAATCTGGGTTCCAGCGGGGATCGAACTCACAACCTCCGGATCGGCAGATAAGTGTCTTACCACCAGGCCATGTTATGAAACCTACAAATAAAATCCGATGAAATTAAGCTAGAACTTAAACCAGACATAAATGATTTTGGGAAATCAACTTTTTAAGCCGGTATACTTAAATTACAGAAGCTTTACAAAAACAAAATGGGACGTCATGGGGCTGTGAAATTCAGATAAGTCGTACCGCAGCATTTTATCTTATCTGCTTACAACGAGTATATCGTAGAATATTGTCCTATCTGTTTACCTTAAAGAAACCGGTTTAATGTTTAATTTTTTTTAGCATTCTTGTTATTTTATTGCAAATGCTCGTTACAAAGTTTTGTATAGAAGAGCTTTGTATGCTTTAAGTTAGGTGTAAGTTAAACATTTCTTTTACACGTATCTTAAATAAGTACTCCTCGAAGTCCTTTGAAGGCAGTAAGTAGCGGAATTTGTGACGTTTAAAAAGGATTTATGCAAAACCTTTTCTCCATAATAAATTTTAAATGAGATACGATAAACTTTTAACAGGAAAACATGAAAGCTAAAGATCTTTATGGAAATTTCGTCTTTTTTCCTTTGTGCTTAGTAATAACAAAGCTTTGTTTATAAAATGTTCAAAAGACATTTGTTTTTGTAAGAGAAAGTCATTTAACTTGTGTTTTAACATAAACTCGTGTACATACATCCATATCCGACACGTGTAGGAAGATTTATATCATTGATTTATTTTTTAACTTTTTTGGGATAGCTTTATAAGACAAAAATACAGAATAGTATTGCTAGCTATAATTCGTACAATTTGTGTTTTTTTATTTAGCACCACTTAAATCTACGCACCAGTCACTTCAACAAGGCATAACCTTCAAAATACAATGACGCTACAAGTGATAAGTGTGTATACGGCACTTTAGTGTTTTGCGATTCTCTACAGCGAGCTCCTTGTCACACTGTTACCGCGTTATCATAATTATTTTTGTTTATCTTGATAGAGAAACGGTGTTATTTTCAATCGTGTCGATAATATTAAATCTTTATCCTATCAACCTAGAAATGTGCGATTGCTGTTCACCTTCTGCAGATCTCCTTACGAGCAGCTTACTGGGCACATTAGACAAGCCATCAGGTGTGACATTGATTGAGTGTCGCCACACATGCACAGTGGTGAGTCTTCTGCGTCGATCCTCCTTATGAGGAGATTATTTTTTATCTACCAACGTGGGCTGGAGGTGGTTTAGATATCTCCAAATGGTCCGTAGTAGATGGTGTACCTATTTTCAAAATAGGTAGACATACGGGGTGGCGCAGAGGAAACGCATGTTTTTCATTTAAGCATAACATTGTTTATTTTCAAGATAATTTTTTGATTAATAGCGGTAAATGAAGTTATAATATTGCGGCATTAAATTAATTGTGAAAAATAATGTAAAGCAAGTGTTGCCGTTCTTCGCGGTCACATATCTGCAGCCTCTCTTGAAAGTAATGCATCACTCTCACAAACATTTCTTCTGGTATTCCTTTGATTTCTTGACGAATAAAAACTTTCAGTGGGCGAAGAAGGGTAACACTTGCTTGACATTATTTTGTACAATTAATTTAAAGTCGCAACATTATTACTTCATTTACCTGTATTAATCAAAAAATATCTTGAAAATAAACAATGATACGCTTAAATGAAAAACATACGTTTCCTCTGCACCACCCTGTACTTTTAAAGAAGTAAATAAAGGAAATGCGTGATATAATATAATATGTTATAGTTGTACCAAATGTTTCGTGAAAGTAAACTATTACTTGTGAATGCATGTATACCTTAACTAGAGTAATCGGTAAATGTGTACTTTATTGTTAACTGTTCATATTCACAAGTGAAAGTGTACTTCTACTGCTAATCGTTAATTAGTGTTATAGAATATGAACATTTATGCATTATTGTACTTGAAAATGCGGCAGTTTGAAGTTTAAATGCGTAAATAATGACATTTTATACACGTCAAAATGTTGGAACTATATAACTTGCTGCAACGTTTAAAATATATGTTTGATTCTTCTACGTTCATTGAAGGTGTATATTCATTAGTTATATTTTACCTTCACTATACAATTCACTTCCATTGTTTTAATACAACCTACACCCAATATATACATATACAAATTATTTCTTTCAATATATAGTGTCGTTAAAATAACTCTTATTGTTTTTTTTTACATCAGAATATAAACACAAATGTCTAATTACTTTATGCTTTCAAAAACTAAGCGATTGAAATAAATTATTCGTGGAACATGCATAAACCTTCTATATTCTTTCGTTTGCCTTTTCCGTACTTTTTATTTTTCACTGAACTATATTCTCATTGCAATTATTGTCCTGAACAAAATTGAATATTAATACTACGTAGTAAGTTTTTTTCAAAACTTAGTCCATAAAATTTTCTATCAGCATACCAGTTGAATCCAAAGGAAAAAAATAAATTTTACTTCGCAAATTTATCGTGAAAGCCTTTGAATTTACTAAGAATGATATTCACAAACTTTAACTGAGGTATCCAGAAGATTCTCAAAGATGTCTGAAACTTAATTTCATTCTATTTAATAGTCTGAAGATAATAGTATTAGGGTTCAGCTTATCTTTTCCCTGTATTTATTTATTATATATTATCTCCAACCCTAGATGTTACCAATGTATGTATATCAATCAATCTTTCAAAATAAAATTATTCCTAACTCAATTCACTTCCTTTTCTAGCGGCGCCCGGTCGCTTGACGGAATTGGTCGCTCGACCTTGTCGAGCCCCGAGCTGGAGTTTCGGATTACAACAACTGATTCTGTTTCGTTTTAACCATTACTTTTATGGTTATTAGTCCTTGACCTAGGTCACCGTGCCTAAACGTCAACAGAATATATATATGGTTTATAATTCACTCAAATGTTTACATAAAGCAACACCTTGGAGGGTTTTCTATTTTATACTATTACTTCTATTGGCCAGCCCAGATCGGTAGAAATATAGCAAGATTCTAGAAGATCTCCGGGTCGATGGATAGGAATTGTCAGTAGTCAGTGCTTGGAAAGGTAAAACATACAATGAAACACATATTTGCTGATAATTAGTTATATATTTGGTCTTGACGAGCAGCTTAGAGCAGACTAATATTCTGCTACCCCGCTATCCTTTCAGAAGGAGAGGCAGACGAAGTAATTTTTATTAGAGGGGATAGTCCACAATAGTTCGTTGCGGATCTGCGTCAACTGGATCCACCCACAGGGTGCTTAATAAAATATCAATTTACTTAGATATCACCAAGACGGGACAAGCAAAACAAATAATCAAAGTCACCTTACTTCAATATCAATTGACACACTGTCTTCTCAACGTTCAGCGGTAGGCGTATGACACTGGTAGAATCCTATAGGCCTCTGAGGCCTTATGCCGCAATCGCAGGATCCTCGAAGTGAAGAACTAGCCGTCGTGTAAGTAGGCGATTAGGTCCTCAAGGCGTGAACCGACGGGATAACTCGAGTGGAGAGTGAAGGTAGTCTCTCCTGGACCGGGGCGGGAGACTTCTGGACTCTCCGCGCACTCCCAAGCTTCGCCAGAACAACTTGACTCAGCGAATCGTAAAGTCAGACGTCAATGTCAATATCGTCCGTTAGATGGAGATCGATAGTTGAATCAGTAACTCTCATTGAGTTGAAGTGAACACTTCAGTTTAAAGAAATACTTTAAAATATTTGGAAACAATTTGAACAGCCAGTGCTAAGAACAATAGCTTTTGACTGGTAGAACACTGGGCCAGGAATGCCGGGAAGCACGCTCTACCGTAATTTATATGGTGAGACTCTGACGTCAGAGGCGCCTGAATTCTCTGATTACGTTTGAATGGATCTCGTTAGAAACCGAAGAAAATCGGTTTCTTTACATGATATAACGTTTAACGGTCTTCACACAAGGCAGTCCTTGTTTCAAGCACTGCATAGTTATTTGCCACATACCGTTCCCAGCGATAAAAGAAAGACGATTCCGAAATAAAAACTCAACCGTCCTTTGGGTAGATTAAAGCTGGATTGGTTATGGGCCCATTAACTTTGATGGCTAAGAATGTCATACCATTATTTCATAATGAAATCCGTTGACAACTCACGCTTTGATTTGCGTTCGTGAGTCAGAAAAGAAACGGTTGGACGATAAATATCAAGTGGGTATAATTACCACATGGAATTCTTATGGGAATTGTTCTGCCAAAATAACATATCCTAACACTCCATTCTATGTTACGGAACAAAAAAAAAATTAAAAAAAAAATTCTTTCAAGTACCGAATACGGCCCTGTGTCAATTGGCCATACACCCATCTGCCGAAAGAAAGATTAGACACTATGCTAAGGAACATGACGTTACTGGGTCATGCTGGATACGTTTGCGGACGATTTGATTTCCCCCAGCATTTGCTAACCGGGAGTAGAAAACCGCAAAGACTACTCCCAGGGGTTCCCTATCTAAGGACAACTGCAAATAGTAAAACATTTTATAGAAAAAAGCACAATGCAGAAGAATATTATCCATTATCGCCTTCCCCTCGACATGGTTACACATAATAATTATTTTATTTTACAACAAACATTTAAAATTACAAAGACAATATGGTTACAAGAGTAATGTTCATAACATATCAAGATACCTATTACTAACATGTTAGTTCACTACGGCTTCCCCCAGAGCCGGCTCGGACTGACTGCACTTAGGGGCACTGTGTTAGGTATTTAACATAATACTTTAATTAAGGAAGTAAGGTGAGTCTCCACCTGCCTGCCTGGTGATTTTTTGATATTGAAAGATACAATTTCTTGGCAATATCGAGGATATAAGATACATAGACAAAAGGAATAAATTTTTTTTTCCTTTACTTACAAAATTCTGGGACACCACATATGGTGCGTGACCTCCAACTATAGGTCTCAACCAGACTTAAGACTGAGAACGGAGATAGTTACACTAGGTAATATTTTACAGCAAATATGTGTTTACAATAATATTTCCTCCAGGATCGTCATCCCTTTGGTGAACATTCGCGTGCTAGCCAATATTATCGGTGTGACGCCCATACACACCCCGGACGGAGCCAAGATTCACATGATGTTTACACATAATACTGTAGACATCCGGGTACCGATGGTGCCATGAGCATCCACCTATGTCGTCGGTGCGACGGCCGCAGACCCAACGGACGGAGCCAAGATTCACATGATGTCCACACACAATACTATGGACATCCGGGTACCGATGGGGCCACGAGCATCTGCCCACCTGGACTCTGGTGCACATGCCAATCTGGGTTCATGACGCCCATTGTTGGAGTCCAACTCAACAACCTCGAGATGTATATAGGCCATCTGATAACCTCTCACTGGATGAATAAAGGCCATCCGTAAGCCATTCGCTGATGGGTTGGAGCATTCTCCACAACCCTTACTATTCAAGTTGACAGTGCAGTGAGTACGTACACATGTCAGATATCAGACGACTCCAAGCCGTCTCGTGCCAACCAATATCATCAGTGTGACGCCCATACACACCCCGGACGGAGCCAAGATTCACATGATGTTTACACATAATACTGTGGACATCCGGGTACCGATGGTGCCATGAGCGTCCACCTATGTCTTCGGTGCGACGGCCGCAGACCCAACGGACGGAGCCAAGATTCACATGATGTCCACACACAATACTATGGACATCCGGGTACCGGTGGTGCCACGAGCGTCTGCTCACCTAGACCTGGGTGCACATACACAAACTCAACCGGTGATAGCCATACAATTCAAGTATGCTCCATCGAAAGCCTCCCCCGTGGTACACAGCAAATCCTACATTCAGCCATCCCCATCAGCACTATCCAAACCCCATCAGCTTTCCCTTTCATAGCGCTGACTGACGTTCATCCACATACGACATGTACCCAGAGAACACCCTCGACGGAGGACAAAAACAAATAACAACAAAGAGGGACATATAGCTACCTAAAAATGAAATTACAGTCCGAGACCGATCGGATGACCTACTACACAAGCCAAGACCATCAGCAAACTCACCAGGAGCTGTCAGGCCAAGATCTGTATGCGCCACCATATTTTTTTTTTTCTTTTTGGGAAAAATGTGGAAACCCAACATGACAGACTGAACTATCATTAATTTGCCCCAACGGCTAGCTCCTTTCGTCAATTATCAATATGGCGTAACAAATCCACCTTGACTGTGTCTTTGACGAGAATTCTAACTATCTACCGAAGGCCAGATAGTTAGTAAATAATGCAATGAATTTACTTAAAGACCAATTTTCCTGACAACCCAAGGTGCCAAATTTATGGTGCTGAAATACATCCGCTGGCAATTTAGGAAAAAGAAAACCACATGTCCAACTAGGTGGTTTATAACCTAAGTGTAAACTACACCAAGCAGCGCTTAGCTTCCAGCCTGCCACAACCTATCTGTATCTTTAACCTAAAGGTTGTTCCTTTTGTCTTAATGCATTGGTTATCGCAAGAAGTGCAAACAAAACGTTCTTCCGGCACGGCCCCTCTATTCGGAGAACGACCCATGAGGTGCAGGGTAGAGATTATGCCAAAGAGAAGAAAGGTGAACTCATCTTGCTACTCTCACAGTATCATTGAGGCATGAACAGATCCTTTCCTAAGTGTTCGCATCACTCACATTGGTTTACTCTAAACCACTTGTGACGAATACGTAATTAATGAGGAATTAAACCTCTCCTATACTAGTCTTCTGCGGATGGTAATTAATGTTGCTAACCTTTATCCGTGATCTCATATGATTCTAGGAATCCACTAATTTTCAGCAGAGGGGACTAGCCTCATCACCCTCAGCTGTACTTATATGATGCGGATCACGGCGGGGATATTTATTCCTCATATATCCTTAACTAATAGTTTTCGATGACGCCATCTCAAAGAGGAAGTTTAAACAACTTGCCAACTTTATACTACGGCCAGCACCGTGAAAACATGCTCCACTCCCGATGAAGGAGGTTAAACGAACATATGCTTCAATACCGCATGGTATACTAGCTCGCTTGTATACAGACATGTGTCCTAAGGTTTCTGATTTCTTGCCTAAGCACATTAAGGTTGTCACAACGCGTTATATATGTAGACGTTCTAAAAATCAGGGTGTATAATACCCTTGCGAGAGGAAAAAAATCAAAGTTTTTCGCCCTTTGGTGACATACCCGTAATAATTAATCAGCGATCTAGGTTCCTATTGCATCTGCGGTATCATGAAGCTTATGGCTGGCGAGCTTACCGCGAAGCTAGGCGTTGTTTCGAAAACTAAACTGAAGTAACTATAATACGAGTAAAATTCTAAATTATTTACCATGCCGCTGGTTATGAAACTTCTACAGTATTATTCTCTACTAGGATCCCTCCTGAGTTCGTCGCGGTACGTAAGATGTCCTAGACACTTGTACGCGTCATCGCAAAATTCGGATTTGTATAACCCTGTAGTACGGCTTCCTAATACACGCGCAGGCATAAACAATTATAGCCATACGTCTAGAAGGTAACCTTAAAAAGGAACACAATACCAAATACAATACATAGGCACAAATACAATACAATACCAACAGAAATGAAATAATGAATACAATTGATGCAACAAAAAAAAAATACAATTCAGGATAATAAGACATATACATGGCAGATAATAAGATACGGGAAAAAAAACACAAGAATTATACCCCTCAAGCTTCTACTTGAGATCAATAAAGACAATAATTAATTATCTCCAAGACTCCCAGTCCTGTTTGCATATCATCAAGCCATCAAGGTACAGAACCTTGGTCACCTTGATCAAGAACAACTAGTTCATTCTACAATGCGCTATTGGCAAGGATAATCCTTCGTTCAATGAGTCATCCATAAATTACTATAAACCTCATAATTCCCAAATAATGCCTGAACTAGTCATCAAATTTATTTATTTTTGTTGAACTCCAAAATTCTATCGGAAGGCGCGACATGTCCACTTCTACACCCAACTGTGAGCTCGGCCCTGTTTCATATTTCGGTTAATTATTTACGACCTTCTGTCGCCTTCAAGACTACGACAGTTGTGCGGGCAGATACGTGCGAAGTGACCCGGGCGCCCACAGCGAAAACACAAATTATTCTTCTCATTCCTCCTTCTCAAGGAATGCCTTTCCACAACTACTGGCCTTCTGTGTGCTAACGATTCAGATTTATTACTCCGGTAATTACCAGGCGACCCTCTATTTCCTTCCTGATTACGCATCCCATATGGACAGCTTCTGGCAAAATGATTCGGCCGACCACAGAAAAAACACAGATTAGACGCCGATCTTTTGCTATTGCTTTTACGTGCAATGGACTTAAGCCTTGAATAAAATGACCGAGTCAGCACCTTGCTGCTCTTATTTATCTGCTCAAACGAGGAACATAATCTCATCAGCTCTTCAACTGATGTGGGCTGAGCAGTGACAAGGACTGAACTAAATCCAGTGTGAAGTCCTTGTTTAAATATTTGTAAAAGTTCGACTTCTGTCAGGACAGAGTCCAGTGATTTATTTAATTCAAATATCCTAAAGATATAATCTGATGAAGATTCCTCTGGCCCTTGGCTGGACACCAAAATCTCCAATTTCCGATCTACCATGAAGCTTTCGGATTCGAACCTTTGCAAAAAATAAGCTTTCAACGTGACCCATTCCATATGGTCCCTATACGTAACTCTAAAAAAGGTCAGTGCCCTATCACGCAAGAACTCTGGGAGAACAGGAGAAAGTGAATCGACATCGAACCTACGCGCGCGCGCTATTTCCTCTAGTCTTACCAAAAACTCTCGAATACTACCAGAACCATTATACGGATCAACTGGCCACGACGAAAAGTTAATATTTAAAGGTGGTAATCGGTCACTCGGAGTGATTTCCCCTTCCTTGGTTGCCCTCAAAATACTTTGCATGTCACTCATCGTGAATAACTCCCTATCCACCAACAACGGGAGGAATAGTCTTATTTAAAAATTGAGAGTCCCAAAGACTCTAGGCCACGCTGTTAATTCCTTGTTTCCTTATTTACAACAATAATTCTTGTACGCTAATTATCGTTTGAAAAAACGTAACTAAAGAAACAAAATCCTATTTTGGTCCTTGAAGAATTCCTAAACCGGCTCTATTTACATAAACGAACTCCTTTTTATTGTAATACTACACTTTCCAATTTTCGCAAACTAATTGATCTATTATATAGGCGAAAATAACTCTCTAAACCAGTGACACGATAACACACCACCGATTTTTTATTTATTTTTTATTTCTAGTCCTGCTACTCACTGAAACTAAAGCGTTCTATTCCCTTTACCCAATCAAATACCACACGATAATCACTTGAACAAAATAAGACGTTTACTAATTATTTTTACCTTTATTGTTGAGTTCAAGTTCAGTGAGATAGACTGTAAACTGAATTTATTCTCGTTTTACTCTTTCCGTCGCACATATTTTTTTACTGCCAAACCAGTGCCGTCTCGTATTATCAAATTAAATTCCCGCCAATTTGCTTCAATTCTTTACCGAGTTATACATAATATACAATACAACAAAACAACAATACACAAAATATTCAAATAACATATGTAAATAAAAAAAATCAATTATACCCTCCAAGCTCTGACTCCTTCAAATGGCTCCACGTTGTGTGCGTCAGTATTAGGGTTCAGCTTATCTTTTCCCTGTATTTATTTATTATATATTATCTCCAACCCTAGATGTTACCAATGTATGTATATCAATCAATCTTTCAAAATAAAATTATTCCTAACTCAATTCACTTCCTTTTCTAGCGGCGCCCGGTCGCTTGACGGAATTGGTCGCTCGACCTTGTCGAGCCCCGAGCTGGAGTTTCGGATTACAACAACTGATTCTGTTTCGTTTTAACCATTACTTTTATGGTTATTAGTCCTTGACCTAGGTCACCGTGCCTAAACGTCAACAGAATATATATATGGTTTATAATTCACTCAAATGTTTACATAAAGCAACACCTTGGAGGGTTTTCTATTTTATACTATTACTTCTATTGGCCAGCCCAGATCGGTAGAAATATAGCAAGATTCTAGAAGATCTCCGGGTCGATGGATAGGAATTGTCAGTAGTCAGTGCTTGGAAAGGTAAAACATACAATGAAACACATATTTGCTGATAATTAGTTATATATTTGGTCTTGACGAGCAGCTTAGAGCAGACTAATATTCTGCTACCCCGCTATCCTTTCAGAAGGAGAGGCAGACGAAGTAATTTTTATTAGAGGGGATAGTCCACAATAGTTCGTTGCGGATCTGCGTCAACTGGATCCACCCACAGGGTGCTTAATAAAATATCAATTTACTTAGATATCACCAAGACGGGACAAGCAAAACAAATAATCAAAGTCACCTTACTTCAATATCAATTGACACACTGTCTTCTCAACGTTCAGCGGTAGGCGTATGACACTGGTAGAATCCTATAGGCCTCTGAGGCCTTATGCCGCAATCGCAGGATCCTCGAAGTGAAGAACTAGCCGTCGTGTAAGTAGGCGATTAGGTCCTCAAGGCGTGAACCGACGGGATAACTCGAGTGGAGAGTGAAGGTAGTCTCTCCTGGACCGGGGCGGGAGACTTCTGGACTCTCCGCGCACTCCCAAGCTTCGCCAGAACAACTTGACTCAGCGAATCGTAAAGTCAGACGTCAATGTCAATATCGTCCGTTAGATGGAGATCGATAGTTGAATCAGTAACTCTCATTGAGTTGAAGTGAACACTTCAGTTTAAAGAAATACTTTAAAATATTTGGAAACAATTTGAACAGCCAGTGCTAAGAACAATAGCTTTTGACTGGTAGAACACTGGGCCAGGAATGCCGGGAAGCACGCTCTACCGTAATTTATATGGTGAGACTCTGACGTCAGAGGCGCCTGAATTCTCTGATTACGTTTGAATGGATCTCGTTAGAAACCGAAGAAAATCGGTTTCTTTACATGATATAACGTTTAACGGTCTTCACACAAGGCAGTCCTTGTTTCAAGCACTGCATAGTTATTTGCCACATACCGTTCCCAGCGATAAAAGAAAGACGATTCCGAAATAAAAACTCAACCGTCCTTTGGGTAGATTAAAGCTGGATTGGTTATGGGCCCATTAACTTTGATGGCTAAGAATGTCATACCATTATTTCATAATGAAATCCGTTGACAACTCACGCTTTGATTTGCGTTCGTGAGTCAGAAAAGAAACGGTTGGACGATAAATATCAAGTGGGTATAATTACCACATGGAATTCTTATGGGAATTGTTCTGCCAAAATAACATATCCTAACAATAGTTTCAAGAACATATCAATTTTCCTTAGGGCAAGATAACTGATGTCATCCAAAAATAATTACTTTAATCTGCAAAACCAAGAAATTTTCCAAGTTTCGAGGTTTTCTATTAATTTTGCTGTTTGCAGATATTAACACAGGACGTAAAGGGTATGGAGGGTATTGGCAGGTAAACGAGGGAGACTGTGAAGCTCGAAGATTCAGCAGATGCTCAGACGATATAAAAAGACTACTGTTCAACTATTATATATTGCTTGTCTATTTATGTGGTAAATCAAAGAAAATAATAGCGTATCCTACGATTTTCTCCATACACACATCAAAAATATATATCAAAGAAATTGGGAATAGTAAAAAAATGGTTGAACAAATGTAGTATTTAGGAAATTATGGTACATCAAAAATTGAGGGTAGAAAAATCTAATCAAGTATTTATTTTATCTTTATGTTGACTCATACTTTTTCTTTCTTTTGCTGTTTATTTAACTCAAGCTGACGCTAGGGAATGTATTATAATATACAAATACACTCCATCACGCCGTTACAATGCTGGGGTAGGCGGAGAGCTATACTCTTCTACCTCGACACACATATTTCACCTCTTCCGTATCCATACATCTTCTCATACAGTTCCTATGACGAGAGAGAGAGAGGTTGCATGATAACATAACATACAGCAGGATGTCAGGAGGCTGGGGAAGACTGGCAGGAGAAGTTTAGTGACCGATCTGATTGAAGAAAATCTAAAGTTCAGCAGGAGTTTTTTGACCATCGGAAGTAGGTGTGTTCAATAATAACCATGTTCATTTTTTATTAAGTTGTTAGTCACTAAGCAATGAAGTTTTTTTAAGCATTTAAAGATTTACGAAGTTCGCCTTTCTTTTGTAGCATTAAAAAAATCTCGTAAATATACTTGTTCATAAATATTTTGGTGATAATCGGTAGCAAATCTTTTTGAAAAGAAAATAATATATTTGGTACAATTTAAAAGAAAAGTCTTATGGAAATGTATTTAATAAAAAAAATGGAAACCGGAAAAAGAGAAGTAAATTCATAATATTCAAACCGAATTTCCCTGTGGTAAACAAAAAGTGGACTTACCCAGAATAATATATCCTTTGCCAGACTCAAGATTCCGACCTCCATCCACCATCCACCATCCTCTTCCATCCGTCTTTCTTCACCGGCATACATAAAACTGGGTAAGAATACCTCTTGCAGATCCTCTCATATATCTAGTGGCTTTGTTTCATCTCGGTAGAAATATTTAAATCATGCTGTTTTATTCTATATAAATTGTATGAATTTCACAGAACAAAATAAAAACATAATTCGACCAGTTTAATAATTCAAATTTAAATACTCGAACAATACAGAAAATGTATTGTAAAAACCATTTAATGAAGACTTATAAGTCAAGTTGGTAAGATGCCTGTCTTGCAGGCCGGGGGCTGTTAATTCAATTTCCGTTGGTACCTGATTTTTTTTAAATGGCTTCAGACTGGTTTTAAATAAAACCTCTGAAACATCTATCAGTTGATTTGAAATATTGTGACATGGCAAGAAAATCACTGGGTAATACTGTATATAACAAAAATGTAATGTAATAAGTTTTGTTTATATAGCTAAATGTATGATCTTGCAATCTCTTTTTCAGGAACGAACATTTGTGTTCGTAGAAGAAAACAAATATTTGTTTTTCTTCCTTGCATCAAGGTGCACTTTTGCTCCCTGTTGGCATATTTAAACCATTGGATAACTTAATTTCTCTCTGGTCATGGAAGTTTTAATATAATTTTTTGTAGTTTCAATCTTGTTGCTACGACCTGTTTTGATTTTTGCAACCATTTCGATCAATCTACAAATCATATATGTGGTACTGCGGCGATAAACAATTCAATAATTTTCGAAGTGATCTCTTTTTAGAATTACATCGATTTATTTTCGAACCGATTCACTACTCCAATCGTTAATGGATAGTTTTGCTGCGTTCGAAGTTTTTTTTAATTCTGGTAACTTTTTAGACCATTTAAACGCCATACTTAAAGCCGCTATATAAATTTATTTGCTGCACTGCAAGTTATTGTTCTTCCCCCGTGACATTGACTCTGATGTCCATCGTCCCTACCATTATTTTCTTAGTCAGGTATTTCGCCATCGGTGGAGAAGATCCTTTGGATAGTTTCTTCTTCATCACAACGTGACGTCGCGCTCATTAAAATATTGAGAAGTTTTCAATCTTCTTACGAGTATGTAGATCGCGTTGGACGGGGCTTATTTTGTCCTCAATAACAGCGCAGGTGGTAGTGAGATCAAACTAAACTGAACTAACAAGATAGAAGAATAATTAATCAGCTTTAATTTTTTCCTTACTATTTTGTACTTAAAATACCCCATTTAATTTTTAAGACATCAACCATGAAGGATGGTTTTTCTCAAGAGAAAAATATTTGAGAATTTAAAATAGTATACCTAATAAATCAATTTTTTGTAGAACTTAAATAAATATAAGAATATACTCGAATTATTAAATATAATTAAATAAACTGAATAAACGTTGAATACTTGAAATATTAATATAATATAACGTGAATTAACTCATTATCCTTAGTACTCCAGAGTTTCCTGTTTGGTCGCCAAATATTTGTCCTGCGATAGCAAACATCGTAGTTACAAATCCTAGGGAAGCTGTTAAAACAGGTCTCAGGGGGTTACACCGGTCTGTGAAGCAAATTAAGTAATCTAAATATTTACTTGACATTCACTAACAACCAGTTACTTGCAAATAACTGATTAACATTGGTTCACACATGTAGGTGTAAGGTTTAAACATATACTTTTTTACAGGTTTAAGTATTATTATATCCTTAAAGAAATCCTTTGAAGAGATGAGTTAATGTATGACTTAAATATACTCATTTGTTGTAAGTATTATAAATAAAGGAATTTTCAGGTATTTTAGACGTGTGAAGATAATCAGGGGCAAAATAATTCATAATCAATTTATAAGTGTAAAGTGTGCTTAAAAGGTTGAAAACATCGCTGGATAAAGCGGGCACAGAGTTCAAGAGTAAATTAAGAAGTCGATAAGATTTTGTTAGCATTACTAGGTTTGATTCAATTTTTGTGTATTCCTGAAACTGTGGACAATAAATATTCTATAGAATTTGTGGTATATTTCTTGATTAATTTTGGTCAGTCACAACGTATTATTCGTCATTCTAAAGTTTTTATTTTGTTATTGCAATTTAATGTTGTTATTATGTAATATTTAATGAATTAATGGTTTTATATTGGTCTACGTTCATTTTCTGGAGTAATATTTCAATTGGATCGATATTTGGCTGCCTCGAACATTTGAAGATATGGATTACGTGTGCAGCTTTAAAGTGCACTTGAAGACAGCATTTTTTGGGAGATCTTGTCAAAATTTATGATTGTCTATAAATGCTACACTACACCTAAAGCCCAATGTGTTACTATCACATATTGGAAGATCTACAAAGGGTTTTTTGTAGTTTATTTTACCTTAGTATGTTTTCCGCCGTTTCATATAAATTATGTTTTCCTAAACATATGTAGATGCGGGGAGTACTCGTACCTTACAAAATAATTGGAACCACCTCGTTCCTAATTCTTGCACTCAACATTTTTAAATATTATTTTTATATTTTTAATTTTCGAATAATAGGAGGTTCAAATCTCGAGTCAGAGCGCCCTTAACGATAATTTTTTTTTCTTCGTTCTCTGAACGGCGCCGTTACAACTTTAATTTTATTATAATTATTAGGAACCATAATACACATATATTGACGAAATCTGAATTTAACGGGATTTAGAAAGATGTATTTGCATGGAACTAGGATGAGTAATTAAATATTTCTTCAGTTTATCATGTCTGTTTGTGTACGCAGGGCAAACAAAGAAAAACGGGATACTGCCTTATGTACAAAATTATACTTGCAAAGCGGAATATACAAAACATGTTTACAGTGCAGTCAATAATTATACTTGTAAAGCGGTAAATACAAAACATGTTTACAGTGCAGTCAACAATTATACTTGCAAAGCGGAATATTTATTTATTTATTTATTTATTATTACACATGACAAGAAATATACACAATTCGAGAAAAAACAACAGGTAATATGATTTGGACATACAATTTGAATGGATCTGGGTTTGTTGCCTATCATTTGTCGTATCCCCAGTAAACTAGGCTTTTTCCTGTATCTCACTGAGGATATTTAGCATGAAAAAATAAATCGATACTTCTTTCCGATTTTTGATTACACAAAAACAAAACCCCGTTGCACGCTCTCATCAACCTGACAAACAGTGACACTCAACTACAACTGGAAACATCTTGCGAAATTCAACTCCTCACACATCATCACTCCAGAAAGACCAAAAATATTCATCCCACAATATACCGCACACAATCATATACAAAACATGTTTACAGTGTGCAGTCAACAATGAAGCAATATCAAAAAAAGTATTCTCAAAATTGTTGTTATATTTCTTTTGCTGAGATTTTTCCTCTGAAATAATGTTTCAGGTGAATTTTTGCTTGGAATCAAAATAAAGCTTTTACTTCTTTTAGAATAAATAAGGCTTAAGTTGGTAAAACACTACTTCCACGTGGGGTTTTCGTTTTTGATTTCCGGTAGTATTCAATAAAAATAAGAAAGGACCCCAGTTGGGTAAAAAAGTTTATTTGGTAACGATACTCCAAAATGCTAGACGTGTGTCGTTACCTCTTCAATAATGAACTACAATTTTCGTGTGTACTCTAGAGGCTCTTAATATAAAGGCACGATAAATGAGGTTGAAAACAAATTTGCTCCCCAGCCAAGTTCTTCAATACTTCCGCATCGCTAATTAGGATATTCTGAGTGGTACATAATTAATCAATGAATGTTTTTATGAAGATAAAAGGGTAGTTTAAAATAAACTATTTCAGTATTCTTATCTCCAAGATTGAATGTATTACATAATAGTTGCGCTGTAGGCAATAAAAATTGGCGTATTATTTGCTTAATAATAATATCTTCCAGCCGATCAGAGAGTTATGAGTATTTGAACGTTTGTTAGTGAAAAAAATCTACTGGAGCATTTCAATTTTATCGAACCGTTGAAAATGCTTTCAAACCCTTCAGTTTGGAAATAAGCGCTATGACACACGGGAATGGAGGTAGTCTATAAATTACAGGAATATTTTGATTCCACAGGGCTGCAAAATGAAGGTTCTTAAAAATTTACTTGAAAATATATACTCAATTTATAGTTTTTGCGGGTCTAATACAACACTTAGCTCAGTTTTCTCTATAAAGTATCATTTTTTCAAATTCTATGTTAGCATCTAGCTACGTAAATGTAACATAGCGTTATTAAATTTAATTGGCAAATGTGTTCAAATAAAACATGTTACGTGGTTAATGCTGGATATCATCAGAAAATATAAAATTCGTTGTACTAACGTCCATGTGTAACATATGAGTTGTTATATTTACATTTTAATAGTTATTATTTAATTAATATAGTTCATGTTTAATAGTTCGTTTTAAATAAATTTCATAGTAAGTTATTTTTATAGTACAAATATTATATGACAGCTTCATTATATGATTATGTTATTAGGCATAAAATGGCAATGGCAAATGATGTAAGATATGACATCATTTATTTGTTTAACAACTCATTGTAAAACAATCTGGTAGGATTATTACTAGGTGGCAATCTCTTTCAACCAATCAGATAATAGTGAATAAAGTAAGTTATATAGTCGCAAATAACATTCCAATAATGATTCACCTCTACAAAATTCACGAAGTATACATAATCATAATCAATATACATAGTAAAAATAAAAGTTGAGATATCATCAATCAAAAGAAAAAGGAAAGAGGATGGTGAAGACGAAAGAAAAATCAAGAATGAAACACGTAGTATTTCTGACTGGAAATTAAGAGTTTTTTAGTCTCAGTTTTAAAAATGCTAGTGATGGAACGAGAAAGCTGTTAATAATGATTGAGATTGTTTCATTCTTTTAATATTTATAACATTAATGCTTAACCGTCAGATTTATATAATCAATAAATTTACACTGTTGTGTGTAAATAAATTTAAAAGGTGGTTCACAGTTTTCATTAAAAAAGGCAGTATGTTATGTACTCTTTTCTGAGCTTCGTTTCAATAAAATTTTACACTCTTGAATATTTCCATTCCTCCGTGGTTGCAGTCCTAAGACTGGTTTGCAGCAATTTCAACTCTTCTCCTCCTTTCCCCCCTGTCCTGTGCGGCTCTTTTTAAATCTGTATATGTTGAGCAGCGCACGTCCACCAACAGGTCCTCCAGGTACTCTCGGCGTGGGCGTCCCCTAGAGTTTGTCCCCTCGGTCATACCCTCCATTATGGCATGCAAGAGGCCCTCTTGTCGTATTATATGACCGACCCATCTTGCACGCCTTTCGGACAGGATCCTGAGCAGGTGCCTTCCTCCTTCGATTCGTTGGAGAACCTCTTCATTTGTGATGCGGTCTCTCCAGGAAATTCCTAATAGTCTTCTATAGGACCACATCTCAAAAGCCTCTAGTCTTCGTCTATCTCTTTCGGATAGGCACCATGTCTCGTAGCCGTACATCAAGATACTCCATACATAGGTCTTGATGAGGAGTATTCTCAGTTTTAGGTCTCTATTTCCATTATAATTCGAAAAATGCAAGTTACTTATCAATTTGTCAAAAATAATTATTTAATTAAAGTTTTGATTTTTTTTATAACAAAGCTTTAATTAAAATAAACAAAGGTATTATTATGGATTCATTCAGAAGACAATTGTATATAGCGCCGTTTAGATAACAAACTCTCTTTAAAGCCGCTCTAACTCGGGACTTGAACCTAACTATTATTTGACAAATCAAGTTGGGATTAGTAGTGTCGGAGTTAATCATGATAAACACTTATTTAGTATACAGTACAACTTTGTGAGATTACTGTCATACGGTAACCAACCAGAAATATGTTTATGAAGTCTTCATAAATGAAAACTAGACTTAAAACCTTTTTTTACTGGAGTCTAGTGGAAATAGAACTCGCAACTTTCGGTTCTAAAGGTAATTGAATCAAACTTATAAGATTGCTACAAAAAAAGAGGTGCCAGGCTCAAAGGAAAAGACGATGGCGTCGATCACAACAAGCAAGCAGTCTAGAGAAGTAACAACGTGGAGCAGCACAAATACAAGCATAACGTCATATATTTTTTTAAAGAATAGATATGGCAGAAGTCATAGGTATCCTTAATACCCTCGAACACTAGGCGGAAAAAGTGTCGTTCGAGGGGAGTAACAGAGCGCGGGGTTCGAACTGACGACCTTCCGCACAGAAGTCCAGCGCGTTCCCGCGCGGCCATGCACCTCATTGAAAAGAAATCATTAACATCTATCATTATTGACGGGTTATTACAAGTTTTTATTAAAAAAGCTGAAATTACCGTTCTTAACAATAAGAGTGCTTATTTATAAATACTGCAATTCACCAGTACCCTACTTTGATGTGAATACTGTACAAAAATTAATTTAAATTTTGTACAAAAATGTGTTTGTTTTTTATTAAAATAACATTTACAAGAAATAAATCAAACTATTTGCACAAAACAAATCATTTATAAATAATTTAAACGATTAAAATTTCAATTACCAGTCCTTATTTTCAGTTCAAGCACAGTGTCATGTCAACAAGTTAGTAAAAATCTTATCATTTATGTAGATTGTATAAAAGAAAACTGCGCGTTGTATCAGAATCCCTCTACTGATGTGATGTATCGCGTGTAACTTCATTACATTAAAATATTTAAAGTAGAGCTATAATTTAAAAAAAGTGTTTTCATCACAGGCCTGTGTTTTTTTTATGCCATACTGTCATAAATTCCATATAATTATTACTTCTTCTATTTCAAATAGATTATAAACGGTAGAAATTTAAATCTGAATGGGTTTTTAAAACTCTGAAAAGTTAGGCAAAATATTTTAAATTTTCCGTTTCAAAAATTAGTTATATTAGAGAAACTCTCGAAATTACAATAGAATCGTAATCATTCGACTAAATATTATCAGTATGTGAGCTCTTCGAACTGAATCATTAGATTGCTTAAATTAGGCTTAAGTCACGGCTCGGCAAATAGTTGCCGCCTATATGAAGTGACTTAGCACCATTAGCGAGGTGTGAAATACTTACTCGTACATAAAAACTAGAGTTGTGAAGTTTAAAGGTAGAATTTTGAAAAGGATTATTCCAAAAATGTATTTACCTTTGTTCAGAACATGTGAAATATGGAATACTTGGAGAAATTAATATACGTAATTCATGTACGAGTACATAAATTATTTGATGCCTTTCTAAAATTTCATTCCAGTTCATCAACATATTTGAAAAATTAAGTTAACCGAAAGACTATCTCTATTTATTACTCGTTAGTAGCTCATTTTCCAACAAGGGTAAATGTGGGATCAATTTCATTTGAAACCCAGATTTTAAAAATAAAAATTCTAGTTTGGAAATCACTAAAAACCTATTTAAAAATTTTCTTGTTGATTGAAGGAGAACCCTATATGACAATAGGTTGTTGTTATTTAAGGAATGTGTTATATTTATTAATTTATTCAACACTGTTATTGCAAATACAATCTGGCGGCAATTTCTTCCAACCAACCAGCCAATAGTAAATGAAGCAAGTTACATGGCCGCAAAAACATTCAAGTAACTATCTATCCCCACGAAATTCATGGACACGTGCGTGAGCACACGTCCACAAACCCTACAAAGACGGACAACCTCCCGAATATTCTTTTTTATATAAAGTGAGATATCACCAATCAAAGGAAAAGGAAGGGAAAAGGAAAACAGGAACGAAACAGGTTAAATTGCTGTCTAGAAATGAAGAGTTTTTCAGTCGTTTTTTAAAGCTTTTACATTGTAATACAATGCAATACAATACAATATGATACATTACTTTACAATACAATATGATACATTACATTACAATACAATACAATTAAATACAAGGCAATACAATACAATGCAATACAAAACAATGCAATACAATACAATACAATACAATACAATACAATACAATACAATACAATACAATACAATACAATACAATACAATACAATACAATACAATACAATACAATACAATACAATACAATACAATACAATACAATACAATACAATACAATACAATACAATACAATACAATACAATACAATACAATACAATACAATACAATACAATACAATACAATACAATACAATACAATACAATACAATACAATACAATACAATACAATAAAAAACAATACAATACAATACAATACAATACAATACAATACAATACAATACAGTACAATACAATACAATACAATACAATACAAAACAATACAAAACAATACAATACAATACAGTACAATACAAAACAGTATATTACAATACAGTACAGTACAATACAATACAGTACAGTACAATACAATACAATACAGTACAATACAACACAATACAATACATTTCAATACAATACAATACAATACAATACAATACAATACAATACAATACAATACAATACAATACAATACAATACAATACAATACAATACAATACAATACAATACAATACAATACAATACAATACAATACAATACAATACAATACAACACAACACAGTACAATACAACACAATACAATACAACACAATACAATACAACACAATACAATACAACACAATACAATACAACACAATACAATACAATACAATACAATACAATACAATACAATACAATACAATACAATACAATACAATACAATACAATACAATACAATACAATACAATACAATACAATACAATACAATACAATACAATACAATACAATACAATACAATACAATACAATACAATACAATACAATACAATACAATACAATACAATACAATACAATACAATACAATACAATACAATACAATACAATACAATACAATACAGTACAATACAATACAATACAATACAATACAATACAATACAGTACAATACAAAACAGTATATTACAATACAGTACAGTACAATACAATACAGTACAGTACAATACAATACAATACAGTACAATACAACACAATACAATACAATACAACACAATACAATACATTTCAATACAATACAATACAATACAATACAATACAATACAATACAATACAATACAATACAATACAATACAATACAATACAATACAATACAATACAATACAATACAATACAATACAATACAATACAATACAATACAATACAATACAATACAATACAATACAATACAATACAATACAATACAATACAATACAATACAATACAATACAATACAATACAATACAATACAATAAAATACAATACAATACAATACAACACAACACAGTACAATACAACACAATACAATACAACACAATACAATACAACACAATACAATACAACACAATACAATACAACACAATACAATACAATACAACACAATACAACACAATACAATACAATACAATACAATGCAATGCAAAACAATGCAATACAATAACAATGAAATATAATACATCCACTTTTTCCGCCTAGTGATCGAGGGTATAAGGATACCTATGACTTCGCTCACATCTATTCTTAAAAAAAAATGTTGATTAGATTTGCAACGTAAATTCTACTGTTACAATGTTGGTTGTACTATATAAGCATGACTCGAGTTTTAACCTTATTTTCCGAGTTATTTGACACTAAAACTTTTAATTATAACACTTACATAACATATTGAATCTTGGTTTCCTTAGAAAGTTGTGATGTGAAGAATACAGTTTGTTACTAGAAAAAGGAAATTTTGATAAGACTAACGTATGGGTGATTTGTTGGCGTTATTGAGAATTATTTTTGTTAAAAACAGGGGTATGTGTATGAATAAACTTAAATTTATTGCCGTTAGCCATATTTTATTATATGAGAAAATGGTTAAAAAACATTTTTTTTTATAACAGCTCTCTGATCGACGGGAAGATATTGCTTCCTAGCAATAAATTCGTTAGATTGTATCTGGCGCTATAAAGTTTTGATTAAAAAATCTTTTCCATTTCGTGCAAAATATTTTCACTATGGTGTAAAATATAAATTTTCTAAATCTTGCCTGGTTGAAAACTAGATTTATGTAAGTTTAACACAAAGAGATTCCATTATCTAAAGTAGTGTTGGCAAAAATCTTTTTTTAAATCATATGAGTAAACTGCTCATCAGATAAAAAAAATGTTTGTTTTTTTCTCTCATTTTTATGGATAACCTAAGTGATTACAGGAACACTCTTGTGAATAATGGTCTTCCGCAACACATTGGTTTTTCCATTTCATCGGTTTTTTGGCAAGTTAGCTAACTTTTTACGGAGAATAAAGCTGCAACATTGTACGCGTGCATTTATTTTATTAAAAAAGTTTCGAGCCGTATTAGTTTTAAAAGGGATGAATTTTCACTTAAATGAAGCATAAAAAATAAATTAAAAATACTTTTATTAATTAAATATTAGCAGTACACTTTTTTTGCAATAAGACATCACATAAACAGCGATGTGATGCAATAAGTTGTATAAAATACAGCTTGGTGCGTTTATTTCCGTGTAGTAATCTCTTTGAATCAATCAAAAAGATCCGAAAAAACTCTGTAACCTTGTTGGTAAAACGTTTGTCTCCTAGCTCCGAGGTTGCTGGGATTCGATTCTCATTGGAACCCAGATTTTTTTAAAAACAATTCAAGTTTGCTTTTCACTCAAGGCATTTTTAATATCTATCCGGCTGAAAACAAGAGATCGTAAGCCGGCCAGATTGTAGTGTGTTTAACAACAGTGTTTTATTATTCAATAAAATAAAAGATGCTGATGGAATCATAAATAAAATTCAGACTGGATATTTAAAAAAAAATGTTTCTAGCGGAGATCAAATCGATGTCCCCCGTGTTGGATGACTGCCGTCTTACCGATTAAGTTACGGAGGTCGTTTAAAATTAAGTAAGTGTTATAGTTAAAAGTTTGCTTTAAAAATGTCAGATAGTGAGATAATTGGTTCAAAACTCGAGTCGTTATAAAACTGCTCGAGTTTTGAACAAATTAATTATCTGACATAATGGAATTTATGAAGCAAATCATAACCTTAAGTGTCAAATGATAAATTCAAAGAAAATAAAACCTAAAGAGAGAGAGAGAGAGAGAGAATGAGACAGATCTATACAATTTAACTGAAATTACTTATTTTTCAGGAAAATTTCATTAAGAGATTTGATAAATTAAATAATAGAATACATATTAACGTGTTATGATTGAATAATCTGCGATTTTCTGACAATATGTTCTTTCTTTTTTTTTTTTAACCTGGCGAGTTTATTGCCGTGTGGTTATCTCTTCCAACCAATCAGAAATATGTTTTTTATAGGCTCTAAGTGTTAACCAGACTGGAATCCTATTTTAAAAAAAATCTGGGTTCCAGAGGGGATCGAACCCGCAATCTCCAGATAGGCAGACAAGTGTCTTACCACCAGGCCACGGAGGTCGTCGATAACTTTTTGACATCTTTTTTGACGATGATAAACCAATAAAATCTACTGTGCTTAAATATATCAGAAAATTATCTTAAAACAACGGCATAGATAAGGTACATTATCCTAGACAAATTTATCGTTATAGAATGGAAAAATATGAACACTAATCAAAAACATAACATATTAATCTTGACAACATAATTAAACTTGGAATTGAGAATCAAAAACATAACATATTAATTTTGACAACATAATTAAACTTGGAATTGAGAATCAAAAACATAACATATTAATCTTGACAAACATAATTAAACTTGGAATTGAGAATCAAGAAGTTAAAATTGAAAATGAAACTAAAAAAATAATACGAGTATTTGACAAACTATCATAAATTTAAAAATTACTACATTATGAGATTATAGTGACTGCACAAATAGTTTATTAATTTTTAACATTTGTTTAAGATATCAACGTTCTCAATGCTCCAAAAACATATGTGAAAGTCTATTTCATGCGAAAAGTCTATGTGACAATATTTACTGCCTAGTGACTGACAGCCACTTGACATGTTTGCTAGATTCACCTTAACAAGTCAGATCTTTTAGGTTCATCTCAGCGTTTCACCTCTATCAGTGACCAAGTCAGATCTTTTAGGTTGATCTCAACGTTCCACCTCTTTAAGTGATCAAGTCAGATCTTTTAGGTTCATCTCAGCGTTCCACCTCGTCTAGTGATCATATGGGCTTGCATCGTATTTACAGCACAATGAAACCTATAAAATCTTACTTCAAACATCGACAACTTTTCTTAAGTTCTTCAAATCATCATAACCAGCGTCTCTCCTTTCTTCTTTGTGGTCGGTGATAGATACTCACCAGCTCTGATCTTTACTTGTCTTGATCTCAATTTGTTTACTTTAACTTCTGTATCAGTCTTCTGGTCTTCATTACTCCATCTTTCATGTGTGGCTTTGAAAATTAAAGAAGGGATTCTTGTTTCTAGCGTTCGTATAAATCATTCCAGGAACTGTATCTAAAATGTTTTAGTAAGAAGGGATTCCATTTCTTGTACTCAAATTATAAAGAAAAAAAAATCAAAATTTAACGATTTATAATATTTTTTTGAACAACCAACCCAATATTGATCCAATTTAAGCCCACTCTGCGCCCAATTAAGTGTTCTTGCTCAGTCAGATTAAAAAGCTTTCATATTTTATCACTCCAGGTACAATAACGCTGTCTCTGACAAAATATGTAATTATTTCACGTTCAAATATTAGCCCAGCTTAATAGTTCCTGGTGCTTACAAGTGGTTTTTGAAAAATTGATATTCCCTGTTGACAAAGCTTTTAGGTAAAATATCAAACATTTTTCCTGAAGTAAAATATCATTTTGGCATTTTTTAGATGTGAGTAAACAATTATAATATTATATAACTATTATTTTTTGAAAACTTCACCTTTACTGTTATATGGAATATAATAAATCCCCATCCAGGGTGATCTATGTACACTACAATACGAGTATAGACGTCTTTTTTTTTACACGTAGTCACGTAGTGACGAGAAAAAACTTGTCCAAAGGGGCCTCTGCCGTGGTGGTACACCTGAGTATTAAAACAATTGAAGTAACGACAAACAAATGGGTTAACATGGTGGGAGAAGGAAATTGACTCGCAGCGAAGTAAATATACATATAAAGCTGCTTAAGGTTTAAAGTTCAAATATCCTAGCAAGTTGCCAGTACTTTCACAAAAAAAAAATCGAAGCAGCAAAACTTTTCTTTTACACCACTTGATAAGAGTAGCCAATCGGTCCGAAAATAAACCGACGGAAGGCTAAGTCCAGTTTCCTTCGGAATTTATTGAGTTATTGAATTATTGATTTTATCATCGCAGTACAACAAAATATGGTCTACGATTTGATAAAGATGGCTGCAAAAATTATATTAAAGCTAAAGAGTTTGCCATAAAAGCTCTCATGGCTAAAGAGAAATTGGGAGGTTCAATAGTTTGGGTATACCCAGGAGGTGCCCAAGTGCGCCCTGGTAGGAAATTTTATAATTGTCTATTTAATCAGAGATGAAGACCACCATTGATATTGCCAAGTTGGCTATTGGGTTTCTAGGCAGGCTTTAATAATTGCGTGAGAGATCATCCCTAGCAAGGGGAAAGGCGAATGTCACCTATATTCGCGGACTGACGCTTACCGAGAAAGAGGCGCAAGAAGCTGAACTTCCAGATCATCAAGACCAATAGTGCTTCTTCCGTACGTATGCTATAAAATTTGGTGATAGCTAATAGCGCATACCGTTGACCACTGCTCGGAATCATATTGAGAACTGAGAGCCAACTTTTGTGAACCACGCACTTGACTGCGAAGCACATCATTCTTAAAGATACTGTACCATAGTAGAGTATTGTCGTACGGTACTGTAGGCTGTATATGGCCTTCATCAAGTGGCACGTTTTCAAAGTATTGTAAGATTCTTCTAACACACATCACAATGAGACGCTTTTAATCCTTGGGGTTTTAAATATCGATTGATTGGTTTTCCTGATAGTACACAGAATATGCAAGATCTGCCTCTTATACTAAATCTCAAAGGTCAATTATTTTTCTATTAAATGCTTTGAGTGTAGAGATCTCCGCATCAAATTTCAAATGGAGTCAAGAAGAGTGTGAACCAATAAATCATTGTTTTTTCTTAGAATTCCTAGATCCCTTAAAATTACTTTCAAGGCACTTATCTGGACTATGCACATTATTTCCTCATTGCAGGAACTCTTGTCAGTTATCAAGAAACCAAAGTGCACAAACTCAAGCACGTGTTTCAAATCCTGCAGACATTTTTTTTATTGATGTGATTAAATGGTCAATTAATATGACTTTTATTTAGCTCATTTTGGTGTGCAAGCTGAGTATTTTACTCTTCGATTCAAGACTGTGGTATATTTTAAGAAGTTTATTTTCATTTCATGCCACAACAGTGGTGTCATTAGCAAACCACAAGCTGCTGATTCTCTTTAATCCTACTGTTATTTCTTCATTCCACATATTTTTCAGGACAATGCATTCCTACATAGTTTTATAGTTTAGCAGAGAAAATTCACCCCTTTCATACTTATTTTTCTACAATGCAATAGTTTAAACGGTTTCTAAATGACATCCTTGATGCTGATACGTATTTGTCTGGTACTCTCGGTTCATTTAATCTCTTGAACATGCCGTTTCATTGTACATAGTCAAATACCTTGTTAAAATCAACGAAGCAGAGTATAATTAGTGTTTTGAACTTGTGACATTTCTCGATAAATTGTCCCATATTGCGAATTTGTTCAAGGCTCATTCTGCCCGAAGCGAAATCCTCTGTTTATGAATTATCACTAGATCAATGTAGGAGTACCTCTCCACCTGCTTATTAATTATACTTATGTTATTTAACTCGCATGCGACACCAAAGAAATTGTTCTATAATTATCGCGTTTACGACTAGAACCTTCCTTTCGTCAAGTCATCATTACGGATTCTGTCCAGTCCGTCAAATGTGAAATTATGCGTTGTCGTTTGTATTAGCTAAACTCTACGACGACGTAACTTATTTGAATGTGACTTTCGTTGGTTTCTTTCTTACGATTTAGTAAAAATATTAATTTAGAAAAAAGTCGCAATAACATCAGAGAGCTAAGCCGGTAAAAAAATATGCAAATGAAAAAAAAACATGCTTGCAGGCCTATAAATGATATTTATTGATTTAATATTTATACTATAAACTCCATTTTATAATGTTTTGACACTTAAATGCAAAAAAATCTATATAATAACCTAAATTCAAGTGACAGATCTGTTTCATTTAAAAAAAAATTCAAACCGTACTTAATATATTGTTTACCAAGTTTATATAGGAAAATTTTTTACAATCGATGACTCAAAACTAACATATTTTTTTAAATAGGAGTCAACTATCGTGACATATTGGGAACCATCAGCTTTTGAACAACCAGCCCCCATACAAGTTTAATATTACAATATTATCTTTACCCAACTTGGATGTAAAACAAGATGAAAGCGATTAAATTAGTTTAAACGGTTTTTATAACAACCTATAGGGGTATTTTTCCCTTCAGCCAAAATGGGGTTTTTAGTCAACTAAACAGGTGTATTATTATACGCTATATATAATAATTATATCGATTAACGCCTTTTTTGTTTTCTCTTAAGTTAGATGTATATTCTGTTATCATCATGATAACCTTTCGTGGAGTATTGACTTCTAGTTATCCTTCCATTTTTTTTAATTCATCCTTGGGCATAACTGCTAGTGAGTATTTTATGCATTGCCACATAGGGAACCCTTGTGTTATTCACCCTTTCCACGTAAACTCGTCAGTGTTTTCTACAGTTTCTACCTCATCTCACAATATCAATAAATGTGTTAAGTAATTCAAGTAACTGATATTTTTTTTTTAAATGACTGTAGTTTATGTTTGAGTCTTATAAATAACCTACATTAATAAATGTGTTAAGTAATTCAAATAACAGATATTTTTTTGAAAAAATGACTGTAGCTTATGTTTGAGTCTTATAAATAACCTACATTTATAAATGTGTTAAGTAATTCAAATAACTGATATTTTTTTGAAAAAATGACTGTAGCTTATGTTTGAGTCTTATAAATAACCTACATTAATAAATGTGTTAAGTAATTCAAATAACTGATATTTTTTTGAAAAAATGACTGTAGCTTACGTTTGAGTCTTATAAATAACGTGTTAAGTAATTCAAGTAACTGATATTTTTTTGAAAAAATGACTGTAGCTTATGTTTGAGTCTTATAAATAACCTACATTAACCTTTGGACGGGTGCATCTAATCTGTGAGATGAGGTACCTAGTTTTTTTGTGGCAATTGGCGAGGTTCACCAACAAAGAGGTGAGGCTTAAAGTAGCTTCCTGACTCCCTACCTCTCACACAAGGGTATCTTTGTTATTTATCCAGTGTACCGTTGGTCTCCGTGACGGAAGTTTTAATCTGCTGGATGAGTTGCGTCCGATTACGTAAGTATTTTAGATTTCCGAAATTTCAATTTTGTTCCCAATATTTATTTTTAAATATTTGCAATAGTTCGTATATCTACGTTGTAGCCCCTAATTCAATGATATTGATCGTTATTTACTATATGAATACAATTTTTAATAATTTCATATCATAAAATCATTATAGAAAATAACATACAGTTTGAAAATAACGTGACATGAATTTTATCCAAATAATATTTTGATTTTCAAACCACTCTGTGTACTTATTCTACAATATATCAATTCATCAAAAGGTCTCCCAACACAAATTATAAGGTTCTTGGGGTTTATGAAATTAATTCTCAATATCAGCATAATTTCTTCGAGAAAACAGTTGTAAAAGTGTTTTTGTATAAAGTTTGTTTGTAAATAGCTTGAAACTTAGTACAACAATCTTCTCAGAACACAGATCAATATGTGAAAACATTCAAAAAGTTTGCAGCCCGCATACGTAGAGATCAAACAGCAAAATGTATTCATAACAATCCTTTTCCCCATAACACAAATAAAATGGTTATGTTACTCTTCAGAACAAATGTGCAGATTTTTCACCGAAATGGAATTTAAGATAAAAGATGAAAAAAATGTTTTATTTATGAAAAAAAAAAGGAAAATAGTGAAGAGTATCTCTTTATATAATATATGAAAATATTGTTCAAGTCCAATAGAATAAATATTCAGGATGTTAGCTGTAAGATCAATGGAACTTTTCTCTACAAATCAAAGGAATAGTGAAAATGGTACGAGTTGCTTTTTAAAAATGTAAGATTTCCTCAGGCACAAAGGTTTCAGTCTCGACTTAGGTAAACGAATTTTTCGGTCCTATATAGTATATTCTCAGTATTCTATGATAACAACCCATGGACACCAACTCAAGCCACTTCAAAAAAAGGTTTTCTAAAATGTGATACTACCGATAAATTCTGAGAATCTTACGGTTGACAATGTCTGTGATGACATCTTGATCGAATATTTAATTCATTTAACGCTTTAGTGCAAATACATTTGGCGAATTTAATGCTTTCAGCATGTTTTTTCAATCAATCAGCTTTGGTTTCTTAATTATTATCCGTATCCATGACCGTATCTTATACTAAGTTAATGAATATACTCGTAATTTTCGTAAAAAAAAAATACCATTCATAAAATCAAAACAATTACCACAAACCTATCCTTTCCCGATTCCCAAAAAGATCCAAAAATTTCCAATAAATATCTTAACAGTCAGAACTTATCCGATGAAGGAGTAAGGTGTCCTACCATCGGACCGAAACTCCGAACAAGCTATCCATCACTTGGACAAATTAAAAAATAATGTATTCAACTATTCGGAACATTGTTTACAAAACATATTCAATTTTCTTAGTACATTTTCCACACACAATCTTCTTACATTTTGTACATGCGTTATTGCTTCTATTTTATTTACAACAGCCTATTTGACAACTTTTGCGTATTTGAGAAGTGGTGTTCCGTGACTGACGAGAAACAGATGGTGTCTGATGCGGTTCATTATCTCCCTTGGCTAGTTCCTCGGTCAATTGAAATAAAAAGTCCTTTCTTGATACATTGAGTCCAGTGCATTCTTTATAAAGTATCCATGCATTTATTGCAGCCAAATCCAAGATATTGAAGAAAATTTGAAGGGGCCATCTAACACTTCCTGATTTGACGGAGTATTTTCCAGCCATTTGGTCAACAACATCTACACCACACTTGGTCTTGTTGTAATATCTAATTGTTTCTGGTAAACGTTTATCGTTGTTTTTTTAGTTGTACGAATATATGATTTGTGCTCAGAAGAAGGACTTTTATTTATGGTTAACTTTTATAAACGGTTAGTATATAGTACAGTTATCAGCTTTATATAGTTGTGAAGAAAACAATTGCATTTTACCTTTTTTCTCTCTTACTATTTTTGGAAGCTATCTTTTGTGGGATCGAATAGTTCCAAACAATGTGATTTTTTCCAATAATAATTTTTGGCAAGTGGAATACTTGTGAAAAAATTTTCAGTTGTTATGGTCCTCCCTTCCCGTAAATACGGTTGGGCTAATTTTAAAACTATGTGTTCACCTAAATGTGTCGAGGATCGGGTTTCATCTTTTCTCAAATAAGGAAAACCATTTAAAACATATTTCGATTTCAAATCAACTGTCAACCACCCGTCAATTTGACGGGTGCCGTAAATCTAGTGTTAAGGACGAGTAATATTTTGAGATAAATAATGATAACGAACAGATAAGAGTTAATAAATAACGCTAAATAATATTTTCCACCATCAAGTAAGGGTACTTTTGATATACTCGTATATAAAATAATGTAAGAAGAAAAACACGAGATCCTTCAACTGATATTAAGGGGGAAAATCAAGGTTTGAAAGTGTGGAAAGAAGGCGTAACTGTTAGTAGATAAACTTATGAGAGTAGTTAGATAATTATATTGATCAGAGCTGCTGTTTCAAAGATCAATGTATCAATGATTGCCAATCTGCGAAGAGAGGATAAATATTCAAGAAGTGCAATAATGACGATTAAAATAATATTTTCCTGGAAACAAATATACTTTATATCATTTGCACAAATACATTTTTTTCAACTTCGAGGGTTATTCTTATATACTCGTATTACTAACATTTTCAAAGGTTGTCAATAATAAATGTACTATAAAAACTAGTCGAAAAATTCACACCATCACGCTACATCCTTTTTATGGTAAACATAGAAAGGAAAATCATTTAGACAGTCGATCGGACCGTGGTTGTTATTGCGACAGGAGTTTGAGTACTTGGGCTTTCATTCAGGATGAATGACGTGTGGAAAAGATTTGTGTGGGCTCTTAGGTGTGGGTTTCTTTTTGTTGTTTTATATTTGTATTTCTGAATATTTTTGTTTTTATGTTTATGATTGTGTACGGTATATTATAGGATGAACATTTTTGGTCTTTCTGAAATGAGGATGTGTGAAGAGTTTGATTTTTGCATGATGTTTACAGTTGTAATTGAGTGTCAGGTTGATGAGAATGTGCAACGGGGTTTTGTTTTTGTGTAATCGAAAATCGGAAAGAAGTATCAATTTATTTTTTCATGCTAAATATCCCCAGTGAGATACAGGCAAAAGCCTAGTTTATTGGGGACACGACAAATAAAAGGCAACAAACCCAGATCTATTAAAATTGTATGCCCATATTAAATTACCTGGTGTTTTCACAAATTATGTATATTTCTTACCATGTGTAATAAATAAATTAAAAAAAAAAATGAGAACAGATCTTAATGGAGAAAGGTTTCGCTTCATCTACATCCATACATTTCGTTCATGCTCTCCTGTTGCTCATACTTTTTTACATAACTTAGAGTTAAAATGTCTCCATCTTATTGCATTCCATTTTTTCTTTGCCCTGCCTCTTCCTCGCTCTGTATTTGATTTATTTCACACAATTACAATTATTTCTTAAGGTTTACTCAACTTGTTCTCTTAATGTGGACAAACCATCTCAAAATTATATTCTTAATTCACTTTAAATATCCAACTCTTTGAAATATTTCTTCATTGTTCAATAATTTCCTATTTCATGAAATATAGTTATTCTTGTCAGAACAGATTTCTATAGATCCGTCAAGTCTTAAAAACAGTTTTTACATCAATATTTATATTGAATTTTAATATTTTTCTGTCGAAATATTTAATAAAGCAAATATATTTATTGCTCTTTGGAGTTGACATACTGTACAAAATAAACGATTTATGGAAAAGTTGTACCACTTTATCTCAACAATACCTTAAGCTAACTTAAATGACTATGGATTTCAATCAATTTGACACAAAAAAAGAAAAAATTTTTAAACGTGTTTTTATTCTATCCTGGGTATTAAATCTTTTGAGTTCAAATGTTTTTCTATATTACTTTTCCTTTATATTGCATATATCTGAATCGTGTTTTCATACATTTTCCCTTTGTTAATTATCTTGCTGACTTATTGCACCTGTTTGTTAACCTGAATTATATCTGTACATTGAATGAAAGATGAATAAAAAAAATAATAAAATAGATTATAAGGGTAAAATGAGGCTTAAATTATTTTTTATTCAAGTTTTTATTTTGCACTTTAAATATAGAAAACCGAATATATTAAAATAAAGTGTTTAAAAAGTTTTAATCATAATAATCACAAACGTATTTTATAATAATCACATACAACGACTTTTAATAAAACTTTTTTACTTAATTTTTATAACTCATTTTGTTTATTTTTTTATAAAAATAATGATTAAGGATAATTTAAATTTGCGCCACATAGATAGAACGTTTTCATTAATGATGCTCTAACTCTGAATTCGAACAAATTTTTGTTGACAACTAAGTAACATTGTTTAAATTTAGAGGTCTATCCGAATATCAGATGGAGTATTGCCGATATTTGTATTGTAGTTAATAAAAAAACAAATTATTTCATTACGCCCTCTAAAGTTTTCTTTTATATTAATATTCAACGTGAATTTATTTACTGGCACTTAAAATATTAGTTATAAAACGAGAAAATGTTCTATCATGATCAAATGATGATATTGCGTTACAATACAGGGCTTTATAAGCAAAAATTCTTTAATTATTGTAAATAAGAAAAAAAAATTATATTAATAAATAATTATTCAAAATAAATTGATAATATGAGTTTTGTAATTGAGTTCGTAAAACTTTGTTTTCATTATTAAAGCCTTCGACAACTAGTTTGAAAGATTATTATTTTGTGAGTTTTTACCCACTTTTACTTACCCATTTATATTTCAATGGATTGATTTCTTGTAATAAATTTCTTGAGCTTTATAACTTAGTTGTTTTAATGAATCTCTAAATGTTTTATTACTAAATAAGTTATCTATATTTCAAAGAAACTTTGTCAGTTTGCGTAAAAATCATTTTAGGTTATATTGATTGCATTGTGCTTATTTTGCTCGTTCTTTTGCGTTATTTGTAGAATTTGTCAATATGTACGACGCATATCCAGAAAGTAAGTGTACTGAATTTTTGTAGGTTACAATTTTTTTTATTTAAACAAAAAATTACGTGGTTACCGTAGTACATATGTAAGCTATTTTTCGACATAGTCGCCATTCCTCTCAATGCAGGTGGTGAAGCGGGGTATCAACTTTTTGATGCCTTCCTCGAAGTAGTTTCCCGCCAACCCCTCCGTCCCCTTCTCCACCTCCTCCTTTACCTCCTCGTCGGTTGAAAACCTTTTTCGACCTATGTGCAGCTTCAGGCAGGTAAAGAGATAGTAATCTGAAGGTGCTAGGTCAGGGGAATGCGCGGGATGGTTCAGGACATCCCATTTAAACGAGGCGAGCAGTTCCTTCGTGGCGTTGGCCGTGTGTGGTCTGGCATTGTCGTGCAGCAGGCAGACTCCCTTTGTCAGCATGCCTCTCCTCTTGTTCTGAATCGCCCTCCGCATTTTTTTAGGGTCACACAGTATCTTGCAGAGTTGATAGTCTCCCCTTGAGTCATATATTCAATAAAATTATGCCTTGACAGTCCCAAAACACGGATGCCATGATTTTCTTGGCTGAAATTGTGGTTTTGAACTTTTTGGCGGAAGGTGAAGAGGTGTGACGTGACCGTTTTTAAACTCGCGACACCACTTGTACACACTCGTACGATTCATAGCTTTATCACCATATGCAGTTTTCCCCTCATTATAAACCTCAACCGGAGGTTTTCCCTTCCAAACGAGATAACGGATGATGCCGCGTATTTTGCACTTGGCGGGAGATCGGATTGACATTTTTCACGAAACGTGCTGTCGCGTCGCCACTTCTCAACGTACTGACCTCGAACCGGTCTCGTTGCGGAGGGGAAGGGTCAGGCTACACGGAAGTGTAGCCAACATGTCGAAAATAAAATCCACCCGGTCGTGAGAGCCTCAGTACACTTACTTTCTGGATACGCATAGTATGTAAACCAAAAGTTTTGATGATTCCGCAGACTACTTTAATTTCAAAGGCAATTTATGCTTTGTTGTATCGATGACGAAAATTCTTTCTAACTGAATTAAAGTTTAAATGGCGAGGGGATCCTCGACTACAAGTCCCAGCAACGATGACGACACTAAAATTATACAGTAATAAAATATTGTTTGCGTATTGATCTTTTTTGTGCCAACTATTGCTTTTCAGAAAGCACACACTTTAAATATATTATTCATAGTTAAGGCATTAACATTGTGGAGGGTTAAAGACATTGTAATTTGTTTTATCAAACACTGTTTATTCCACTTTTAGTAACGGTATAACCCTACCGGTTTCAAGGCTTTTACCTCATATTCAGGGGAGCACAAACAAGACTTAAATTCTTGAAACCGGTAGATTTATACCGTTACAAAATGTGTAATAAACAGTGTTTGATAAAACAAATTACAACACGTAGCTTTAAATAAAAAATATACTAGAATATTTGAAGTTTTAAGAATTCAGGTTCGACATATGTTTGATATAGATCTTTACAACCTTACTTATACTACTGCATAACGCAGTTATTTATTTAAAACCAAAAACCATACAGAATCATACATTCTGACAATATAAATCGGTAAAATAACCTGTCTGACAGTTAATGTGTCAGCAATATAAATCGACGTATCAGCTTGATTAGCAAGTGTGCCTACTATAAAACGGTGTCGAAAATTGTGAAATAAAAATATTTCATCAAATTTAATTAATACTTAACAGACAAATTATTAAATGAGATAATAAATTATTTGTTAAATAGAACTGATAAGCGACTATGATTTTCATCATCAAAAATTTTTGTCATATTTTTATTGATATTTGTTTTTTTTAAAAGCTTTTGATTTAAATAACAAAGCCCTTTATATTTTTTACATGAAAAGATCCATATAAAAATGATTAATCTGACGTTTTAAAAGGGAAAGTTTTAATTTGCCCGTTTCATTAAAAAGTTCTGTTTGCTTTGTAATTTTTCCCCACTTTTATAAAGATCTTTGGCCATTAAATTGGTAATATTAAACTTAAACAAAACATTAGCGTCAGTGGACTGGGAAAATGGGTGTTACGAGAGAACCTGTAATGGTCAATAAAACTCAGCTAAACATCGTAAAATCAAGCGATGGTCGACCTGTATAACTAGTTGTGGAAAAATCTTTTTCATTTCGATTTTCTTTATCGTATTCGAAATTCAATGAAACAATTTAATTCAAAATGTTTTCTCATTCGTTTTATTATTTGGTTTAAACTAGTATATCTTTCATTTCCTGGGTTTAACGAGAGAAAAAAAATCACCTTAACCAAATCACAAGTTCTCTGGTTCACCTAAAATGAGGGTGCTCAAAATATTTTTTTGGTAAAAAATAATTGTTTTCAATTTCCACATCAACTCGCTTTTCATTTTTTGTCCTTTGGCCCTACTTTGATCTTTGTATCTAAATAAATTATTTCTGCCTTTTCCTCTAAAAACTTTGTTTTCGAGATAAGGAATGAAAACTATTTTTTTCGGATAATCCGCATACTCGGACGGAATCGTCCATCCGATCTTTTGAAATTTTCTTACTTATTTATGAACAATATCGCAAACGGTGTGCAAATGTACAAAATAACCATCACGATAAACATTTTTTTACATATTTTTACTGACTTTTTAGTTTTTTTTTAATATATATCTAAAAAGGATTTGAAGCGTTTTAAAACGGTTATTATTTTTTAAATTTTACATAAAAAATATTAAAAAAAAAAACCAAAGGAAAAAGGATGATGAACGAAATGAACTCAAAACCCCCGGTTAAGTGGGGATGATGGTAATATCCTGTAAGTAAACAGTTGTTGGATCGTACTTGACACAACAAATCTTTTTTTGGCTCGTCATTTTCAGAGGCAGGTTGGTAATTTTCCCTCATTCAAATGTATATCATATACGGATGGTGTTAAAGAAAAACCACATCTAAGAAGAATTAATATTTCAAGTTAGTTTATCAAATCAAAAAATTATTAAATCTATGGTGTTTATTTCTAAAGTTGATAGTACGTATAAAACGAAACACAAATTTATAACATAAAAAAATCACTATTTAATTTTATTATTTAAAATATTAATAATTTGTAACGATTATTTATAAAGTGTACTTTAGAGAACAGACCCTACTCAGGGGCACTCTAACTCGGGATTCAAACCGATTATAAAGTGTCGTTTAGAGAACATACGCTCCTCAGGGGAACTCTAGCTTGGGATTCAAACTGACTATGAAGGGTCGTTTAGAGAACAGACTCTCCTTAGGGGCACTCTAACTCGGGATTTAAACAGACTATAAAGTGTCGTTTTGAGAACAGACTTTCCTCAGGGGCACTCTAACACGGGATTCAAATCGACTATGAAGTGTCGTTTAGAGAACATACGCTCCTAAGGGGAACTCTAGCTTGGGATTCAAACTGACTATGAAGGGTCGTTTAGAGAACAGGAGAACTCTCCTCAGGGACACTCCAGCTCGGGATTCAAAACGACTATAATTGACAGATTAACAAAAATACATAATAAATATAAGTTGAGCTTAATGATAGGAAATAGAAGCTGCGGCCATCAGATAAGGTAGATCTCCGCATCTGCTAATGTTTAGAAAACTATAATTGTGAAGAAAACTTACCAAATTGAGACGAATTACAATGAAATCTTTATTAACAGATATTCCAGGAACTAGATTTTTTCCAGAAGCTAGTAGCATGTACCTTGAAAATTGATGTAAACAATAAAAAGTGCTTAACTGGAAAAGTCAATAGGCAATCATCGTTTGAACGACACGCAATCCCATGATTGTAGAGACGCCAAAAATTATTTATTGATTCCCTTACTTTCCATAAAGTTTATTTGCTTTTATTGTTTCCGAATGGAAAGGTGAAAATATGAATACTTTTTGTTTGTAAAAAATACTTTTGATTCGCTTGGCAACTGTTTTCATAAGCCGGAATTTGTATGAAGATATATTATTTTCCACTTTCGCACATTCCTGAAGCAACTTTTTCTTATTCAAACTAAAACTTAATTTCCTACTTAGTTATTATTCACAGAATGTAGTTGAATTAATGTGATGCTTTTAAAAGGTTGGACACAATTTCCAATTAAGCAGTTTTTTTTTTCTATTTGAAAGAAAAGTTTTTTGTTTAAGATAAAAAATACTTTCAAACATCCACAATAAAAACCTTTATTTATTTCTCGACCCCTCAGATTTGAGAATCGTAATTTGTAGATGTTCTATGGCCCACTTCATTAAAGGCTTATCTCGGTTAAACTTAAATTTAAATCATTAGTATGGCACTTTTCAACACATACGAATTGGTTATGTGTACATCTTGAAGAGCGTTGTTGGGAACAACAGTGTATTTGGCCCCATATATCGTCTGTTCGGGTTAAGTGCCATTAAAGTTGGCACGTAACTCGTAGTTTATTGTTATGTATGTTTTCAAGTGTACCAAAAACGGAGTAGTATTTTTAATAGACGACCCCTAAAATCAGACTAGCTTGTTTTTTTAATCACTTATATTATCGGAAATTGAACTCAATATCTTCGTGTAAAAGACAAGCATTTTATTAACAAGGATATGAAGGCCGTCAGCAGCAGTCACGTGGCAGTCCTCACTCGGTCCATGCACCTTGATATACGATATTTCTCTCTATCTTTGACCTCTAATTTCAGCAAACACCAGAAACCCCTCAATGTTATAACCATACCGCCATACCATAGACGCAACTATTGAGAAAATCCATTGAAGTCAAATCCTTACGGACTCAGAAATATCAAAAAGTAATAAATACTTTAAAATATTTCGTAGCCTAGAGATTCTTCAGCATTCGTCAAAAGAAAAATATTGAAGTTTAACAAAAATATTTTAAACATTACTTAGAGCTTCGCCCCTGGCAACTATGTAGCCCAACCCCATATTGGAACTGCGCGCCTCCTTGAAAATTTTATATAACTGTTACGTTAACATTCTCTCCTGACTTTTGTGCGGCTTTGATAGCTTAACAATATGATTGCCATAGTAAATATTACGCGTATTCGATAATTGTTTTACTAAGAACAATGAATAATTTGATACAAACTTGACTTTGAAAAATGAAGTAATAAAGACAGGTATCATTTTCATTTAATATCTGAGTAAATATAATATTGTATTTGTAATTTATTTAAAGGATATTCCTGTCTTTCAAAAAGAGATTTCGTGAACACAAATCCGCCTTAACAAATCCTCTAATTTATTCTAAAATTGCTAATAATTTTCACCGTGAAAACCATTATTTTTCTATCGATGATGTTAAATTCTTACATATCAGTAGTAACGGAAATAAATTGGACAGATTAGAGGCCCTAGAAATGTCTAAGTCAATACACCGAGTCGAACCTCTGGTAAACACATATATTCCAAAAATCTCTCCCCTGCTGGCTAAGATCGTCCCATGCCTCTCTCAGCCCTCAGTCCCCAGCCCGAATATCCCCAACCGTTGAAGCGTGTATATCGGTACCAGTTCAAACATAATTCAGTCTTGTTTGTGCTCCCCTGAAGATGAGATGAAAGCCTTGAAACAGGTAGGGTTATACCGTTACAAAACGTGGAATAAACAGTGTTTGATAAAACAAATTACAATGTCTTTAAACCTTCACAACGTTAATGCCTTAAATATAAACAATAAACGAGTATAAAATGTAATATTATCTATTAAACCACCATTTTGAAATATTTTTTTGAGATTGCCGAAATACTGAAAATATCGAAAAGCATCGTTGACGAGTATTTGGTGATGCCTGATTACGTGAATCGCTGCGAATTTTACCTAAAAAACTAAATTACTTTTACGAAGCCCAATTAATGAATTTGGTTACAAGGAAAAGTTACGAATAAGTAGAAATAATTTACGTAACAATAATATTCAGTTTCATATCAATGATATTTGAACGGTTTTGATAGCTTTTTTAATCTAACAATAACTTACGGCAATAAAATATATTCCTTATTGCCAAGATCATAGTCTTTTCTCTTTTTTTTCTAAAATAACAGATATGGCCGAAGTCATAGGTACCCTTATTCTATCATCACGGAGAGTTTTTACTTCCTTCTTTGAAATTGCAGTGTGCTCTCTCAGTAGAAATAAAACAAGCTCTCCATTACGATATAGACAGCACCTCTACAAAAACAAAAATCAACCACCTAACACGAAAAAAAGGATCTTTAAAGCTTCAACGCAATTGTCAACACGTCTCACCGACAGGCCCTCTGCCACTCGATTATGACAGCTAAACAATACGGTTGCCATAGCAAATATTACACACATTCGTTAGCCGCTTTACTTTAAACAAACATGTAATCAAATATTAATTTTGAAAATCAAACACTGACTGCTTTCACGTGTCAAGTTTCTAAATTTCAGACAGTTAATTTTATAACTGTTTAAATACAATATTTTTTTAGATAAAATAATGTGGAAAAAATAATGTTTCATTAGATTCGATAGTACCCATAATACAGGTGTTTTTTTTCTTGCTGGCAATTTATTATTAACTACGTGTTTCAATTATCGTAATATAATTATGGGTTTCTTTTCTCAAACCTGTCAAGGTAAGCAAACATTTTAATTTATATATTTTATACTTTTTCACACCATATTTTCTTCCTGAAAAAAAAAAACACGTGGATTTGCTTTATTGTGAAAATATGTACTCGTAGCTGCCCTCTTTCAATTGTTTCCCTTTCTGTGTACGTTAGTTATTGAATATAAATCTTGTTTGTATCTTCTTAGATATTCAAAATACTTTTTGTTTCGAATAAGCCTACAAGAAGAGCAAGTTAAAAGATGGGAAAAACTATAAATTTTCTCCGATCGTACGAGTGCGCATGGAGAATTATCCATGAATTTTTACACGTTGATACAAAGAAAAACGATATGCGAGTATATTGTGCTTTCATGAATAAAAATCAGCCTTTTACAATAAACTCTATGAAGTACTATATTCCTTTCTTAAATACATGCATAACATCTCGCCATTTACTTGTAGGGGAAGGAAGTGAGGACAGTTTGCCAGACTTTCCTACGTCGATACACATCCTTCACGTCTTTCAAATCCATAGATCTTCTCATAGAACTTCTATGATTTCTTAAACTTTCCACGTTTTCTTCTTCCAAAATATCATTCACTTGATCAAACCATACTGTTCTTGATCTTTTTCTAATTGGTGTTAAAGTTTTACAATTCAGCAAGTTATTAATTAGTATGGACGAGATGTTTAGGAAAACCTGCTAGCCGATGTTCCTGATATTTTAAGAAATAACTATTTTTTTTCTTTAAGAATTTTGAAATAAAATAATGAGTCTATTGATTAAATCAATTTGGACAGTCCGTGCACGATATACCAAACGATTGTCAGACCCGCACTCCTCTATAGCTCTGAATGCTGGATGATGTATAACTCTTACTCTAGGCAACTAGAAACTGCTGAAATGCGCATGTTATGATGGTCAGCTGGTGTGTCCCTAAGAGACAAAACAAAAAACTCATGCATTCGTGGAAGCCTAGGTGTTACAGACATCAACAGTAAGATGGAGGAGAGGCGATTGAGATGGTATGGGCACGTTGGACGCAGAGCACCCGATCACATTGTGAACCAGGCAATCTCGATGGATCTTCCTCGAATAATAACCAGAGGAAGACCGAAGAGTTCATGGGTGGTGGAAAAAGATAACCTGATGCAGAGGCACGGCCTAAAGGACGTTGTTTGGGACAGAAGACCATACAACCTGAGGACGAGGAGAACTTACACCAACAGTCTTCGCAGACAGTGAGTTGGGATGGAGCCAGGGAGAAGAAGGACAGTCCGTGCACGATAAATACAGTGATGACCTCCGTAGTGTAGTTTGTAAAGTGTCTGTCTTTCAGCCCGTGGGTGATGGGTTTGATAACAATTATTACCCACACTTTTAAAGTCTGATTTTAAATTAAGGTACATTTAACAGTTTTTCACATAACAATAGATCCGTTAAATTTTACTGTCGACAAAAAAAGTGTAATACAATATAAATTTGAGTAGAAAGTTGATAGAAGTATACGTTAAGAATGCTCCTACTTCGGCCAAAAACCATGCTATTTACTGTTCATATTTGCAGTATAGCTCTCTTAATATATATCGCTTAAATGGCCTTCATTTTCAGCAAGCAAAACCATAACCTACAACAGGATCTAGACTCCATAGTCTCCTGGAGTGAGCAAAATCATCTTCTGTTCAACATTAATAAATGTGTCTGTGTATCTTATAGTCGATCGTTTTCACCAATCCACCATCAGTATACTATACAGGGAGTGGTACCAAACAGAGTTTCTGAATTCAAAGATTTGGGCGTAACCTTTGATGTTGGACTCACGTTCGTTAACCATGTCTCACGTTTGATATCGGACTGTTACAAACTACTCGGTTTTATAATGAGAATATCAAGAGAATTTAACAGCACCGATATCCTCAGAAACTTATATAATTATCTAATTAGAACCAAATTAGAATAAGCATCTACGGTTTGGGCTCCTCATCAGCTCAAATATAAAAAAAATATAGAACAAATACAAAAAAACCCTCAGATATCAATGATACAGAACAAAGGGAGATTACTCAAAATATGCTCACCATGTCGAACTTCTCACGGTGTGTAACTATAGAAGCCTCGAAACAAGAAGGCAAGAATCCATTGCGATATTCCTAATAAAGGTTTTCCAAGGTTGCTTTAACTGTCCCGCGATTCTAGAAGCACTAAGTTTATATATACCCAATAAATATAGCCGTGCAAGGAATCACCCTCTGTTCTACATACCAACTTACTGGACGAATATTATGGCTAAACACTTATTCACGCGTGGTATAGAGATATTGAACCAACTGAATGACACTGTCGATATATTCTCGGTACCGTCTAGCAGTATGAGAAGAATCCTGGCTGATATTATTCCTAACAAATAAGCTAGCACTAGAAGCACACCCTCTTTGTGTAACAGGAGAAATCCGTGCAAAGTGGATAAAAAAAAAAAAAAAAAAAATATATATATATATATATATATATATATATATATATATATATATATATATATATATATATATATATATATATATATATATATATATATATATATATATATATATATATATATATATATATATATATATATATATATATATATATATATATATATATATATATATATATATATATATATATATATATATATATATATATATATATATATATATATATATATATATATATATATATATATATATATATATATATATATATATATATATATATATATATATATATATATATATATATATATATATATATATACATATATATATATTATTTGTATGGAGAAGTCACATGCAACATACGTTTTTAATTGTCTACATGTAAAATAAAGTTTACAGTTTTGAAACTTGATGTATTTTACTAGAGTTCAATAGCTTGAATGAGATTGTCTGTTTACCCACTTATTTTTTTTGTGTGATCATCTTCATATCTCAATTTTTTTTACCAAAAACTAATTGAAATATATTCCCTCAGGCTATACAAGGTTCATTCACCTTACAATGCCTTGCAAAAATAAGAATCGTTGCTTGCTTTTCAAATTTGTACAATTTATTTCTTTGTAATTAATTAAATACTGGCGTTCTTGCCTCTCGGAATGCGGCTTTTATTTTCTTTTAAGATTTATTTCTTCCCATACACATAATATACTGGATTGAATATATAAATTCACCAATAAATACTATAAAAAATTTCCACGTTAATTTTGTGGAACCTTTTTGTTATTCCATTGATTACATTTATCCCTTGACACGTGTTACTACTTCCTGTTTTAAGACTAAATGATTCTAGTTTGTAATGAAAGCATTATAAATTACCCCATGCACTTCCGAGGAAAAATTAATTGAAGAAATATTAATTTGTAAGCAAAACTTGAACGTGGAAAAAAGTAAAGGAAATATAATAAATGCAGCAGAAATTATATCGTTGCGTTAAATATGTGAAAATAATATCCACCGACAAGTGTCAAGGATGCGGATTGAAAGAAAATCTAGTTATTTAGATGAAGAAAGGAGCATTTGGATATTCGGCTCTAGTAGAAATAATAAATGATGAAATATTTACAAAAATATACTACACAAGAACACAAATATGAGAATTTATAAAGATATACTTGCCTTCATGAAATTCTCATATTCTCGTTAGAAGCAAAGAAAATATGAAACGTTTGAATACCCTTGATGAGAGTTTGCTCTGTCAATGGAGCTATATAAAATGTCCTTTTGTTTATTATTATTTTAAGACTTAGAAAAACGTCACACAACCAAATGAACCAAATTCTCAATGTGGGATGCCTTTGTAAAATAATAAAATACACAACGAGGCATATGGACGTGGTAGAAGCGAAAGATGCGTACTAGGGTAGAATGGATTTTATTCCTCCTCGATGGTGAATGATATGTATTTTACTCTCAACACTTTCCTTTAATCATGATCCTTTACTCAAAGGATAGTAATCTTTGACCCAGTGTAATCAATGTAGGTGAACCGTTACGTTCATGCTTCTATTAACTCAATTAGTTCGATGATTGCGTATTATATTGACTCATAATGTATGATTAGAACGCGTGATAATTGCAAAGCGTGAGTGCATAATTGCTAGTCGTGCATATTGGAAGATATCATGCGTAAATTGTGAACATGGCACTTGCTAAGGGATAGTTAGTAGGCCAAATTTGATCGTTCCACCCCCTGTATTCTTGACACGCATTCCTTTGCTTGAAAAATAGCCTTGACTAGAATATCAAATATTTTTGACTGAATGTTATGTGTCAAATATCTTCAAGCATTATTTCTTATGAAATAAAAAAATATGAAATTTGCATTAGACCACTTCTACAACATATGTAAGGTGACTAGTTCTAAAAAGTACTCCTTTTCTAATTAAGTCACAATATACAATTATATTTCTAATTAAGTCACAATAGTACACATGTTTACTTAATTACCACACAAATACATTTCTTTTTACGTACAATATGGTAAATTGTGAAAAGATGATGATGGAAAAATAAATTAGAGTAATAGAAAATAAACTACTTGTGGTATTAAAAAGAAAGTAAAAATATCACTTGGTACTTATCGCTCTTTCAATAGACAAATAAATTATACTTTTTTTTTATGCTTTTATAATCTAAGAGAGTTAAACATTTGTACGTCGATGTCGTCCAATTGTTATTAATTCATTTGATGTTGCGCATCTTGATAATCCTAATTTTATTTATCTGCCTACTTTCAAAATGTTTAGACTCGAATCAGTTTTCAGTGCGGCTTCTAGGCTGATTAAAAGGCTATTTGGTAGTCATGACTATAGTCGTAATATTCCACTTATAAAAAGTCTATATTGGCTTAAGTGTTGCAAAAGGATTGATTTCAAACATTTTTGTCAAGTCAAATATCTTAATACTCGTATAATATCTCCATTACATCTTCTGAATCTTTGTCTATGAAATTTTTCTTCGAAGAGGAGCAAAACTTTGAGGTCAATTTCGTATTAATGGAATATTTTTTTTCAAATTTACCCACTAGGATGGGATATTCTGAAAGGGTATTTATCATTACCAGTCTGCCTCTAAGGGTTTGTGAAATGGTTGGCGTGCAAAGCTTTAGGAAACACTTGAAGACAACCCTTTATTGAAATATATGAATATTATACATATACACCACAGTGTACCTAAAACCTTATTTCTTACACAAACGTACCCGCAGATCTACAAAAATTTCTTTGTAGTTCGTCATCCTTCTACATGATAATTAAAATTATTAATTTTATAATTAAAATTTTCTTATACCATAAGTTTTAAGGTTGTTTTTATCGGTTGTATTTTCGTCCTACCTTGACCTATGCTGCACCCGTTTGGGGTAGTGTGAGCAACACGGACCACCTGAAACTCCAGAGAGTGCAGAACAAGGCATTCAAGATATCTTTTAACACCCATCCCAGAACAAACCTTACCCGACTTCACGCCGAACAGCGAGAAGAAACCCTACAACACCACATCCTCGCTTGGACTGTGAAGTTCTATAAAAGCCAACAAAATCACAACAATCCCTTAGTCGCTGCCCTAGGGGCTTACGAGAGTAAATCCGACCTACCCTTCCGTTATAAGCACAAGCTCCCGAAGCATTATCTGTTGCCTGACTAGTCCACCTACAGTATTACCTGGGACGACCAATGTCTAAGTGAATGTGATGGAATACAAGTGGCCTGAACGTGTGGACTTGTTTTTGCTAAATAATTAGTGTATGAATTGTTATCTAGTTATAAGTAGTATGTAGGTGTTAATTATTTCTAAGATCTCATATATTAAGATTGAATAAATAAAATAAAATGATATGTAGGAAAATAAGATTAAGTAAGTGCATAAATTATAACACATAATTAAGATTAATTAAGTAATAAATTTGTATATAGGTATAGCCTTGACAAATGTTTGTACAATAATTTACTTTGTTTAGTAAAAAAAAAAAGGTTGTTTTTATGATAACCAAAATTAAGTAACAACTACATAAGTATAGATTATTTTAAAATATGAATCTGAAGAAGGGTGTTAATAATTCCATGGATGGTGAAACACATACATGCGAATATTTTTGTGCATTATTGTCTTTTGCTATCCAGTACATCTGCATATCATATACATAATTCATATAGATGTACCCAAACTATTTCAGAGTGCGCATTGATACAAGCATCTTGCAAATCATGGCTAGGTGACAAAGTTGGAAGAGATTGCCACATGGCAATAAGCTCGCCAGATTAAAAAAACAAAAAGTTGGGAGGCAAAATTGTCTTTGACATTATAAATCGAGTCTTCCAGTTTAAAACGGCAGGCACGTCACTCGCAGTTTTCCATCACATGCTAGCAATATTTTCGCTTGCAGAAATGTACCAATAACCTGCAACCAGTTTTATTACATTTTAATGAAAACCATCGAATTGGCCCTGAAACTGTCAGAGTGAAAGACAAGTGTTCTTTTATCTAGGCCACGGAGGTCAGCATGAACGGGTTCAAACACGTGTGTATATAAATGAAGTTGTATTTTTACAATCTGTGTCTACTTTAAATGCGCATTTTACAAAAAAAAAAAACATGCGAATTTTTGTCGAAACATACAAGCGTGTGGAATTTTCCGAATAAAAAGAAAATCTCTTTCGTTTTCGGGGCACGAAAACTGTTTTTGTTTTTCGACGAAACGAATGTAAAAACATCCATAATTATGATAAAGTAAAACAATGTACATAGCATAAATATTTTCATTTTACAATGTCTCACATTCATTCCCAAGAAATATGATTTGCATACAAATGTTCAAACTCATTTGAAAACACGAGAAAATTTTATTTGGAATCAAAATAATTTTGTATTTTGATTAAATACTAAACAAAGCGTGGTTTTATGTTAAATGGTTATTAAGTTAAGCAAATGTAATGGACCACGTGTTTTATTTTTAAATGATTCATAAAAAAATACACCACACTTCCTATATTCATTGATTTATTACTAACCAGGGATGGCCAACTTGTTTGTTGTTTCGATAGACTTTTTACGTAAAAAAAATAGTTGTGATCTATCTATTAAATTTGCAAGATTTAACATATTATTATAACACGCATGCTACAAAAGAATAACTTTAAACTTAAAGTGTTTTGCTAAGTATGATTGGAATTTACTTCGCTAAAAAAATATAAAGGAAAATGATACTTATACATACATGTTAAATACATACACTAATTTATTTGGAATAAACATATCTACATATAAAAAAAGGATATTGAATTAAATGCATTGACAAGTGCATGTGCGTTATGAGATTTGGAAACATTGTGTGCCATATTGTAACTTACGAAGAAATCCGCGACCGGTCGGCTATCCCTGCTATAGACTATAGTATCATTACTGTCCTCAGTGAAATACAGGCAAAAGCCTGGTTTACTGGGGACACGACAAATGAAAGGCAACAAACCCAGATCCATTAAAATTGTGTGTCCAAAATAAATAACCCGTGGTTTTTTCGCACATTATGTATATTTCTTGTTATGTGTATAATAAAAAAATATTACTAGATCTACCCAAGCAAATCTAGAGAACATTAATTTACTCAATAAATGGTACTAAAACAAGGGCAATGAGATAAAACGATTGCATAAACGTCTTCAAAATGCGGTCCTTGCGACATATGTTGCGTGCACCATGGACAACACTCATGATAATTTCATCAATTACGATAGATAGAACCAAAAAACGAATAGCGTTCATCTTTAATAAAGTGGATAACATGTTCTATTAAACAAAATACAATGTATTATTTTAACCTTCACAGTGTAAACGTCTCAAGTATAAATAATACATAAAACTGTAAGATACAAAGAAGATACTGGTGACTCAAGGGAAAATGAAAGGGTTCCAATTTTGAGGCAGATCTCCAACGCGATTGAACAACCTACAGCTCTAACCTAGACTTAGGTAAGGAAAGCAAACAAACAGTTTATTCCAAGAGCATAGTAGAAATACTATTGACCATGTAAATAAACAATAATTATTATTATTTTGCTTATTGGTAGCTAAAACAACGTAATATTCTAAGAAAAATACACGTCAAAATAGGTTTCACAATTTTCAAAAGTAACAACTCTAGCCAGATGTCATTAAAAGGTATGGGTTTGTCTTGTATGAAAATGGCAAGGTATCATTATTTTTGTTGTGTGGTCAATTCACTTGTACGATCAAAACCAAGGATCTCGATAGTTCTGTAAAGTGAAAAAGTATCATACATTTTTCTTTAAATTAAAAAAAAACGATAAAGAAAATAAATATTTAGTATGTATTATTTATTTGGACACTTTACGGTGAAGTATACGAATGGTTAGTTTATTGACAAACGGCGACGACACAAGAGTTACATAGATTCATGGCATTTACTGGGTGAAAAGTTATAAAGTAAAAAAATCTTACTAAGGAGTATAGCATTAGAAAACAAATGAAAAATAAATATTAGTAAATGCCACTTTAGCCTTGGAAGGAATATGGGAAAGGACAAGAGAACAGGAGTAATAGAGAAAGAAATTTCATCACTGAAGAGAGCTGTCATATTTTTGTCACTGTTTTAAGTAAGCCAACAAGGGTGAAAATTAAATCTTATGGTAGCCGGCGACTAGATTCAGTGTCTGGCGGCATGAACAATGAAGGTTGATGTGATGTGATGGAGGTGTTTTTATTGAAATATAAATTACAGGCGGCCGTCGACTTTTGCACATTCTATAACATTGTACTTTCGCACAATTCGCTATTTCGCACATTTTTTAAAATTCAGTTTTTTAAAGATTTTTGACGATAATGCAAAAATTGTTCGCTTCCATGCAGTCGCTCCCATTTTTTTGGAAGAACATGGAACAATATAAACGGAATATATGGAACGCTATAAACAATAATGGAGAGTCGTGAACTGAAATAAAAGAGTCAACAATGAAAGGTTCCTGGAAACAATTATGCCCACAAATTATGAGTGATTTTATAAATTCTGAAGAAACTCCGGAAACTATCACAGATGAAATAGGCAGCCTAATGAATTAACTAAACTTGGACGTCAACAACCAAGATGGTAATGAGTTAATTAAAGCTCACTCAGTACCTCTGTCAAATGAATACTTAATTGAGCAACAAGAGTTAAATGAAATACACAATGAAAGTGAGGAAGAAGAAGCTGATAAAATCGTTAAGTTTTTGACAATCAAAAATATGAATGAAACCTTCGTGCATCGTGACAATTTTTTAAGGAAGAATGTGATCTCAATGTAGAACGTATAATATCTTAAGTACATAGGGCGATTGAGAAAGACACAGCATGATATAGAACTCTTTATCACGAAAAAAAAAAGGGTGGTATTCAACTAACTCTTGATAAGTTTATAAAGAAAACACTTGAAAACGCTTAAACACGCCTCGTTAACTTAATTATGTATATTGACAAATAAATATTTTTTAAATATTATTGATAAATAAATATTATTATTGATAAATAAATATTTTAAAATACATTTTTTGATGTTTTTTTACATCCTCTCTACTTTCGAACATTCAACATTCGCACACATTTTCGGAAACCAATTATGTGTGAAAGTCGAGAGCCGCCTGTAAATGTAAATATGCATTTAACAATTACTTATAAATATTTATGGATTACATAATATACAGAAACATCTAATATTTTCGACAGTGTTGAACTATTACTCCGTTGCGGTGAGGTCGCTGGTTTAGACCAGCGTTTCTTAACTGGGGTTCCTTGGAACCCTAAGCATCCGCGAAATAGCTATGGGTTCTGCGAGAAATAGTGATGAATAGGTTTATCATATGTAAATGTATTTTTGAGTTATTTTGGTATAAAAGGGTTTCGTGATGCATGATTATTATTCCAAGGGTAAAAATGTTGGTATAGCTGGTTCAGACAGTAAGACCCGAGTCTTCTACCTGGTAGTTTCAATTGATACCCGATTATACCCTTAAAACCAAAAAATCTATTCTGGTTTATCAGTTTATCTGGAAGCTATTTCCGTGAGTGCTAAACTTGTGCGAGTGTTGAAATCGAGTATTTCCCAACATGTACAACGACGAATTGTAGGTTTATTTCTTACTTCAAAGATTTTAACCCGAGGGCGTCTTCCATTTACAAGATAGCTGATAATTATATTCGATCACGAATGATAACTTCTCGTATCGTATCGAGTTTACTATGAATTTTTGGTACACTAATTTTCTTCGTGTCTGCTTTAGCTGATTCCTCAGGCCCTTAATCCTTCTAGCATAGTCTATCCTCAGGCCCTTAATCCTTCTAACATAGTTTATCACATATATGTTCAAACCAGTATTTACTGACCTCATAAAAAAATATTTCTATCAATTGTAAATCCTGTTTATATAAAAATATTTCAATTTCTTTTAATTTTATCACCGTAAGTTTTTTTAAAAAACCCATTTTGAATTACCAAAAAATCTTGAAAAGTGAATGATATTTTTATTGGAACAATAAAATAAAACTTACATGAGAAGAAAAACGACAAATCGTATTATTGAACGGTTCAAGAATACTCCAAGTTTGGGGAATTGATCCGGAACAATTCCTTTTTAACTTTTCGAGTGCGCTGTCGCAGTCTGTTTTAGGTAAGAAATCTTTTGTCAGACAAAATTCGATACTCAAAAATCATTCTTTCGAAATCTCTTAAGTGGCTACCGATGTTAAAATTAAAAGTGGTAATAACCAGGGCTGATACAATGCTGTTAAGAGTCATATTAAACATTTTATTTAAAAATATATTTTTTTATGTCTTCTCGAGAAACGGTATTCTACAACAAACCAGCCTGGTTGTATTAAAAAAGTATTACTAGTATTAGACAGTATAAAAATGTTGAAAGTATTCTTGTAGAAAATAAGACAGAGTCTATTTTTTTATGTCTTCTCGAGAAACGGTATTCTACACCAAACCAACCTGGTTGTATTAAAAAAGTATTATTAGACAGTATAAAGATGTTGAAAGTATTCTTGTAGAAAATAAGACAGAGTCTATTTTTTTATGTCTTCTCGAGAAACGGTATTCTACACCAAACCAACCTGGTAGTATTAAAAAAGTATTATTAGACAGTATAAAGATGTTGAAAGTATTCTTGTAGAAAATAAGAGAGAGTCTTTTTTTTATGTCTTCTCGAGAAACGGTATTCTACACCAAACCAGGTTGGTTGTATTAAAAAAGTATTATTTGACAGTATAAAGATGTTGAAAGTATTATTGTAGAAAATAAGAGAGAGTCTAATTTTTAGTGTTCCAAGAGGAATTTAAACTGGAACCTTTCTTTTCTATGAATTAAAATGTATTTCACCCTGCATGTGTGGAAACACTCGGTCTTTTGGTATTCAAAATGTGTCTTTTGGAATTTTTATTTTTATTTTTAAGAATAGGCATGACCGAAGTCATATGTATCCTTATACCCTCAAACACTAGACGTAAAAAGTGCCTGTGTCATTTCGAGGGGAGTAGCACAGCGCGGGGTTCGAACCGATGACCTTCTGCACGGAAGTCCAGCGCGTTACTACGTGGTCATGCACCTCTTTCATAACCATAAATTGTCTAGTCTCACAGTGTTTGAAATTACTATGTTTAAAATATATTATCTCTTGATGCGAGAACATGCATTATACGAGTAGTTCGACTGAGTTTCAGAATAGGAGTTACGTTAATGATCAAACATCAAAGTATATTTTTCGAATGGTCTGGTAGATTCGTTATTGATGTCCCACATCCAATTTTAATCCTTGTCATGATTTCAAAAGTATTAAACTTTAAGTTCTCCTTTTAGCTTCGTCGTAAATTCAACATTTAAGATCAGAACATTTAACAGTAGTAAAATTGACTGCTCAAAATGGTAACTTGGTCCAAACATTGTAATTTGTACTTGAAAAAAAAATTATGAGAGTAAGATAAATGGGATTACAATAAGAGTATTGAATAGAATGTTTGGAAAAATATTGTTTGACAAAATATAGAATGAAGATAATAGGAAAGAATACGGATTGAAAGATTGTGCTGTGTTTTAATGAAAAAAGAAGCGTTTATATGGTTTGATCACGAAGACCAAATAAATGATGAAATACTCACAAAAATAACTTACACATGACGTTTAGAAAATATGATAAATTGAGGAAATCATAGAAAAAGTGGAAAGACCAAATACAACTAATTCTGAAAGATTGAAAAACCGTTATGACAGAAAAGTATGCATGACTATATAAATAGTAGTGGTAGTAGCGAAAGACGGAATCCTGAATAGAATAAAGTGGATATATGTTCTCTTTGCCTATCCCAATAGAGATATGGCGTAATGATGTTCTATATTGATAGCCTTATCGCAGTTAGACTCGATTCAACAATCACATTATATATTTTTTGATTTTTATGTTGACGGTTGATGTTGACCACAAAATTGTGTCTTAAATGTTTTTTTTTTAACAACTATGATAATTAAACTGTCATTTTTTTTTGTATATAACAACATTTTCAGGGGGCGAGAAAAAACATAAAAAATACCCTCGGGGTATTACTATATAACACGAGTACGCATAATACGAGTTTAAATTTAACGAGGGAAATATAAAAGTAATTTAAGTTATCACATAAAGAATTTACAACGTTAGTTCGTGGAAACCAGAATTATTATTCAAATTACATAAAAAATATGTGAAAGCACAATGGATTTTGTAGTGTTGCACTCATGTTAAGTTATATTTAGGGAAGACAATTCGCCCAGAACCATTTGAGTTTACTATTTTCGATTCCGTCTTTCTATTGTTTCTTGAGTGCTACCGATAAGAGATAGCCTACCATTTGAACCAGTGCGGTACGTGGATCTATTTTTATCAGATTATTAATTTACATGTTGTTTAATGTTTATATTATTTGCTAACTTCCTCTAGTTCGAGGAAGAAACTATATAAAAAAAGATTGTGCCTAAAATGAACTTGTTTGTGCATTGACAAAACTTTTATATAAATGACATGTTTCGAAGTTATCTATTCAAAAGTTCTTCGTAAAACTATTTTTCGATAAACATTATCGCCTTAAGAGTGCTCTTTTTTTTAATTTTTAAAAAGCATATTAGGTTGAACTATGACTTAAAGGTGGCCAATAATAGTTAACTAGCCTTTTAAGATTGAAAAAATGATTGTATCGGTAATAATTCCTTCGATGTGTGTGCAGATATTAAGATTATGACCAAATAACGATAAACAAAGATAAATCTAATGACGCTAACCCAGAGATTATTTTTAGAAAAGGTCGTCTTTGATTTATGGCTAAAAAGTGTATACGATGTTTACGAACGTTTTAGATAACAAAGTATCACTTGAAAATAAGAAAACAAACATAGTGAATGATTTTTAAAGAAACAAACAAAACGTTCCTTCTACAGTTTTACCAAATGGACCGCAAATAATGATGCAGTAAATAAATGAGGAAAATTTACTTCCTTTTAGAACTAATTCAATATGAAATAAATATTCTGTAAGCTTTTATATTAAACCAGCTAGATATCCATGGAAAACTAAACCTGAACACTTCATTGTTACCCATGCAATTAAGTTTCTAAATTTTTAGAACATTTAGAAACTTAATTGCATTTTAATTAATTTTTAGAACATTTTTGCAGAAGCACACTTGATTTAAAGACCTTAAGCCAGCACTGTTGTCATTTTTAAGGGCAGGAACTCGTTTCGATTTGAAAAGTTATTGAGTAAAGAAGGGTACAGCATCTCAGATAACGAAGATGCAATGAAATTTGAATAGGAATTGTGGCGTTTGAAAAGCTCAAGGGTCTCAAGTTGGTAATTTCAAAGGTCGTTAATGCTTTCGAGATTCACTTCAAGTCGCCTCAGTCAAATAAAAATCTTCCCGATGACAAGGGAGAGCTGTGAGGTTTTGTGGCGACAATCACTTTACGCGAAGTTCTAGTTCTTTGCTTGAATTCAAGAAATTTCCATTAACACGATTTAATTTAAATAAAATTATCTTCAAATGGTACCTTTGATGAAAATTGAAGAAAAATTGGAGTATACTCTTAATTTTAAAGGGAAATTTGGGGAAAAAATCCTCAATATGCAGAAAAAGAATATTGTCATATTTTGGACATGTTGCTAGAACCAATGAAGATTGTTTAGAGAAGCTGGTAGTGTTGAAGGGGGACGAGCAAGAAGGCGTTCTTCAGCAAGGTGAACAGACCAAATAAAAAATATGACTTGTTCCTCATTGAGAGCTGCACTTATCATGGCTCAGGACCATGAGGAGTGAAGGATAATCATTTGCTTGGTTCCAAATCATCAGAGAACTGCGACGCTCAATCATATGTTCAGTTCCAGACTATCAGGTGACCTCAACGCACAACACGACTTAAAAGAAGTAAATTGTTGATGAATATGCAAGTTACGAATATCAAATGAAATCAAATCCTAATATATTTTTTTAATTTTACTTACAAAGGGTCGATAAATCGGCTCATACGAGTACTTTAATATATTTTCTATAAATGTCAAAAAAAGCGACACAAAGAAATCGAAAATAACAAAAAAAAGCCGAGTTGAAAACAACCGAAACAATAAATGAATAACAAATTAAGGTTTTGTTTTATTATTCACTCTTGACAAGAAAAAAACATAAAACCTATCAACATCAAACAAAACACCCTTCAGATACGAATACGACCTTACCCGAAGGTCTGTCTTTTAAGTAAACGAGAAATTATGTCATCTGCCGCTTGATTTCTCACAGAATAAAGATACTCGTATTGCTTAGAAAGTTTTCCAAGTTCCGTTTTAATGGAATTCGGGTCAATTTCTATGTATCTTTAAAAAAATCGATAATTTACTAGATTTTTTGCTTTCTTGTTTTAGTTTTAAATAACAAATTTGCCTTTATATACGTTTTTTATTCAATTTGTATTTGAGAGCTTTGAGAACAATTTATTTTGAAAATTCTCATTTTCAAATATTTTGTAGTTAGTGTATCACTTTTCCGTCATCTAAGGAATGTAAGTTATTTTAGAAATCGATATATTGATATGTCTTAAATACATTGTGTTTTTTTTTTGGATATACGTATAGAGGTTTCAGATTTCTTACAGGCTGGTACAGGTTGACGGGAATGTTAAAAAGATAATGCAATATACAGATGGTATGTAATTTTTTTCATCATAACGATATTTTCTCCCAAATTGTGTGTGTTACATTTAAGATAAAAATATATTTACTTTATAGTTAAATGTGTAAATTACGAATAAATACGATAATTTTACGTATCAGAAGCTTGAAATAAACAAAATTTGAAAATAAATCTATCTTTCTTCATTAATTTTAACAATTCTCTTTTGAAAATTCAATATATGTCTATAAACATTTAACACTTTTATTATTGTTTTAATTGGTTTGGCATATTTTATGAAGTCACATTTCGTATTTATCCATTTCGATACAAATCGAAATGTATCAAGCGATGAATAAAATTGCTTTCACAGTATTGCGAGATAATTTATTAAATTGAGTTATTCAGTCTACTGAATTTCCATTATCAATTGCTAATACTTTTATTAAATATTTTAAATAAACGTAGTATTTAAAACAAATATCGAAACTGTAAAATTGTATATAATAAATTAAATTTAGAAAAAAATTGACAGTTGTTTGACGTTTGCTTTGGTTATGATAATTTTGGAAATGTGGTAGATAGGAATATACGTAGGTAGCACTAGAAGCGACATTTCGGTAGGTATTTTTGTAGTATACGTAATAAATAGTTAAAAAAAGTCACTTTACAGTAGTGTTATTTGTAAACTATAAAAAATTCTAAATTAAATCAAATCTGTTGATAAATTATTCACGAATCCAAGATTATATGACATCCTGAGAGATCGTTTCAGGACACCTGGATATAAACATCATAATCGGGACCATCCCAGTTTTCCGGAATGACTGAAAGCATTCATCAGTCACATATTTTTACTATATACCGACGAACTTAATTTTTTAATATGAATATTCAGAAATATGAGTCAAATTTATCATACTTTTTCTAAATCATAATATTTGATGTTTCATCAATTGTTTCACATTGTAGTTTTTAATGATATAATTTGATTGATTCCATATTTATAGTGTATTCGTAAAATTCTCAACATTTTAAGTTTAAATGTTACTGAAAACGGTTTTTGAAAAATCGTTCATATCAGAAAAAAATAACGTATTTTATTTCAATATTTTTTTAAGTTTTGAATATTTTTCAGTTTTATACATTTGAAGACACTTTGTTTAATACAAGACCAAAATCATTCAGCATTTTTTTATGTTGAAAAACATTTTTTTAACGTTTTGGAATTCATAAATCATATAGCTTGTTGAAGATGTTGATGACACCTTGTCAAAGTTTATAAGATTCATTTCTGACCTTATTTTAAAAAAAAATGTTTGTATGATGAGGTGCATAGCCGCGCGGTAACGCATTGGACTTACGTGCGGAAGGTCGTCAATTCAAACTCCGCGCTGTACTACACCCCTCGAACGATACAGGCACTTTTTCTACCTAGTGTTCGAGGTTATAAGGATACCTATGACTTTGGTCATATATATTCTTAAAAAAATGTGGTGTTCTCCCCACGGCCACTGTATGCTGCTGGAGTCAAAGCAGATAACCAATATGTATACAAATATATTATTTTTCGTTAAATACAGATAGAGAGATGAATAAATATTACGCCAAATAACGGTTCATTTAGTATAAAATATTGTGGATGTTTCTAATAACAACTTACTAGAACTCATTGTACCGATGAGTTCTAGTTCGAAATCAATCGTTTTGGTATCATGAGCCGATTGCAAAAATCTTTTTAACGTTTTTTTTTAAATTTTAAACTACATCTTTAGTCAATGTTAGTGATATAACAATTAAAAACAAAAAGAAACAAAACCATACACTTAAATTTCATTTTTTCATCTTACATTCCAAAGGACATCAGTGTTATAAGACATGAGTTCGAAAAACCTGAAAAAAGAATTAAAAATACAGAACAAACTTAATACACATTATTTTTTTTATACAATGATATCACTATACTGCAAATTCAAGGGTATTAATAATATTATACATATCCCCTCTTTTCTGTTCTCCTCACTTATACAATGATATCACTATACTGCAAATTCAAGGGTATTATTAATATTATACATATCCCCTCTTTTCTGTTCTCCTCACTTATACAATGATATCACTATACTGCAAATTCAAGGGTATTAATAATATTATACATATCCCCTCTTTTCTGTTCTCCTCACTTATACAATGATATCGCTATACTGCAAATTCAAGGGTATTAATAATATAATACATATCCCATCTTTTCTGTTCTCCTCACTTAAATGTATGGGTCTTCTTTAATTTTTTGTAAAAAATATTGTAGTTTAAAACAAATACGTAAATTTCTGTACCTTACAGGCGTAGGATTTTGTAGAAAGCTTATTAAATGATGAGACGTTTCTTTTACTATATTTTTTACCACGAGTAAATATTTCATTCCTTTTTTTTGGATTTATCCCAAAAAAATATCATAGTTTTCATTGAAAAATTAGTTCCTCTTTAAAACATGACAGTATCACAGATTGGAAGAACATTTCGAAAGCTATGTTACTAATAAAATAATATTTTTATAGCGCCGGTTACAAATTTCTATTTAAGGGCGCTTATCTCAGATTTCTAACCCATTTTTATTGACAGATTAAAAATATTAAAAGAAAGTAAAAAAAATAAGTTGAGTGTAAGGATAGGAAGGTGGTGAATGCGGCGATTTGATTAGGTACTTGTCCTCATCTTAATATACTCGTATTAAGATAAACATATTTTTGGAAGAAACCATAGAAAATCTACCAATGAAAGACGTCAAGTTTTTTTGCGATTTCCTTGAACGTATAATTTTTTTTTGTGTAAATCGTTTAAAAAAGAAGAAACACTAAAAATATATGTATAAATATGATCTCAGGATGGCAGATAAATATTAAACTGGGTTAAGCAGTGTATGATAAATGTTTTTTGTCGGTATGCTTCCATCACACCTCATAGATTTATCATACAAATAAAAATTGCGACATATTGTCATTTGAAAATTTTGTCTCAAAATATATATCTTGTTATTCAGCTTAGATTCTATGCATTAAGAAAAGCAAGCCCATAATTGAAATTTGTACGAGTACATAAATAATGTTTGTGTAGGGCAATTTGTTTACGACCAGGCTTGACTTGCTAAGTTGCATTGGGAGCGACCATAAAAAGCAGATCTACGAGGTATCGGAGGATCCTGTTCATGTTTGCGACGGATATGGGCCTAGGATTTGACTCCACATGCATAGTCGAAGATATATCGGCATTGTTGGGTCAATGTTAATAATAAAATGACAATTTATATAACGCTTTTAAGAGAGCAAACTTTTCTCGAGGGCGTTGAAACTTGGCTAAGCAATAAAAATAAATACCAAATTAAAATATTGTCACATGGTTTTATTTAACTTTTTTTGCATTTCATAATGCATTTCAACACTTACTCATCACCTGATGATAACATAGTAAGTAGTGGAATGCATTGTGGTGATATAGAAAAATTAAAGTAAAGAGAAAGGAAGAAATATTCTTAAATTTTACATTAATTGTGGCATTCAACAAAGTGACGCCGGAGTTATTTAACGCCACGGTAAGATGGTCGCGCGTAAACGCGCGTTACACAAATCGCTGGAATACGCACTTAAAAATATATGCTCATATACAATGGTTTACGAGTATATGGTCGCACGACTTCACGCGTTGTTTCGTCGCGTGACCATATAAACAATTGTATATGAGCATTATGAATCTTTTTACGCGCGTATTCATGCCCGATCATCTTAACTTAGTCTAAAGTAAAAATAAAATAAACACAGGTTCTATCCAGATACAAAATCAATGTATCTACATACGAGTAACTGTGGATTTGAAAAATTATTATGAAATATTGTTAGCCCAGGTAACAACTTTCTGTGACGTTTTGAATTATTATGAATGTTTGGTGTGTATGGAGTGTACAATTGATACGCTCATTAGGTGTATGACCAAAAGGTTAACGCACTGGACTTCCGTGTGGAAGACCGTCGGTTGGAACATCTTGCTGTGCTTCTCTGCTTGAATTATACAGACATTTTTTCGCCTAGTCTGCAGATAAAAATATACCTACGACTTCAACCATATCTATTCTTATAAAAAAAAGGAAAAAAACATGCCTGAGTGCTCCAATCATCTCACTGCGGTATGCCATTGGATTCAGCAAAGCAGTGTGATCGGTGAGTTTGCTGGTGCGCAACGACTCACTTACTTAAATATGAGAAAAGAAAGAAAGAAACAAAAATCTACGCCACATATTCGTATTCTCACTTAATTGACGTTGGAATGGCGAGGGAATCCTCGACTACGAGGCCCAGCAACGACGAAGACGTCTAAACATATGGTGATAGTCTATGAGATACGAATTGGGTAAATACAGCGGACCACGCCACTTCTTGTTAAGGTTCAGTTAGGGAAACAACAATTGTATGTATTTATTAACATATTCTTTAAATTCCTAGCCTTTCCATTTTTATACCCACCAAAACCAAGATTCGTCACATTTTACAAAGCGTTTTATAAATTCATCAATTAGAATTAACCTTTACTACGTAAAATTACATCGGTTCAGTTTAAATTTAGATCAAAGTAATTGTGATTATTAAAATTCTGTGCTTGGCAAAATTGTTATAACGGCCAATAATCGTTGATAAGACGTACTATGTAAGACAATGTACGAGTATGCCGACTAACTTTTATAACTTTAAATCAACTGCTTTGAGTATATGTACTTTATATGTAAAAAAATACATCATCCTTATGCTATATTTCATTGTAATTTAGTACTTTTTAAAAATCTTTAATTTCTATTAAAGAGATTATGAGTTAAATTGTAGATACACAATTATGCAATATAGTAAGATAAAATATGTCAAGTATCTAATTTTAATGCAATAAGAAAGTCTAAGCAGACGGCCGTATTGTCCTATTCGCCGAGTATCTTGAATTAATATGGGTCCAAATAAATGTCTTATATTTATTTTTGAATTAGTTTACCAATTTTGCATTTCTCATCTTCTTCTTCTCCCTGCCTCCATCCCAACTCACTGTCTGCGAAGACTGTTAGGGTCAGCTCTCCTCGTCCTCAGGTTGTATGCTCTTCTGTCCCTGACTACGTCCCCCAGGCCGTGCCTCTGCATCAGGTTATCTTTTTGAACCACCCATGAATTCTTTGGTCTTCCTCTGGTTGTTATTCGAGGAAGATCCATGGAGATTGCCTGGTTCACAATGTGATCGGGTGCTCTGCGTCCAACGTGCCCATACCATCTCAATCGCCTCTCCTCCATTTAAATAAATTGCATTTCTCATATAAATATTTATACAATTTATTTAAACTTGTGTTCAAAATTTTAGCTGACAATGTATGCCAGTTTCTTATAGCGTAGTCATACAATGTAAATATGTTTTATACATTGTAAAAATAAATGCTCTCAGATTTTCCGATAACTGTGATTCTGTTTCGCACCGAAATAACATTTTTGATTGAAAATACTCCACCTTGAGGAAATTCGAATATTTTCAATATTTTTCTTATATATTTACAAATATTTTGTGAAATTGACTTATCGTGAAATATTTTTGGTTTGTTGTGTAAACTTGGTCTTCTCGCGTTTATCCATATTGACTTCAATATAAAAAAAAAACATTAAAAAATAATGGAAATCCTCTAGTATTTTTATGTACGGTAAAATCTGAATATATTCTGAGATATATTTGAAAATAATGTTGATATAAGTAATAATAAAATTGACATTGATTTTGAAATATTTGTTAACGAAGTACTCTTAAATTCCTGTTACGTTTTCTATAAATAATAAATGTTATTATTTTTTTTCGTAATTTTAGACACTGTTTTCGTACTTTCACATATTTATTATTTATATATCATAAAAAAATATTGCACATTAACTGTCCAATGCGAACGGTGACTGGCGGGAAATAAAGTACAAGATATTGTTTATTTTTAGTTTACATTACCTTTTATTCAAAATATACTTCTTGTGAGTCAAAACAATACTGGAAGCTGGATTTAAGAGAAACAGCGATAAGCCTCGATAAGCCTAGTAGACGTACAACGGTCGTTTCGAAGAATTTCAGTCAGTTTTTTAACATTTTCTTCAATTCAAACTGTCAATCATAGTCCAAGCCGTTGATCATCTTCAATGCTCTGACTACCACCACAAAAGCTTGCATACCACTTAAAAACATTTTTACGACTCATCGCTTCACTACTGTAAACAGTTTGAATGATTTCAAAAGTTTCCGTGGCTAACCCAATTTAAAACAAAACTTTATGATAGCACGTTACTCCATTGTTCCTTTTCCAACCGAGACTCCGAGGGTACTGACAATTATTACGTCATCATGAATAAACCAGCGTTTTGAAACTTTTACGGCAGATGGTCGAAATGTGTAGCTAGTTAACTCATTGATTTATCCACAGATAGCGCTGTTGGTTAAGCGAAAATAAAATTAGTCATCTTTCCCATTGGACAGATCGTAATTGGTTAGCATTTTGGCAACAGAAGTATTTTTGGAAACACACTTAATCTTAATTATTTTAACAATTTTGTGCAAACAATCTTGCAGATATATACATTATATTTGAAAGAATTTCTGTCAATCACTCAGTATTGTATTATTATCATAGGTATCCATGATTGTGTTGAGAGAAGATAGTCCAAAAACACAATATTTAATAAAAACAAATCAAAATTAAAATATGAGTTAAATCTTTAGTAAGATAAGTATTTTGATGAGAATAGCATGAAAGGTAACAAGTAAGGAATACTTTGATGAGAACAGCATGACTTTTACAAGTAAGGAATACTTTGATGAGAATAGCATGGCAGTTACAAGTAAGGAATACTTGGATGAGAATAGCATGAGAGTTACAAGTAAGGAATACTTGGATGAAAATAGTATGAGAGTTACAAGTAAGGAATACTTTGATGAGAATAGTATGAGAGTTACAAGTAAGGAATACTTTGAGATAAATTAAGCTTATTTAGTGTATTTTAAAATATCGATAACGATAAAGTATATCTGATTGGTCATATATTAAACCATTGGACGGAATTCTGATAACTTGATTGATTACGTTAAATGTTAATGTTTCGTTAAGACTCAAAAATGGAACCAATTTAATTTAAATTGGTCGCTTTTACTTGGCACCTTATAAAATTATTTTGTTCAGTCGCGCGTTAATCAAGACTTGCTAATGAAACAGAAACAAAAGTCAAAATTGACAAATGCGGTTTAAATTTTTTCGTTTACACTTGGAATCTTTTAAAATTGCTTTTCAGTCGCGTTAAATAGAACGATGGGCTCGTTATTTAATCTTGAACTTATTTAAAAAGAGAGAGGAAATCAAAATCATAAAGTAATGCAGAAAAATGCAAAACTTTTATAGATTGTAAAAAAAGGTGCACGATTGAAAAACTCTTTGAGTCAATCGCTCAAAGGAATCAAAGCTTTGCAATAAAGCATTCAATACCTTTAAGGATCTAAAATAAACATGCGACACAGAACCTGAAGAACTGAGATTATTAAAATATTTAGTCAGTGTTTGTGCTGCAAAACCGATTCGGATTTATATAAAATAATTTATTTTTGTTAATTAAAAGTATTTTTTTTTATTTTTTAAATATTTCCTCACATTAATGAATATAAATATATTCATTTTTCGTTTTAAAAAAACAATTTGTTGATATCAGTTAAGAATGAAATGATAAATACACATACAAAATATTACTGGTAATTTAATTCTATTAAGCAGCACAATAAATGAAAAATACATTGTGTTTTTTCATGGCAACTTTGAAAATAGTATTATCAATGAAAACATTAAAGTTTTCTAACGAATCAATTACTCGTAGAATTGTTTGCAAAAACAACATCGTACGAACATAATATTTTGTACAAGAGCGATTTTCTCAGTTCGACTTATAATTAACATTGAAAAAACAAATATTATTTATATTGACTTGTACACCTGTTAGTAATGTGAAACATAAACAAGCATATTTATCTTGTTAAAAAAGCTTCAGGCAATATGACAAATAATCCTGAAAAAGCTTTGAATTAAAAAGATTGAAATTTGAACGAAAATATATTTTTCATGTTTCCCAAAACTTGCAATTGTTTCATACAAAACTGAAAGTACTTCTAAAGCCTTTTTTTATTTGCTTGACTTATCTTTTTTATTGGTAATTATATGGAATAAAAATGCAAAACATAATAAATGCATCGATGATGTTTATTACCGACATATAAAACTTTTCTCATATTTTTGTATCCATCTTGCATTCGCCTACATTTCCGTATTATTCTATGTTACATACTTGTATTTTCTCTCATATTTCAGCTGTAACATGTATTATACAAATGACTCAATAATAAAAGTTACGAGTACAATTATATCCTAACGATTTCTTACACGGTGTAATACAAAGTATGATAAATATTATAATAGGATAAATCCCAGGAGGGGATTGGTTCGGTTTCCGATGGTACCCGGAAAAAATAACAAAAATATGAATAATTTCCTAGGGTGACAATATTCGTGTGCGCCAGACGTGGACAAATTTTATTATCTATTCACGTGCTGTAGTATCTCCAACAAGCATAATGACGAACTATGAGCCCACGCTCTACTACAGTGGTTCTGAGCCCGAAGTCTCGATTAATGGGGCCGAAAACAATGTTTGTTTTCCGGCCCCGCTTTTCAATATGTCCGCTTCTCCTATTCGGATATATTAAGGGGCACCATAAAAATTAATAGAAAACGTTTTTATTCATTTGAACCTTTTATAAGTTTTAAAATTCCTTATTTTTTGTTGGCGGTTACTCAAGTCCAACTATAAGGCTTATAGCGAACTACAAGTACTATATATTAGATATTTAATCGTTCTACAAATTGGTACAAGGAATGACCAAAGTGGTTTTGTTCAGATAAAAAAAAATCAGGAGTAGTTGAGATGCATTACGATGATTTATAGTAGTAACTGAGAAGTTGGTTTTACTTTCCCAAATAAGTTATGAACTTTAAAGTATACATTCTTAAATGATAGATAATGCTTTTTTCCTTAAAGTAAAAATCGTTTAATTTTATTTCCGTATTATAAATATGTTAATTCAAATATAATTCAGAATTTCTTGCAGAATAAAATGAACGAAATTCCCAAGATCCAAAAAAAATAAGACTATTTTATACCGGGAGATTAGCGATTAAGTAATCGACATCTGTGTCACAACATATAGCTCATTCCTTCATATAGAATGGTCATGGGTTTGGATCCTGCCTTCAAAATATATTTAAAAAGAACTTTTATAGCGGAATTTTCATTAATCTTTTTAATCCATATTATTATATTTATTCTCCAAACATTTTTAATGGATACGTACTTCGAATTGCTGGATTTGTATTTTTTTATATTGCATTTGGAGTTTAATTTGATAATTTGAAACCATAGACAATCCTCAGAACATTTAGAAAAGGCAAGACCGTGAAGGATGAATAAACGAAAAACTACTTTAAAAAAACAATTAATGATCCAAAAGTGAGTGGAATACATGATAGAAAAAGACTTAGAAAAGTGTGGCTAGATTAAGTGAATAATATTCTGAAAAAAGAATAAATGAAACGCAAAAAGGCAAAGAAATCATACGAGTTCTACGAGAAGGTGTATAAATAAAAATTGTTGAAGGATATGTGTGTCGAAACAGGAAAATCTGGCACTCTGTTCTCTCTACCTACCCTGACAGGGTAATAGCTTGAGGGTATGTATATGGATTATGTCAGGAGTGAGTGATAAACAATAACATGATATAAAACTTACTTGACAAGGTGGTTTTACTTTCCACAATAAACGTTTTGGTTTCCCAAGTATGAAATAAATTTAAATGCTAGAGAATTTGAAACAATAGGCCCGTTTTATTTTTGTAAGACAGGCATCATTTAATTTAACTTCTATATGACAAATAAAAAAAAACGAATTTCATCCAAATTTTACTTTGCGTGTACCCGACAAAATATAAAAGTGCCTAACATTTAAATTTGTTTGCTTATAAGCAGCTTATGTATTTTATGAAATAATTTAAAAATAAATGATTTCGTGTCGAGGAATTGCAGCATCTTCAGTCTTACAGTGGATGTAGCAGCTTACATCATAAATAATAATACCTATGTGGCCTAGTTGGTTTGACGCCTGTCTTTCAGCCCGGAGGTTGCGAGTCTAAATCCCGCTGGAATCCAAATTCCAGTCTGGTTTTTACTTAAGGTCTCTGTAACATCTTTCTGGTTGTTAAGAAGAGATTGCCTTATGAAAGCATGTTTTTAATTGCAAGATTTACAAACTTTTATATTTGCATTTATGCATATATCTTAGAGTTCAGTTTGGTAATTTGACCTAAGTTTTAAAAATTATTACTCCTTTAGTAGAAAGTATGCAAAGAATGTTTATTGCGTATCTTAATCACCATATATCACTAAATGAATGCTAGCGTTATAACTATTATAATCACAGTTTATGGATGGGCTTGAGCCTTTTAATTTTGGTAGATGTAAAATTGGTATTTGTTTTCCGTTCAAAGTTATTAATGCTTTGTTGATTTCTTGGTTTTACTTCGGATACTAATATTTCCGTTGCCTAATTTGTTCTACTAGATTGAACAAGTTGTTTTATGTACGCAGAGCAAAAACAAATAATGAATCAACTCTTTATCAAAAGAAGTTGCTCTGAGTTCAATAAGGAATTCTTTGAGTTGAAAATGTTTGAGATTTCTATTGCTACATTTAAGAATTGATTAAATAAGTATTTTGCTACACTTTGATGAACCTGATGGCGAGCGACATATCTTTAAATATTTCGTTTTATTTTCTGTCACTCCATTTAAGACTTTTTTCTTCTTACACTGTATTTTTACAATTGTTTCGTACAGTTTCAAGCCCAAGGTGAATTTTTTATTTGGTATTTTCTATGAAAACTTGACTGGAAGAGATTTATTTATGTATGATCCTTATAAAACACTTAAGAGACTTTTCTTATAAACCATATTTTTTTCTAAATACTTTTTTATAATGAATAACTATATTTCTGGCACTCTCTCTATTTTGATAAGTTTTAATATCCAATTCATTCCTTATCACAGTCCACCAAGGCTTCTGATTCTGTCCTGAGTCGTTATGTTCCCATTATATTGGAAGCTCGAACATATATCATAATTTTTTGTTAACGCCCCTTCACACATGCACTAATATCAAGAGTTGGATGCCTATTAAACTGCCAATTTACACTACAGTTATTGCTTAGCAGATTTCAATGCGCTAAACATAACCAGCCGTTCCTAAATTCTTCATATAAGGCAAGCAACGATGATTCACTGTCACAAAAAATGTTTCAGTAATTTGTCATGTCTAAAGAGCCACCAGAGCATTAGATATTCGAGCAGCAGAATATTTTTATTATTTACAATACATCTTCTTCTTCTCAGTGTCATGTCAGGTCCCCCCAACGTTGAATATCACTTGAGAGTAGATATTTTTGTCCCGGGCAGCCCGAAAAAGATCTCCAACGCCCCTTATGCCCGTCCAATCACGTATATTGCGGAGCCAGGAGATTTGCCTCCTGCCAACACCTCTTCGGCCTTCTATTTTGCCTTGGATGATCAGGTGCAGTAATTTGTTCTTTGCTCCTCTAAGTACATGACCCAAGTAGGACACTTTTTGGATTTTAATATTAGTCAGAAACTCTCTATCAACTTTGGCTCTTTGAAGAACTCTTGTGCTGCTGATCATATCCGTCCAGGGTATCCGTAGCATTCTCCGGTGCATCCACATTTCGAATGCTTCCAGTCGGTTCATACTACTTACAATATATAATCAAAATTTTACTTAGTTTTAATGAAATCGCAAGCCATAGAGAAAAAGTACTTAACAAAGCTAAAAACTTTTTCTTATACACGTATATGATATATAACCACTATATCAAACAAAATCTGTGACAAAGTATCCTCAGTCTTTTATCACAAATTTCATTTACTTATCTCTATAAGATTTTTTTTAATATTTAAAAAAAAATTTAAATCCCTCTTTATAAAAATAGTTCAACCAAATACGCATTATTAAAAAAAAGCAAAAATAAATGGTTAACTTTGAACGCTAGTTGGATCGTTACTTCCGCAATAAAAACTTCATAAAACTCAAGTTGAATCCCAAAACTGCTTTTAATCCGAAGACGTTTGATCCAGACGGAAGAAACGCTGATTATATTCAGTAATATCAAGGACCCATTTCAGGATCGTTTAACTGCCTTCTGCTCGAGATATTTAAAAGCCTTTCTTGAACCATTTAATTTCATTTCTCTATTAACCTAAAAGCTATATTGTTTACATTTCAGCGGAGAAAGTTAAATTTTAGTGAAAACATCCACCTGAAAACTTTTTTCTTTTTCCGTGATTCATCCCCCTTGACGACTCTCGGTGGAAAGTGAATAAAAGAATTAGAGAATGAAGTGTTCTGCAAACAATAAAATTCTAACACAAAACACCTGTGAAGATGTTCCTCGGATAAGTTTGGTTTAATACGTTCGCAAACAATTCTCTCAACGAAAACTTTCAAAATTTCCAGATCTTTCTTACCACCACATTTATGGAAAAGGATATCAGAAAACATTAAGGTTTGCATTTAAAAAAAATATATGTGTCATTGTTCTGTATACTCATGGTGACATCCACCATATGAAGGTTTCAGATATAATTCTCGATACTCCCCAAAAAACGTGTTTCAGTCTGATCTTTTTCATCAGAGATCCATAAAAATCAGATATTGAATTATCAACAAAAAAAACATTGGAGTCGTTTTACTGCTTTATCAAATGTCAGAAAAATGTTATAAATTCTCATTTATGAATTGGAAACGAAAGAGAAGACAAAAAAAATTGCGGATTGGGAATAAAACATGTCACATAATTGAATACAAATATCCTAATTTTTTTATCATCGCTCCCTGAAGCACGGCAATGCAGGAGCAAGTATGAATGAAGTTGGTAATCTGTTCCAAAGTTGCACTTCATGATTAGTCCAACGACGATGTAAAACACAAAAAGGGGTTAACTGAAATTGCATATAGGCAATTTTTGAGCGTAGTATAGGTCCTTAAATTGAGAGAGATTTTATATCTAAACTTAAAAGCTGCTGCTGGTGTTTTTAAGTCAATTTTAAAAATAATATTTTAATGGTGATTTGATGAAAAAGTGAAAAGAAAATGAGACTTAATATAATTGCCACTCCCTTGCGTTTAAATATGTTTTTTTAACATTAAAATTTTTCAATAAGGGTGGGTTATACAAGTATTTTTGAATAAATGTTTTGATAAGTCATAATTCATATATTTTAGGTTAAATGTAAAGTTAAATTAATAGCTAAGGTTTAAAATATTCGAAGGGAAATTTTGATCCGCATAATATTATGATGTGTTTTATGAAAAACCCAAAAACAGCCATTTCTTTTAGAAAGTTTGAAACTTTTATTCCCGTTAGGGTAAAATAACTAAATGAGTTGGAAAATGTTAAGTTTTGTTGAATTTTTTTGTCTGTTTGTTTTAAGCTTCTTTTTGCGGTAAAACGGAGGAAATGCGAAAATATTCTTTTAACGAAATATTTTGCAAATCTAGTTTTTTTTTTCTATTTACTACGAAAAATATTTCTTTTGAAAATTCCAGCCCCATTGAAATTCATTATTATTTAATTTGGTCCATTAACAACATTTTTGATTAAATATTTATTAATTTGACAACAGCATTTCATCTTAGATCCAGATGGGAAAATTAAGAACAGTTCTTTAAAACACTTTTAAAATATTGAGATGGCATAAAAATATCTGCCAAAGTTATGATTCACAACAGCGCACTGATCTATGAAATTGAAACTTTGACATGGAAATTTATCAAGGGATCTGAGTTAAGACAAGTAAAAGATTGACACTTAGAAGAATATGTGGTGTATCGATGTATATTGAGTATGAACTGTGTGTAAGATCAAAAAGGGCACATCAAGGTGGTTTGGGGATGTTGAATGGATAGGGGGCAAAATAAAGACTATCAAATGTACAAATGGGAGTTGTGGTAGAGGTCGACCAAAAAAGTATGGGTGAATCAAGTGAAAGAAATTTTGAAAGAAGGTTAGCCTTTGCTTCCCTGTGTTGGGTATCTTCTACACGTTGCTTCTAATAACCATCAATATCTCTATAAATATAATAAATACAAGGTTAAGATTTTAGGTATTCCTCCATAATATATTTACGCATTGATTTAAAAAATAATATTAATAATAATCAGAATTTATCGACTACATCGAGGTGTTTTGTAAAGATCGAAAACAAATTCGCATTTAAACGCTGCGAGTGCCTCGTCTTGACGATAAGTGAATAGTATGCGGGAAGCGCGACACTATATTCGCATCTCACTCTTGCATACTCCACTGAATTGCGAGGAGCTGAATTGTCTCAACGTCGCAAGCATAAGCGTAAGCGCCGGGGTATGCGACTGACGTTCCGCGCCACTAGTAGCTTCTAGGCTTGCAAATAGGTTAGACGTACGCCCGTTCCGTGAGCGTTGCCAGATGGTTTTTTAATGTTTTCAGCAAATAAATCTCAATTATTATAATTTTTAACTTCAATTATAATTAATTAAGGGGTTTATCTATGAATGTTCTTATTTTTCCGATTTAAAATCGCTAATTTTTTATCGCGTACTCACTACCCAACACCGGAACACGCGTTTCATCTTTATCACCATAAGGGAAGGGTTAAGTAAGATGTAAGGAAAGTAGAAGGATGTGAGGACTATATTTTTATTTAGAAACACAGTTAAATAGAGGGCGAAATTATCGCGATGTAAAATGAAATAAATCCTCTAAAAGGCATTCAGGATAAATTTCATAGTATACGTCCTCGGTATTGTTCATTCTCGATATGTCATGTTTTATAAATCACGTGGTCAGACCGATGACTCACCATGTTGTTTTTTTGAAAATATAAAAATAAAATATCATAAAATACTGGAATATTTTAAAATACAAAAAAGGTAAAAAAATCTCCTAGGTGGTCAGCGTTCGGGCTCCAAACCCTGTCCCGAATTCTTAGAAACACCGATGTCGTTGTTTCTAAATATAGAAGTTAAAATATTTTATAATACAAACGGTTAAGTAGGGTAATAAAACCTCTTAATCCTTCTCCTGCGCTCTTCTTCAGTCTGATAGCTACCAGTATTTGTAGCTGCATTTTCTCTGCCGTATACATAGATGCTTCAAGACGCCATCTTCAATTTTGGGTGAATATTCTTAACTTGTATTTAATGCTGGATTTTGTGACGGGACCTTCTGCCCTGGCTTTCCTTAGGAAATTGCTATTGTAAACCCCTTTGTTTGAATTATCACAACACAACCTTCGAGCCACTGATTCAGGAACCGAATTTAAAACTTTTTTTTCCTTGAGCTGTGCTCAAGGTTTTTTTTTAATTAATTAAACCATTTATATATAATAAACTTCTTTGTTTTTTTAAATTATATCTCTTTTCAATTGTCCCCCTTGTCCTGGTAAAAGATTTGGGAGAGAGTTACTCAGAGTACAAATAACCCAACGAACTCCTGAGATCAAAGAGTACTTGCCTCTTTAGAAGCCGCTGACCTGAGCCGCGTCACACCTGGTAAGATTGTAATGTGTTATAATTGATTTATGTATTTAAATGTGTACATTATATTATTCTAAAAAATAGGAAAAGATGTGACAAGGAACTGTATGAAAATCTATATGGATGTGGAGGGGACAAATAAAGCAGGCTGTGATGCAAATTTTAGCACTTTGTCTACTACACCTACCCCAAAAGGAAAATAGGTTGATGGTATATATGTGAGTTATACATTTAATATTTGTATATTTTTTACATATTATATAAATGACCCCCGTGGGGGTAAAATACCTATTTCAAAGGCTGCGTTTCACCTGTTTCCAGGTCCAGGATTTCACCTGCCACCCATTTTTTATAAAGAGTTCCAGACTGGTGTTCACGTCAAGCTTGTTTCATATATTTTTGTTTGGCAAGAAGAGATTACCACATAGAAAAGTGCCCGTTAAGTTTTGATACATACAGCGAAAATATTGAAATACATTAAAATTTATTTGACAACGCAGTTAATACCTTGCATACCTCAGTTTTTATATTACATTCAGTGTGTATCGTTTTGTACATTATATACATATAAGTGCGCCGATGCCCACCTTGACGTCATGAAGTAAAACTTAGACTTGACAAAAGAATACTTAAAGTTAAATTAATGATGTAGAGTTGCATGAACTAAAAAATGTGAAGTATCAGTGTCAGTGAAGTATAAATGAATGCATGATTTGAATAACTTGAATTAAGGAGCTTTAAGATGATTTAGACATAAAGAGAGAATGAATGATGAGAGAGTGACTTAACGAGTAAACAGTCAGCAGTGCAAGATGTGCTTGGAATAGGAAGACTGAGGAAAAATGTAACTGGACTAAGTAGAACATATTTTTAAAGGAATTGTTAGAATAATTGAAAATTGTGCTTGATGTATGCACGTGGAGGAAGCGATAGTTGTGTGGTTGGATATAAAAGTTTTAAGATCTGTTTTTTTTTTATTAACTCCGTAAGGGACAAAATCATGATGCATGTTTGTGATTTATACCCTTTAAACTAGTGACATTAAAATACTAAAACACACGAAGGGAGATTTAAAGAAAACTAAGAAGGATTAGACTTGAGGCATTAGTATGTGAAAACAAATATTTAGTCACAGAGAGAAATATGATAAATCTCGTTTGGAATTTACCCAACCCAGAAGGGATCTTCGGAATAAAGAAAAGGAAAGCTTTTTTCGTAGCCTGTGAGGCAATGGATTGTTCCTGTCTTGGAGATAATCGTGTTTTCATTAAGAAAAGGACCCCATGCCTCAGACGTATTTTCTTTCTCCTAGCAAACATTTTATTTTTAGGACATTCTTAAAACACTGAAACATTATATTTTATTTATAGTTAAGGCGTTAACATTGTGAAGGTTTAAATACATTGTAATTTGTTTTATCAAACACTGTTTATTCCACTTTTTGTAACGGTATAACCCTACCGGTTTCAAAGCTTTCATCTCATCCTCAGGAGAGCCCAAACAAGATTAAATTCTGTTCAAACTGGTACCGACATACACGCTTCTAACGGTAAACATTGAGTTGAGGACTGTGGGTGGAGGGAGGAAAAGGCAACATTAACGAGCAGCGACAAGATGCTTGGAAAATATGTGATTTTCAGATGTTCACCCCGATGCACTGACTTAGAAATTTCTAGGGCCTCTAATCTATCCAATTTGTTTCCGTTACTACTGATTTATAAGAATTTGGCGTAATCGATAGAAAATGTCTCCTCCCTCCCTCCACCTACAGTCCCCAGCCTGAATATTTACTGTTAGAAGCGTGTATGTATGTCAGTACCAGTTCGAGCAAAATTCAGTATTGTTTGTGCTCCCTGATGATGAGGTGAAAGCCTTGAAACCGGTAGAGTTATACCGTTACAAAAAGTGGAATAAATAGTGTTGAATAAAACAAATTACAATACTGAAAAATGTAATTTTTTTTCCTTTAAAAAGCAGTTTTGTTGAAAAGTAATTTTGTGGAACTTAAAAAAGACGTTTTCAAATTCAACTTTTGTTACAGTAAACTTTGATATGAATATTATAATAACATAAACGCCGACTGAAATTTAAATCCAGTACGGCAATAATAACTTTTTTATCACACGAACGTTTTCTTTGATCAGATGATGAGATTCTTCTTTGCATACCACATTTTACGTCTTCATTTGTATATGTGACTATCGAATGAATTTCAGAGAGTTATCAGATGTCCGTCATTCTTACTCGTATTAACGATTCAGAAATAATTGAAAAATATTGCAAAACTCACAATTAGAAGAAATTAATGTTTAACAATAAGCCCGCAATATGTACCATATTGAATCATGTACACAAAATAAAAAAATATGTATAAATAATATCACACTTTTTCATACAAATCTTACGATTTCTTTGACTTACGTTTTCTTCATTCAAAACATCATTTACTCGTATTTGATCCAAACATACTATACTTGAGTACACGTATTTCTACAATACTTATTCAACTCTTTTCAGTTTTTTTCCAAGTCGACGTTTCACTCCCATATATCAAGGTCGGTACAATAATACTGTTGTGCACTATCATTTTCGTAGATTTGGTACTATCTGGTTCGAGAATATATATTTTAGTGCCCCACTGACTTTTCCATCACTACACGCCATTCAATATCCCACGATACCCTTTCATCGTCTGAGAAAATACTTCCTTTACAGCAGAATTCTTCAATTTGCTCCAATCTTTCGTTCCTCAACTATATATAGTTTTTGCTTTTCCTTCCATCATTTTTTATATCGATGACTGAATTTAGAAACATTCATTCAACAATAAAAATAAAACAAATTAATGCTGTTAGACACGATTCAAACATTGCATTTGAATCTTTGTCAAACATAATATTAGGTCCTTACATATGAAATTGGCGTTTTGCCGTACTGGCAACTTTGATCTCAAATATCTTCTCTTTGGTTAGGAATTCCAAATTAAAATTTATACAGCTATTTACTCAAGTATTTGTGTTTCGAAAATTATAATTCATTTGTTTTTTCCTCAATTGTTTTTTTTCTTTGCGTCACTCAGTTTACAAAATGGAAAACTTGAAATATCGCGTTATTTACGAGTACGAGTTCCACCGTGGCACCAGTGCTGCAGAAACGGCTCGAAGGATTAATGATGTGTATGGCGACGGTGCCGCAAAATAAAACACAGTGCGTTTTTGGTTCCAACGTTTTCGTTCTGGAAATTTCGACCTGCAGAAGAAGCCCCGTGGACGGCCGGAGACCAAAGTTGATAATGAAGAATTGAAGGCTATTGTGGAAGCGGATCCATCGCAAACCACGTCCGAGTTAGCTGCAGGCTGCGGTGCTAGTGATAAAACTGTTTTAATCCACTTGAAGCAAATTGGGAAGGTGAAAAAGCTTGAAAGGTGGGTACCTCACGAATTGAGTGAAGAAAATCAACAAACGCGCGTTGACTGCTGCGTTGCATTACTCAACCGGCACAATAATGAAGGGATTTTGAATCGAATCATTACCTGTGATGAAAAGTGGATCCTGTATGATAATCGGAAGCGCTCATCGCAATGGCTGAACCCTGCCGAACCAGCCAAACCATGCCCCAAGCGAAAATTGACTCCAAAAAAGTTACTTGTGAGCGTTTGGTGGACTAGTGCTGGTGTCGTTCACTACAGCTTTCTTAAATCTGGCCAGACGATTACGGCAGATGTCTATTGTCAGCAACTGCAAACCATGATGGAAAAGCTAGCTGCTAAACAACCGAGGCTGGTTAATCGCTCTAGGCCACTGCTGCTTCATGATAAAGCTAGACCACACACTGAACAACAGACGGCTACCAAATTAGAAGAGCTTCAATTGGAATGTCTAAGACATCCACCGTACTCTCCGGACCTTGCCCCGACAGATTACTATTTTTTTCGAAATTTGGATAACTTCTTGCAAGGGAAAAAATTCAACTCCGATGGGGCAGTCCAAACCGACTTCAAAGATTTTATTGATTCCCGTCCGAATGGTTTTTTTAGTAAAGGGATCGATGAACTACCTATGAGATGGCAAAAGTGCATAGATAGCAATGGTACATACTTTGATTAAATAAATATATTATATTAAAAAAAATCAACTTTATGTTCCTCCCAAACAAAACGCCAATTTCATATGTAAGGACCTAATATTTGTAGAGCAAGCGCCTTAACTGCTTTATTTTATTTATCATCGGTAAAAATAATGTCCTCTTTTTCCTTGTGGGATCATTCAGTAAAATTGAATCTGTCAAAAATATATATTGTATGGAATTATTACATAATGTCAAATGGGCTTAATATAAAGGCAAATGCATGCCGCACGGCAGACAAAACACCACGATTAACAAGATAAGAAAATACCATCACGTAATTCCCCTTATTTATTTATTTAACTCTTTTATTGAAAATTAGATCGGACTTATTGCCAGGCGGCAATCACTTTCAACCAACCAGACAAAATTATATAAAGCCAGTTGCGTGGCCGCATAAATCATTCAAATAACTATCCATCCCCACGAAATCCATAAAGACATACGTGAGCATATACCCACGAACCCCACAAAGACGGACAACCACCCGAACATTATTTTTCATATAAAGTGAGATATCATCAATCAAAAGGAAAGGAAAAGAAAAATCAACAATGAGGCGCGTTATTTTACTGACTATAAATTAAGAGTTTTTTTCAGTATAAATTAAGAGTTTCTTCTTTAAGCATGCCAAGGACGGAGCAAGTCTTATATTGGTTTGTAGCTGATTCCAGAGTCTCACTGCATGGACAGTAAAGGACGACGTAAAAAAGTCCTCCCTCAATGAAAATTACTCTTACACTTTCCTTCAACTCTTTTCTCGGTCTATCCCTTCTTAGCTCTCCACTTATCTCATAATCATTTGTTTCGTTCATTTTTTGGAACTGATTCTTACAATGTGGTTAAATCATCTCAAGATTTCTTAATTCTCCTTATAACATCTATCCCTAATAATACAGACATCCTACACCCGATCATTCCTTACTTCGTCATACAACTAAATAATCTATGCAAGATATGCATTTTTTTAATAAGGAAAATAAAATATTTGCATTAATTTTCGTCAATCTATTTTTATTTTGCAAAAAAAACGATTTTTTTAGTTTTTGACACCAACAAAGAAAATAAAAGATTTAACTATGACTGAATGAATTTAATGTACTCTTATAATAGTATACTATAATTTCATCTTGAATTGTCCTTCATTAATTTTTAAACCACATTACATGACACAAAACATATGTGTTTAAAAATAATAAAAATAGGAATATGGATTCTTGATGTTTTCCTACGGAAGGACTCATTCATGCCTACGAAGTATATAAATGAACTCGATCCTCATTTTATTGCACAAAATATATGTTATGTAATAGCAATAAAAAATAAAAGTTTAACAATGGCTTTCCGTGTACGAGTACGATATGATAAGCTATTGCTCGTGCTCTTATACGACTGTCAGCCGTCTTGTGTATGAAATACGTATGTGCGTGTATTGATTTACAGTGTGCAGTTTTTTGCACTTCAGCAAGCAAGTTCTGATGGCAAGGAGATTAATGTATCAAGATGATCGGAGGTTTAATCTGCTGAAGCATTTCATTAAGCTGAGTTTTATAAAGCATTGTTTGTGTATTTTTTTAATTGATAATGTAATTCATGGTTCACTGCATTTAAGCTAGAGAAAAACATAAACTCACTCGTAGATGTAAAACAATCGAAGAGTAAAACAAATCTGGAATTTAATCCGCCAAGAATCGATTTCGAATGCTGATTCTGTTAAAAAAATTATTTGTGAATATGCTCCGAAATATTAATACATGATGGCGAAATATTAATATATAATCATCAAGTATAAAAAACAAATGTTTGTGAACAAACATGGGACTTTCTATTCTTTTTGTTAGCAATTTGCACATGAATAAACAGATGCGTGGATCTCTTTTACCGGGTAAAAAGTAGGAGCCAAATATACCTTTTAAAAATTGTGAGAAAGAGCAATGGGTAAAATCCGAATTTCCTAATATAAAATAGTCCCCGAAATTTCTTTTTAGCTCGTTCAACTGTAAGAGAGATCAAAATTCCTCTTAAGTTCCATAAAATTGAGCCGCACTCAAACTGCAAACCAATGAATTATAAATATATTTCATAGTAGTATTCCCATTCAATGCCCAATGAAAGGTTACTCAACTCCAGAGGCAAAGTATTGTCCTTAATGTTTTGTTTATATTACGTTATTTATATTATTAAAGGAGAGCACAAAGTAAGTAGATATTTCTAAATATTGTTGTGATATTCTGGTGAATATTATATATTCTTATATTAAAAATATCTAAATGATAAGAAAATTAAGTTTATTGTTAAATATGATACCAAGGGTTAAGATGAGCAGGCAATGCACGCACAATGAGCAGACAATTTATTAAGTACCTTAAGTATAGTTGAGACCCAATTCTTGAAAATGTCAAGAGCTCACATTTAGAAGTTGAAAGCCACTTGTAATTTATTGGTTTTACTCCACCACTAGATACCATATTCATAGATCTAGAGCTCCATAAAGTGTTGAAGAGAATTATTTTACATAGTTTTTAATCATGGGTCAACAGAAGGTAAACTGAATGCTGATAACTCGACAAATATCATTGATAACAATTACGAATGATGGTTGACTGAGATTAATCTGTACACATAACTTTACGCTTTTCTTTACTAACATAAATAATGGGTCAACAGAAGGTAAAAATTAATGCTGATAACTCGGCAAATATCATTGATAACAATTACGAATTATGGTTGACTGAGATTAGGATGTAAACATAACTTTGCACTTTTCTTTACTAACATAAATAATGGGTCAACAGAAGGCAAACTGAATGCTGATAACTCGACAAATATCATTGATAACAATTACGAATTATGGTTGACTGAGATTAATCTGTATACAGGACTTTGCGCTTTTCTTTACTAATAATATAAATAACTTAATATAAACAAAACATATTAGGACAATACTGGAGTTGAGTAACCTTACATCGACATGTGGAATATTTCGATTCTGCAAAGCAACTTGTATCTCATGCTACAAGTGAGCCCACACGTTCGTTACATTTTCTAGATCTATCCATAATTTATTTTTTTAATTCAATTTTTTGTTGTTGTTTGTAAGCGTTCTTCCATTAATAACAAATTTAAGCTATTTACCACTATAAAATGTGTTCCACAGTTACGTTAGTCTGCTTGACTAAATTTGGTAATATTTTGTAATATACGAGTACATACAATACGTATCATATATTGAATTTAAATAAACATATTAATAATAAATAATTTAATACAATGACTTTGTCATTACTTTGTTTTTACTACTGCTTTTTTATATCTACATTTTAATTTTATATACAGTTTTGTATTTTTGTCAATAATTTGTTTTTACTACTGCTTTTTGGTATCTATATTTAAGTTTTAGATACAGTTTTGTATTTTTATCAATAATTTTAAGTATTAATTTGTTATATCATATGTGAATTTGTTTAGAAAAGACACTTGTGTCGTTTATTTAATAAAATAAATATATTAATATATAAAATTATTATTTTTTCTTCTACCCTTTAGTGAAGGGATATATCTTCCTATAGTTCCCTTTATAGGTTTATGCTTTTGTTTTATATATTTGAAATTTTTTAAAGTTTTCAATCCTGATGATAAGAACCGGAATTTATCACATTTGATGAAGATATTTCGAGTATTTTTGATCTCAAGATTGTAGTGTTAAAGCGATCATTTTATTTCATGAAATATTCATCAAATCTGAACCTTCTTCAAGTCCACAATCGATAGTTCTGAAAATAAGTCTAACCACTTCACAATTTCGAAATATTCTACAGATTATGTTGATGTATTTAAAATATCGTAGATCATTAAAAACTTGTTAAAGGTTACCATCTTTGTCCAACACTCGTATTTCACAAATCGTAAGACTCTCAACAGGAGGAGAACTCAGATTACCCGAAAGCCTATAAGCCTTCTTAAATAAATAACACGTGTAATAAAGGGGAGGCATTTGAACGTAATTGATGCTAATAACCTTTCTTGTAACTGATTATGTCAACTGTCACTTGACAAAACAATTTGATACAGCGACAATCTTTCAAATGCCATCCAACATACGAGTATTACTCTCTTGAAATATGATATTTTCAATCAATTACTTTCTTACCTTGAAAAAGTATAGTTTTTAAAAACATAATATTTTGTATATTATTTGAGGTTAAGGTACATTGCGAAGGTTTAAATACGTAATTTGTTTTATCGACCCCTGTTAATTCCACATAAAGTGTATCAAACACTGTTTATTCCACATAAAGTTTTATAAAACACTGTTAATTCCACATTATGTAAAATAAACTTTGTTGGATAAACCAAATAACGAAATTTATATTTTTGTTTTAAAGAATGTTGAATTTGGAAATTAATTTGTGACAATGGGATATAATTATTTTTTTCGAAAAATTTGACAAGCAGGGTATCTATTTGTTCCAAATAGAGCAAGTTGCATTTTAAGTATGCTCACATTGGATGGCCGCGTGAAGTTTAAAATTAAAATAATAATAGCAACATGCAATAGACGACCTCCGTAGCATAGTTGTTAAGATGCTTGTCTCGCGATCCGGAGGTTGCGGGATCGAACCTTGTTGGAACTCAGATTAAAAAAAAGGATTCCAGTTTGGTTTTCACTTCAGGACTTTTTAACATTTTTCTGGTTGGCTGGAAGATATTGTCCCATGACAGTAAGCCTGTCAGGTTTATACTATTCACAACAAAAGTGTTATGCAATACGATACAAGGTAGTCAATGCTAATTTATAAAATATATTTATCGATCGAAGTATTATAATATATGAGAAGCGCAGCTGGCCACTCCTAAAGCAATCATGATCCCGACCTTTGAATGTGCAAGCAAAACTTGGACGTGACAAAAAGTGATGAAAGTCAGATTGATTCCGGAGAAATGAAAGAATGGCGAAAAATGTGTACAAAAACAATGTATGACAGAGTGAAGAATGACGACATAAAGAAATAATGTTGACAAAGAAGATGCAGTTTTATAGTTGAAGACATGGTTCAACCACTTAGTAAGAATGTATGATGAAATAATAAAAAATAAGCCATACAAGTAGTATAGAAAATATGAGTAAAATTCAAGTAGTACAGAGTGAAAAGTCTTTATGGTAGAGAAGTATGTTCGACGAGGTGTCTTTCAATTATATCGCGTTCATACGCAGTAGACTTGAAATATGTGTATCAGAATAGAATAAGGTGGAGATCTGTCACAATAATACTATTGCGTTATGGTTAAGATGCGATTAAGTCTTTTAAATACTGTTGGAATTTTCCCCTTCTTTCAAAAAGACTTGGAAATAGCGCGATATATTTTTTTTAACATTCCAGAGTAAAACGAAACATCACGTCTTCTATTTGTAACATCGCCTGATATTTTTACACGTTATAATTTCTTCAGACCGGACGTTTTTGAACCTAAATAGTAATTAACTATTTGTTTTATTGGTTTCTGACATCAAACGTTATTTATAAGTAAGCAAAAATTAAAAATGTGTTAAAAATATGAGAGGGGGAATCTCATTGCTATATAAAGATACATAATTGTTTCACAAATTCGTTGCTACTAAATTAACCAGGTTCAATGGGTTGAATAATCTACAGCGGATCAATAAACTATCTTCCTTTCAGGATTTGAATTATTAACAACTTTAAGTGTCCAGTTTTTCGATTGTTGATTATCAAGTTCTTCACATTTTTACTTTCAACAACCGTGTAGAAGATAGCCTGCACCTATCTACTCTTATCTATTTCCAAAGTAGATTTAATCATGCTTTCGTTCTTCTTTACATACTTTATTTAATATTTTTCTTTACCAGCGTCAATTTGAAGTTTTTTCGGAGAATAAAAAGTAAAATTACATGAAATTATTACATTAGTTCATCTTAAAACATCTTCCATGATTTTTTTCTGCTTGTCGCATTCAATATAAGAACACGTGGAATTTCGTCACATTAAATTAATTTATGATAAGTCATACATACAATGCACTTATAAAAACTTATCAATTTTACACATTCATGTTAATACTAGGCCTGGGCTACAAAACGGCAAATAAATTGATCAGTATAGTGTGTTATGCCAAAAACGCTGCAATATTAGCAGAAAACGAAGATGAATTTCAGAGAATGCTCTACAAATTTCACCTCGCTTCTAAGAAATACAATATGACGATTTTTGTCAATAAAACAAAGTGCTTAAAAATATCAAAAGAGCCACTCAGATGCAAACTGATCATCGATAACGTAACTATTGAGCAAGTCATGCGATTCACTTACCTAGGTGTAGAGATCTCCAGCAACAGTGACCTATATAGTGAAGTACGAGCACAAACTAATAAAGCGACAGCTTTGGCTGGCTGCCTGCGGGACACTATATGCAGAAACAATCACATGCTAACTGAAAGTAAGGTCAGGATATATAAGACATGCGTCCGCCCAATCATGACATATGGGATAGAAGTGAGAGCCGATACCAACAGGACAAAAACCTTCTCAGAGTGGCGGAAATGAAAACCCTACGCTCCATCGCAGGCAGAACTCTTAGATATCGGATCAGAAATGAAACGATAAAGCCTGTCTGTGGTGTTGAAGACATAGTAAGGGGGGGAAAAGCAGAATGCGCTTCTGGAGGAATCGTGTAGACCGCATGGAGGATACGAGACTTGCGAAAATTGCTAAGACTGAAAACCCTAGCAGCAGGAGATTACCGGGAATGCCGCCGAAAAGATGGAAGGACAGTTGGATGTCATCATCCCAGGACAGCCCACCGTCACAAACAGGCCATACAACCTAGACCAAGAGGAAGAAGAAGATGTAAATACTTCTGGCGGATTTATAGTTTTCAAGCAATTTTTTTCAATCAACCAGCTATTGGTTCATAATTATAATTGATTGTCATGACCATGTTTTTCACAAAGTACGTGTATTTGAAAACAATATATGAATAAAACTAATATATATTAGATAAAAGCCAAAGGTTAATTTTAATGATAGTATGGATTATGATTCGAATTGTTATGCAGTTAAGGGCGAGGAATGTTTTGCGATAAATAATGCTTCTTTAGTTTATTCTTAAATATTGATAAACATGTAGCACATCTGATTTAAGCAGAAAGCTCGTTCTCCACAAAAAAATATATGTGATGCGTTGGTATACAAAGGATTCTATTGTCACCAGATTTGAGGGATAGTTCATGCTCAGAAAGAAAATTGATATTTTCACGAAGATACTGAGGACAGTTTGTATCGTTCAGCACTTCAATGAGAGTTGACAGAACGTGAATATTTCTTCACTGTCTTATTTTAAGCTATTGGAGTCTAACACAATATTCGGATGTTTGATTATATTTTTATAAATAAAAAGTAAACCTATTGGATTAAAAATACAAATATTTTTTATTGACCACCTAATCCTTCCTTGAAACTACCGAAATACTGTACTCAGAATCCTATCGTGCTCACAGAGCAGACCAGTATGTGATGTTAGACGTTCAGTGTTTTATGTTTATCATTGGGGAATATCTGACTTCCAAGTATACGTCTGATGACAGGGCCAGATAACGGTCCATGTAGTAAATAAATTTCTTCCGTATTCTAAGGAGTTTTTGAAGAGATCAGAGATTCTTATTCATAGGAGTTTTTGAAGAGATCACTCTAGTCATCAACAATATTGCGATATCGTTATGAAACCTGGTGATAAGGATGTGAAGTTCCATAGTAAAACAAACATGATTAATGCATTATTTTTGTCTTAAGGTTTCTTACATTACTGAAGTTTTCAAAATGAAGCTTTCAGTATTATATTAATGCATAGCCTTTTAAAAAGTCATTTAACACGATATTTGAAATTGCATTTTAAATAGCCACCCACTCCTCGCATTAAGATACCCGACACTAGGAGAGATACCCGACAATATTTGCTTTCTTTATCTTTATTTACATGACCAACAAACACATTTTAAAACACCTGCAGACTATTTAGAAAAGTAATTCATAGAAAGCTAATTATTTTTCTCTTATTCAAAGTCTCGGCTCACCTTCACGAAAGTAATATAAAAAAAATTACAATTTCATGACATGTCCATTATTTCCCTTCCACGATTTTTTTAAATAACATATTCTTTATTTTAGTATTGAAATCGTTATTATAATTTTATCTGGTCATTTTAAACACAATGACACAAAATAAAATTTTCATCCGTCGGGATCTAAGCTGTTTGAATTATTGACCCTATACTGAAAAAAAGTGCCAAGAAAAGTTTGGTTAGTTCCTTATATCCACACAAGAAAATAAAATAATAATTTTAAGCTTTCGGGGGTAAAGAACAGGGGTGTGGGCTGAAAAACCTCTGATGTCTTCGCGGTCGGGCACGTCCTCCATTGGTGAGGGTGTATCTTGACCGGGGGGGTGTTAAAATGTGAGCCCAAAACGTTTGATAACTTCTCTCTTAAATGTATTTTCTTCGACATTGTCCTAAGATAGACACATAAATATATGTAATTTCAGAATATATGAGTATGTGTTTATATACTATGCGTATCCAGAAAGTAAGTGTACTGAGGCTCTCACGACCGGATGGATTTTATTTTCGACATGTTGGCTACACTTCCGTGTAGCCTGACCCTTCCCCTCCACAACGAGACCGGTTCGAGATCAGTACGTCGAGAAGTGTCGATGCGACAACACATTTCGTGAAAAATGTCAATCCAATCTCCCGCCAAATACGCGGCGTCATCCGTTATCTCGTTTGGAAGGGAAAACCTCCGGTTGAGGTTTATAATGAGGTGAAAACTGCATATGGTGATAAAACTATGAATCGTACGAGTGTGTACAAGTGGTGTCGCGAGTTTCAAAACGGTCACGTCACACCTCTTCACCTTCCGCCAAAAAGTTCAAAACCACAATTTCAGCCAAGAAAATCATGGCATCCGTGTTTTGGGACTGTCAAGGCATAATTTTAATTGAATATATGCCTCAAGGGGAGACCATCAACTCTGCAAGATACTGTGAGACCCTAAAAAAATTGCAGAGGGCGATTCAGAACAAGAGGAGAGGCATGCTGACAAAGGGAGTCTGCCTGCTGCATGACAATGCCAGACCACACACGGCCAACGCCACGAAGGAACTGCTCGCCTCGTTTAAATGGGATGTCCTGAACCATCCCGCGCATTCCCCTGACCTAGCACCTTCAGATTACTATCTCTTTACCTCCTTGAAGCTGCACATGGGTGGAAAAAGGTTTTCAACCGACGAGGAGGTAAAGGAGGAGTTGGAGAAGTGGACGGAGGGGTTGGCGGGAAACTACTTCGAGGAAGGCATCAAAAATTTGATACCCCGCTTCACCACCTGCATTGAGAGGAATGGCGACTATGTCGAAAAATAGCTTACATATAGTATGTACTACGGTAATCACGTATTTTTTTTGTTTAAATAAAAAAAATTGTAACCTACAAAAATTCAGTACACTTACTTTCTGGATATGCCTCGTACATACTATGGTATGTTGCTATCGATGAACCTATATTTTGTAATTTATTTTTATCAAACACTGTTTATTCAACTTTTTTGTAACGGTATAACCCTACCGGTTTCAAGGCTTTCACCTCATCTTCAGGGGAGCACAAACAAGACTATATTTATGAATATAATTATATTTATTAATATAATTACCTATAATTATTAATATATATATTTTTTAAATATTTATTAATATTAGGTCCTTACATATGAAATTGGCTTTTTGCCATACTGGCAACTTTGATCTCAAATATCTTCTCTTTGGTTAGGAATTCCAAATTAAAATTTATACAGCTATTTACTCAAGTATTTGTGTTTCGAAAATTATAATTCATTTGTTTTTTCCTCAATTGTTTTTTTTCTTTGCGTCACTCAGTTCACAAAATGGAAAACTTGAAATATCGCGTTATTTACGAGTACGAGTTCCACCGTGGCACCAGTGCTGCAGAAACGGCTCGAAGGATTAATGATGTGTATGGCGACGGTGCCGCAAAAGAAAACACAGTGCGTTTTTGGTTCCAACGTTTTCGTTCTGGTAATTTCGACCTGCAGAATAAGCCCCGTGGACGGCCGGAGACCAAAGTTGATAATGAAGAATTGAAGGCTATTGTGGAAGCGGATCCATCGCAAACCACGTCCGAGTTAGCTGCAGGCTGCGGTGTTAGTGATAAAACTGTTTTAATCCACTTGAAGCAAATTGGGAAGGTGAAAAAGCTTGAAAGGTGGGTACCTCACGAATTGAGTGAAGCAAATCAACAAACGCGCGTTGACTGCTGCGTTGCATTACTCAACCGGCACAATAATGAAGGGATTTTGAATCGAATCATTACCTGTGATGAAAAGTGGATCCTGTATGATAATCGGAAGCGCTCATCGCAATGGCTGAACCCTGCCGAACCAGCCAAACCATGCCCCAAGCGAAAATTGACTCCAAAAAAGTTACTTGTGAGCGTTTGGTGGACTAGTGCTGGTGTCGTTCACTACAGCTTTCTTAAATCTGGCCAGACGATTACGGCAGATGTTTATTGTCAGCAACTGCAAACCATGATGGAAAAGCTAGCTGCTAAACAACCGAGGCTGGTTAATCGCTCTAGGCCACTGCTGCTTCATGATAACGCTAGACCACACACTGCACAACAGACGGCTACCAAATTAGAAGAGCTTCAATTGGAATGTCTAAGACATCCACCGTACTCTCCGGACCTTGCCCCAACAGATTACTTTTTTTTTCGAAATTTGGATAACTTCTTGCAAGGGAAAAAATTCAACTCCGATGGGGCAGTCCAAACCGACTTCAAAGATTTTATTGATTCCCGTCCGAATGGTTTTTTTAGTAAAGGGATCGATGAACTACCTATGAGATGGCAAAAGTGCATAGATAGCAATGGTACATACTTTGATTAAATAAATATATTATATTAAAAAAAAATCAACTTTATGTTCCTCCCAAACAAAACGCCAATTTCATATGTAAGGACCTAATATTATGTTTTATCTACCTATATTTATTAATATAATTTTTTTTAAATATTTATATTTGATAAATCTATTGAACCTCGGAGTTAAACAGAAACATTCAGTGAAACTGAGCTAACAATTGAAAATATTCCAAAAAAAAAAATTATTTATAATAATGTTTTTTTTTATTTGAATATTGTGATGTTCTTTATTTGAGAAGCTATGACGAATTTATTGAGAGGGCAAAACGTCATTCAGCAGCGCTAAAATATAGACCATGCGAGCACAAACACACATGCAAACATATTTTTATTCATACATGTTAAACTTCGCTAGTTGTAACATTCCCCGCTGCAGATGCAGATGCAGGCGTAAATCCCCTTTATTCTTACGTCGGTTCTGCTTCTACTTGGAACACCTCCAGTTTTCTTAAAATTACTTTTGGATCCATTTCAGACGAAATAAACCAAAACTTAAGGTTTATTGATGATAGTGCTACTTTGGTATTCAAAATACTAAGGATGAGGGAAATCGATGTTTAAAGGAACCGATGTGAAAAATGGATATTTTAGAAGTCTTTCTTCCTAGTCGTAATAATAATTTAAAAGTTTTTTTTTCTCATACTATCAAAGATGTTTAATTATTTTCGCCCAAAATATCACCTGGACAGCACTGAGCGTTCCACAAATCAAATATTTCCGGTGAAAGACACCAGTGTTTCGGGCGCTGCACGTGGATTACTCTACCCCGCAAATAAAGGGAGTGATATTATTCTCAATTTCCATATTGATCTTGGTTCTTCCAATTTATATTCGGTGCCCGTTAAAAAAATGTCAGGTTCTCTAGGATAATTCAGAGGTAGGATGCAGCAAATTCATTTGCACAACTAAAATTCACCCATTACAAGGGGCATGACGATCTTTACCATTTGTTCATCCTAGCAATGGCTGCATATTGTAAATACAGTGCGTTTTGTAATTAAACAAAACTTTAAACTATGATTTATATTTTGTATAATCAAAATCAGTAAACAAACAATGTTTTTGTAAATTCAGGTATAAAATTGTGAGATGATGTTATATACTTGCACATTTGATGTCAAGCGAGATGATGTTATGTACTTGAACAGTTGATGTCAAGCGTACTTTTCAGTTAATGGCATTGGTAATTGATATTCCAGCAATCATAAAAATCTCATTACATTTAAGCCAGATGATAAATTGAAACAAAATTGAATGTTTTTATGTCGATGTTTGATATTTTCTTCTCTTTTCTATTACTTACGCTTATTTTTGTACGTTTTATTTATGACTGTATGTATCTTACCTATAACACTTTATGATTCATATTCCTTGTAAACATATTACCAATATATGTGTATATTCAGCTATATGTGGAGTAAGCTATTCCACTCCAATTACATAAAGAATTATTTTTATCTCCAATAATCTTGTTTCAAAATGGTTTGTGGAGGAAGAACAACACTACCCACCTACCGACAGAGATAATTAAAAGGCATAAAACAATTATTCAAGATAATTCTCGTTGACCTTTAAATATAAAGGGCAACACATTATGTTCAATTTATTTTCCATTAATAGAACGCTTAATTTGAATAAGTTGAAGATCTTTTTTTAATTTAAAATAAATACGTGCGCTATCTATGTTTTTTTTTTGGGATAACAATTATCACACCATAATTTTATTGTCAATTTGGCCAAACAAAACATATGCTTTGCTTTAAAATATTTCTCGCAATAACTATCATATTTTTTTACTATCCACAATTGAATTATACATCATCGCTAAAGCCACTGCTTAATAAATCCTAACGACGTCCCATATTTCAGTCTTATTTGAATCTTTATAAGACTATAGGTAAGTAAAATAGTTTACTAATAATAAACCAACAAAACGGACAAACAAGATCATTAACGAATGATTGTCTACTTGTTGCAACCCGTGAAATATTCACGAAGTAAAACAAATTCTACATTTATGAAAATGTATATTCATAAATGTAAAATTTATTTATATATATATATATATATATATATATATATATATATATATATATATATATATATATATATATATATATATATATATATATATATATATATATATATATATATATATATATATATATATATATATATATATATATATATATATATATATATATATATATATATATATATATATATATATATATTGGGTGTACAAATAAGTCACCGCCGTTTGACAAAAGTTGGCGCCACCAGTAAGTTATGGTTAAAATTGTCAGATGTAAAATGTCATTATCGTAAGGTTGGACATCTGTCAACAACATGACCTTGAAATATTAGTGAATTTTTATCAGTATAACATATTTTTTTGTGTTCGAAAATGTCAAGTTTTGAGCCGAATAAGCGTCATTTGCGGGAACTTTTGATTTACTTCTTCAATTTGAAGAAATCTGCAGCTGAGGCGCATCGATTGCTTGTAGAAGCATATGGTGAGGCTGCCTTAAGTGAGAGAAGTTGTCGTGAGTGGTTTCAAAAGTTTAAGAACGGTGAATTTGACATCGAAGACAAAAAACGTAGCGGAAGGCCGAAAGTGTACGAAGACGCGGAATTGGAAGTATTATTGGATCAAGATTCGTGCCAAACGCAAGAAGAACTTGCACTTACATTAGGAGTGACTCAACAAGCAATTTCACATGGGTTGAAATCATTGGGAATGATTCAAAAACAAAGAAATTGGGATTCATATGAACTGACACGGAGAAACTTTGAATGCCAATTTTCCACATGTGAAATGCTGCTTGCCAGGCATAAACGAAAGGGTTTTCTGCACCATATAGTCACTGGTGATGAAAAATGCATCCATTATGATAATCCAAAAAGGAAGAAATCAAGGGGATCCCCTGGTCATGCTTCAACATCTACGGCTAAGCCAAATATTCATGGAAAAAAACTCTTGTTGTGTATTTGGTGGGATCAGCTTGGTGTCGTGTATTATGAGTTGCTCAAACCGAATGAAACCATTGCTGGGGCTGTCTACCGAACATAATTGATGAGATTGAGTCGAGCACTCGAGGAAAAGCGCGCCCACTACTACGCCGGACACGACAAAATTATTCTCCTGCATGATAATGCTAGTCCACATGTTGCGGCACCGGTCAAAACCTATTTGGAAACACTCAATTGAGAAGTTTTACCCCACCCGCTGTATTCACCAGACATTGCTCCTTCTGATTACCACTTGTTTTGATCGATGACGCATGGCCTGTCTGAGCAGCACTTCACATCATATGAAGATACCAAAAATTGAGTCGATTCGTGGATAGCCTCAAAAGATGATGATGATGACTGACGCGGTATTCGTATGCTGACAGAAAGATGGGGAAAAGTAGTGGCAAGCGATGGGTACTACTTCGAATAAAACATGAGGTTCCGTTCTTTCACAATAAATGCCCATTTTTTTATAAAAAACGGCGGAAACTTATTTGTACACCTAATATATATATATATATATATATATATATATATATATATATATATATATATATATATATATATATATATATATATATATATATATATATATATATATATATATATATATATATATATATATATATATATATATATATATATATATATATATATATATATATATATATATATATATATATATATATATATATATATATATATATATATATATATATATATATATATATATATATATATATATATATATATATATATATATATATATATATATATATATATATATATATATATATATATATATATATATATATATATATATATATATATATATATATATATATATATATATATATATATATATATATATATATATATATATATATATATATATATATATATATATATATATATATATATATATATATATATATATATATATATATATATATATATATATATATATATATATATATATATATATATATATATATTATTTATACATCGTCCCCTTTTACATCGGTTAAAAAATTGTTAGCTAGGTATTTAAAATTCGTTCAGTATCCCCACCGAGATTCAAATTTCGAAATACTTTCGGAGAGAATCCAAGTATTCGACAGCCGTACGGGTTCTGACCTATTTATACTATGATAAACCAACAAAATGGACAAACGAGATCATTAACGAATGATTGTCTATTATTTTCGGCACGTTGCGTCGCTTGAAAAAAGTCTATAGAAAACAGTTTAATTTATGATTTCTAATCATTTTGCTTCAGAAATATATGTTATATATTGTCGGGTTAGTGAAAAAAATCTTATCCATTTATATATTCCAAGAAGCAACTGTTTCAACGATCTGATGATGCGTAAAAGAGTAACGAGACCGATTGAGATGACCGGATGGTGGGACAGAGAATTGCCGCACACTGAGTAACATATAAACAATTAAAGGAGGAAAGCTGCTGATATATAGTTTATAAGTAGCAGATAATCTTGCAGGCAATCAACCTCCTTCGGGAGTAAAAAGCTGATGATGATGACATATCTTTCGAACAATTTGACCATATGTTTAATCATCGAGGTCAAGCTAGAAGATGATCTTTGAGACCTAAAACGGTGAAATAATTCCGATTCGAAGTTTCGTTTTTTATCATTTTAAAATTTTAATATTTTTTGATTGATTGAAAGAAATCGCTCCGCAGCAATTAGTCTACCAGGTATACGCACGGAATTTATTAATTTAATTATATAACTTAGTGTATGTTTGCATGGAATGATATTCAAAAGAAAATACTAAATTAAACAGTTAAATAATTGCACAATTTAACTATCGGAGTATATTCGTTTTAATTAAAATCATTGGGTTGAAAATGTTATTATTTTAATTATGCTTTCATGACAACATTCTCAAATTCGTAAGAAATTAGTAATTGACGTTATTTTAACTAATAATTTTACAATATTATGTTTTTTTTAGCTTATCCATGTTTTTACTTACCGTTTTTTTTTTCAGCTGCAGTCCGAGTCAATTAATTTTTGCAATTCACAAAGGTTCTATTATAAGGTTATATTGCACCTTGGATGCCTGTCCAATAGAAGAATTTGTACTAATCTTACAGCATTAACTCTAACAAAACTGTTAATATTGAAGATAATTATATAAAATAATAAATAAAACTAAATCCTTATTTAGTTTTTCAACACTTTTATGTTAAAAAATCCAGTAAATATATTTTTTTAAAGCAAACTCTTCCAATTAACCAGATTTGGCTTCATTATTTTTATTGGTATTCATGAAGCTGCAGGCAGCGCACTGCCTTCAACTCAGTAAATGAAATTATTATTTAAGTAAAAAATTATGAAAAAAATATATAAAGCTTAAGGAAAAAATATAAGGATGCTATTTTAATAAGATTTAGAGTCGGATAATGTTTTGAGAGGAATAATACTTCTTTGGTTTTTTATTTCTCATTTTCGAAATGGAACAACAACTTAGAAAAATCTAAGAATCATTGAAGAAAATTGTATATTTATCAGAGTTTTCTACAGTACTTTAAGCACTGGACCATAAATTGATTCCCGATAGTATTCGAATTAAAAAATCCAATACGTTGACAAAATAATATAGGTTATAGTAATAATAAATGGTTTGGGTATTTAGAAAAAATAATAAAAGAAATACAAAACAAGCTAATACATACTGCTAATGTGAGTCAAAAACGTGCTTTAGGAAGACAATAAAGCTAATGTGAATCAAAAACTTACTATAGGAAGACAGGAAAGCCAAAGCGAGTCAAACACGTGCTATAGAAAGACAGAAAATCCAATGTGAGTCAAAAACGTGCTATAGGAAGACAAGAAAGCCAATGTGAGTCAAATACGTGCTATAAGAAGACAGAAAAGTCAATGTGAGTCAAATACGTGCTATAGGAAGACAGAAAAGCCAATGTGAGTCAAAAACGTGCTATAGGAAGACAGGAAAGCCAATGTGAGTCAAAAACGTGCTATAGGAAGACAAGAAAGCTAATGTGACTCAAACACGTGGTATAAGAAGACAGGCAAGTCAACGTGAGTCAAATACGTGCTATAGGAAGACAGGAAAGCCAATGTGAGTCAAAAACGTGATATAGGAAGACAGAAAAGCCAATGTGAGTCAAAAACGTGCTATAGGAAGACAGAAAAGCCAATGTCAGTCAAAAACGTGCTAAAGGAAGACAGAAAAGTCAACGTGAGTCAAATACGTGCTATTTGAAGACAGTAAAAGTGTGATTGGATCAGTTAATAATATTATTGAAATATAAAATGTGAATAATAAGGGAAAACGTAGAAGTAGTATGATACGTGTGCCGTGAGAGGAAAGTGTCGAGCTAATATTTTTCTGCCTTTGACAGTGTAATGGTGTGGTCGTTTGTACGTATGTTTTGTCACATTCAGAATTTTAATACTTTTCTTGAAAGTTGGAAGAGTTGGCTTGGTAACCCGTCATAATTATGCTTTCCAAATAAGTATAAAAAAATATCATTGTAATAAAATGCCTAAAAATTTGACTTTTAGATTGACAAGATTTGTCTTGAAGGTTTATTGCATATAGAAAATATGTTGATGAATGAAAATTACAAAACAATTTTGATAGAAAAAAATGAACGCAAAAGTTTCAAAAAAGATTGAAGTTTGAATGATAAGTAGTCAAAAATAAATGACCACCTAAAAGATCGAGCATATTTGTGTGTGTGTACTGTATGAATGATCAATGAAAAACTAGAGCAAGTTAATAAATTTCACTAACTTTTCAGATATGGTGATGTAGAGAAATATATTAAAAGGCATGTTGCGTCAAGGAAACGGTCAGCGGTGAAATTAGAACTGATTTTTTCTTAATAAAGCTATTGCAAAATCTTCAAAAATAAAAGCTCACGTTTGAGCATTATTTCCCACCTTCATATAATATGTAAGTTAAATGAACATTAAAAAATAGTGAAAGAAATAGAAAAAAATCGTTAGAAATGAACGTGTTTTGCAAACAACATCTGATAATAACATACAATACATGAAAGTGTAAGGAGTTCTTGGATAACTTTTATAGAGAAATATGATATAAGCTGAAATAAGAAAACAAATATGAGATAGTCTGGACATGTGAAGGAATTGCGTTTTGAAAAATAATTATAATATTTGTCTGAAATTAAGAGATATAGGTAGAAAAAATGTATAATTAAAGGATTTAGTTGTTGAAATGTTAACTGAGGAAAAGAATAAAGTACTAAAAAAAGAAGAGCCTGTATGATGAGATGTATAAGTACGAATGCGGCAAAAGCTGTTTGTGTGAAAAGAGAGATATAGAGATTTGTCCTTTTTGCTGTCTTAAAGGAATTTGGTGGAGAAGTATGCACAAATTGGTCTCTATAGGTAGTTGGAAAGAAAACACGACAAAATTTTTGAAGCTAAAAAGGTGTTCATATATAAAAGAACTTGTTGAAATGTTTAAGACCTCGATACACTAAAATTTTACCCTTTTCAGAATGCTTGTCTGTTTTTATATGCTAAATAAATTTATGAATGAAATATTTGATTTGAAATATATGTTTATTTTCCAAGAAAACAGCAAAAGGGAAGGAATAAAATAAATGACGTCAGGCAACCTCCTTCCAATGAAACAAGGTAGAATATTCTATTCCCGGAGGACGATCTCATCTGATCGAATGCCTTGTTAGCTTATTGGAGGAATGAATTTTGCTTAAATGATTTCAGCTCTAGCTTTTGTAAGTCTCTGTGATCTCCATCCTGAGATACATTCAAAATCTTGTCGCCATAATAATAGATAGTCCGTGAAATAATGTTTGATTATGAATTTAATATTATTATACTATTGAAAAGTATTTGTCATTATATTTGATTCATTAAACCTTAATTTATGTGAAGTTTTTTTTTTTTTTTTTGTTGAGTTATTGAACTCTTTAATAGCTCTAAAATGTCTTTATATCATGGAGATCAACATTTTCGTTGTTTCAGAGGAAAACAATATTGGGCCCAGTAAATAAGTTTTGCCTGTAGAAGAATTGACGTTTTTTTTATGAACTGTTCTGGAGAACTTGAAAATTCTTTTTTACGTTTGAGAGAGAACTGAAAAAATTAATGCATCACTCTGAATATCTTTTTATCTTAACTTTCCTTTGATAAATTTCATTATTTTCAAACAAATTATTTTCCTCTAGTTCCATCAGTATTGCTAGAGATAAGTAATTTATTTATCTTTTTTTTCTTAAATTCAAACGAATATTTTTGTTGGCAAAATCAATGAACTAGTTAATTGGAAGAAATTGTTGTATAGCAATAAACCCGTCAGATGTACCATTTTTTACTATGTACACAAAAAAAAGAAAATAAATTCATTTTCGTTTTATACGTATGTTGCTTTGGCAGTTTGGAAAAGTTGGCCAGGAGACAATGTTGTTTTCGGCCCCATTAATGGAATCTTTGGGTTTGGAACCGACGGATTAGATGTGGAACTCGCAAATCGTAATTGCACTTATTAAAAACAAGTGAAGAGGTCAAATACTTGCAGACGTCTAGCACGCTCAATTTTTTACTAGACAAACTTATTTATCAGACTGGGATCTTTTTTGTATTTTTATCAATGTAGTTTTATCGGGAATCAAACCCCAAATCCCTTAAAATCCTCGAGTGGAAGTCAAGTGTCTCACAAACTAGACCAAGTAGCTTATTTTCCTTTTCCATGACGTTTTTCTTTTCAGACCTGAATGAATTTTCAAGGTATTCTTTTTTTTGTCATATTTGTTTAGAAAGATGGCGCTTAAAACGGTAAAAGTTGAAAAAAAACAGTATCCCACATTTCATTTGTTATCATTAGACACAGAAGTACACCACAAAGTTGTTAACAAAGTGCATATGAACTCTGTGTCCATTATAATAGACGCCAGGTTTGAAGTGGTTAAAACGACGTTCCTCTCATACTTTTATCGTTCTTTTTAATATATTTATGTTTTAAAGCCTCAGTATGATGATTACCTCGCTAAAGTTCCTAACACCGTGGGTGGCCGACTCCTCATCGAATAGGTGCCTGGCAAATTATGGGGATGATATTATTTCTAACTTAAACTTGAAATGATTGAATGGATCGAGTTTCCTATTCTGAAGTTTGTTGTACGTCTTCTCGATTAGGTGGGAAGATTCACAGGATTTAGTTTGGTATTTTGGGGGTCGTGAGCTGAAATGGGTCATTTTAGGCAAGGGTGGTAATGAAAGTAGTCGAGTGGTTGAAATCTCCATGTTCTGAGATAAAAAACATCTCATGGGTCTTATGCACTTCTTATACTCGTATATTCTAATATCCTTTACTTTTTACAGCAATTTGTATCAAATTGGCGTATATAATAACTTTCCGATTATGGCAAGATGTTCATAATTATACTACCAAATGTTTCGATACTCTCACGTTTTTTTGCAATTTAAAAATATCATCACCATTAAAACCTACCTCTAGTGGCGTACGTAGAGAAAATGGATCTCCGTTTAATTCTTACTGGCATACATCTTTTGTTTCTGCCACACATATAATTCGTTATGTATACATTCTTCAAATTGATTTTTCTAGCTTTTCTCTTTCACAGTTCGAATAAATTCCCCTCGTTTCATTCTTATAAGTTTCATGGTCAAACTTCTCATACCTTCTAACTGTAGCATATACATACTTTTTGTGAATGTTGAATTATTTATTCTTTCCCGGACCATATTAAACTCATTTTTTCATCTTAAATACTCCATGTTCTTTCAATTCGCATTCTTTTTAATGTCCTCATTTCTTATTCTTTGATTTACTATTTTTTCTAAACATTCGACATAACGCTCTCGTTTCTACTGCATTTATTTTACTTTCATCTATTTTGTGGCCACGTCCGAGTTTCCCTTAAATATTCTAATTGGGGCCATGATTCTATTATACGAAGTCAGTTTTACTTATCCTCAAATGCTTCGATTCGTTAACAGGTATAACTCAGCATTTATTCTATCACCTACTGCTACTCTACTTTTCATGTTGCACTTTGGACGGACAAACATTAAGCTTATTAACAGTTCTACACCAATGTTTTTAATCTTCCAATTTACCATAAATCGTGTCATGATAAATAATCAAACCATAATTTAATGCATGTAGAGACATACATTGGTAGTATGAACCGACTGGAAGCATTTGTAATGTGGATGCACCGAAGAATGCTACGGATACCCTGGACGGATATGGTCAGCAACACAATGGTTCTTCAAAGAGCCAAAGTTGATGGAGAGTTGCTGACTAATATTAAAATCCGAAAGGTGTCCTACTTGGGTCATGTACTTAAAGGAGCAAAGTACAAATTACTGCACCTGATCATCCAAGGTAAAATAGAAGGCCGAAGAGGTGTTGGCAGGAGGCAAATCTCCTGGCTTTGCAATATACGTGATTGGACTGGCATAAGGGCCGTTACGAATTTGGTATTTTTGTGATATTTTTTAAAAAGAGCTGAAATTCTTATGATGTGTAATATTTAGTTATTGTTATTGTATACCTGTGTTACATTGTGTAATATTTAGTTATTATTATTGTATACCTGTGCTACATTGTGTAATATTTAGTTTTTATTATTGTATACCTGTGTTACATTGTGTAATATTTAGTTATTATTATTGTATACCTGTGTTACATTGTGTAATATTTAGTTATTATTATTGTATACCTGTGTTACATTGTACAATATTTAGTTATTATTATTGTATACCTGTGTTAAACTGTGTAATATTTAGTTATTATTATTGTATACCTGTGTAACATTGTGAATGTTTAATGTTTTGTGTTCTACTAAATAGCATGCAATATGAAACACTTTTTGTGTACAAAGTACAGCCTATAGAGTTTATTTTTGTTATGTGGTAATATCCGCCAACTAACCAAATCGGTGTTTAACAAGCTTTAAGTGAAAAATAGACAAACTCTTTTGACTAATCTAAGTACTAGATTTAAACCGCCACTACCGGTTTGGAAAACCAGCATCTTATCAACAAGTCAATCAAGGTCGATTAAATAAATCATTTTTCATGATCCACCTGTGTTCTTTTGCAATTTTTAATAAGTTATGCGGATTTGATGTTTCTTCAACATATTTGTGATTTCTTGTTCCTTAGATACACTAGTATAAGTAAATAAAAATAAAAGTTAATCTATTGGGTGTTAACGTAAGTTGTGCTCGTTTTTTTTTTTTTTCAATTTAAAAATGAGCACCAAAAGTATAACAAAATGGTAAATGTTATACGTCATTTGAAAGAAAATTTTCCCTTCTACGAGATATTGAGTTTGCTTTTACTTTACACATATTATTTTATTTGATTACAAGTCTTCAAAATGGAAAGTCATATAGATGAAAGTGAGCATTTTCGACACCTCCTTCTGTTCGCGTTCAATCGAGGGAATAAAGCTGCTAATGCTGCTCGCGATATTAGTGAAGTGTACGGTGAAGATGTTATGAATGAAATGACGGACGGTAATTTCGACCTGAAAGATATGGAGAACTTCTGAACTTTTCCCATTAATTTAAGATAACGGTATACAGTCATGTGACTACAATTCATCTGGTCAGCCAACTTTACTGTAGTTTGAAGGGGATCTTCATGAATAATATGGTTTAAGCGGTCCTCATCGAAGTCCACTGGTCGTCCGGAACGCTCCATGTCTTTCAGGTCGAAATAACCGTCTTTGAAACGCAAAAACCATCAACGAGCTGTCCTTTTATTCATATCTTCACCGTACACTTTGCAAATATTGCCAGCAGCTTTATCAGCTTTATTCTCTCGATTAACAGAAGGTGTCGAAAATGCTCACTTTCATCTATTTGACATTCCATTTTGAAGGCTTGTTATCAAATAAAATAATATATGTAACGTAAAAGCAAACACAATATCTTGTAGAGCAAAAAATTTTTTTTCGAATGACGTATAACATTTACCATTTCGTTTTATTTTTGGTGCTTATTTTTAAATTGAAAAAAACTGACACAACTTATGGTAACACCTAATATATCCATCATTATATTAATTTCACCCTTAAAAGTTAATATGCATCCATCATTATAATAATTTGATCCAAAAAAAGTTAATCTGTATTAATTTCACTAAAAAAAAGTTAAGCTGTATTCATAATTATATTATTTTCATCTAAAAAAAGTGAGTCTGTATTCATCATTACATTAATTTTATCAAAAAAAGTTAATCTGTATCCATCATTGTATTAATTTCACCCAAAAAAAGTTAATATTAATCCATCATTATATTAATTTCATCCAAAAAAAGTTAATCTGTATCCATTATTGTATTAATTTCATTTAAAAAAAGTTAATCTGTATCCATCATTGCACTAATTTTATCAAAAAATAGTTAATCTGTTTACATCATTATATTTATTTCATCCAAAAAAGTGAATCTGTTTCCATCATTACATTAATTTCATCCAAAAAAAAAATTGCGAAAGTCCAAGAATTCTAATTCAGTTTGTTTATATAAAATTTAATTGAATTTGCTTTCAAATATTCTCAATGATCCTTGTTAACGATTCTCGTCAAATAATATTAAACTAAATTGGGACTAATTAACAATTTTGGTACAAACCTTTCTGCATAGATACTCGTCGTACCTTCTGACTCACGACTAGACTTAAAATGAAGAATCGTGAAATTAGATTTTGACATTAAATTTTTACAATATTTGGATGCAATGCCAACTTAAATATTTGAAATGAATTTAAGACTGACGTTGTAGAGTAAGTATCATTAAATTAAATATTCACTATTCAAATTGTAAAGCAGGGTAGTAGGATGTGAATTACTATAAGTCCAGAGGTTTAAAATAATTCAAAGTACAGTAGGTACGTATTGCGCACAAAATCATATTATGTTAGGACTGCCAAGATATTGTAGTGCTTCAGAGATGTTTATACAAGATGGTTTAATAGGTTTTGATGCACTTCTGAGATGACGCATATGTAGAATCCATGACCGTATAATCGTCATCATCTTGTTGTGTAGCTCAGGACAAAGAATAATGGCCCCCATGATAACCATTGACGACTCTTCTTCATATTCCTGCACTTGTTGCGTCTGTCACTTGGTCAATCCAATGCATTGGAGTTATTCCTATTATATATCCTCTTTTTACGCTTTCAGTTAGCACAAGTCTATCAGAACTATCTCCTTGGCCACGGATAATGCATCTAAAGAATCAAAAGACTCACTGTTGGTATATTTTCTACAATTTGTCGATGACTCTTAGGTTTTCGAGAATATAATATAAACTGACAACTGTAAGTATTCGAGTTGAAAACTGGATAATCCTTTAAAAAAAAAAACTTTTTTAGGATTATATGTCGACATAAATGATTCCGAATTTACTTGAATTCTTTTGTATAAAGACTCATTTTATTTGCGTAACCTTCCGAAGAAAACAACTTATAATATACTTAAGTCGATTGAAAATGAAAGTATATATTTATTTAGAAAGCAAGGGAAAGTTTTGGGTCTCCATTTAAGTAAATAAGAACTATTATAGGAGTACGTCTGAAAATCATTTAGGAATTAGAATGTATCACTATTTTACAAAGTTTTTTTAGACATATTCAAAGTTAATAAATCATATTTATGCTTTGCTTTAGTTATAAATGGTACAACTAAGTTGGTTAATTGCTATCCAAAAAATTCTTACAACCTTACAGAAATATTATAAATATGCCTAAAATTAGAACCACTGTTAATAATTTTTGTTATATAATACTTTCATTGTATACAAAACCAAGGTTGATTGCCATTTGGCCATTTCTTATGTTCAACTACGAGTACAAATGTATAAAATATGCCTTTAGTGAAAATTAGACTTGAATATTTTTTTAAGTAGATCTAGGGAAAAATTAAATTGAATTTGCAACCCCTGGATTGAAAGATAACCATCTTGTCAACTAGTTCACATAAGTTGACTGACTTATGTGAATTTAAAAAAAAAATAGCCAGCGTTAATCGGACCCGACACTTCACCATTGGAAGACAGGCGTCTTATCAACTCGGTCTCGGAGGTCGTCAGTACTCAATAGGAAGATGAACATTGATTTGCATTTACCCTCCGATAAATACATTCATAAATTATCACGCACGGCGTGCCTTGCGCGATAGATAGAGATGACATATCTCCATACTTTTTCATCTACAACTTTTACTTCTCAATATTCATACATCTTATCATGCCCTTATATTTCATTATTCATATTTCTCAAATAATCTTCTTTCAAAATATGGTCCACTTGATCCTGCCAGGTTTTGCTCGGTCTACCTCTTGCACTATTGACTTGTATACTTGGTCAGTCATTTTATGGAGTTTATTGTTTTTCCACATATTTAGATCATCTTAAAACTCCTTTATCTTACATAAAATATTGATTTTATTATTACATAAATTCTTATGTCTTCATTTGACATTCTTTCATACATTGACACTCCATAAGTTCTTATTGCACACATCTCCACAGCATCAATTTCAATTTAATCTTTAAGTGTAACTGCCATATGTAAAAGTGGGAACCGATACATTACCCAGATAACATAACTCATTTTTAAACACAATTATATATATATATATATACTACAACTTTGTTTTAGTTTAAATCATTTTCAAACCTTTCACTTCACATTTCTTGTACAGTTTACTTATCATATATCTTAAGTCACCTTCATTTTTAGCAAAAATAATTATTATTGATAAATTAATGCCATATTTAAAATGCCCTTTATGAGTATAATAGCACACATTAAATTCTCTAATTTGTAACGTGTGATAACTATAAATTTGAAATGTCATGAAAAATTAACAATGACCTAAACATCAACCATGAAACACATTACAATTTCGTGAATTTGAACAATTCTTAAAATTTATAATCCGGAAGATTAACATATATCTGAGGAATGAACGCATTGAGGCGGAAATTTTAAACCAAAGTTCTAAAATACCATGACTCAATTTAATACTTTTATGCAATGACTGCGTTTTACAATTATCGCGAATTATTCAATGGTGTCTAGATAGAGGGTAACAATCGCACTTGTTCACCCCTCCCTTTAAGGGAATCCAGACATTTGGAGACATGTTTGCCTAGTTCCACGATAGTGCCCGCAGTTGGGCGCGCTGACCAATCTAGAAAGGGTTCTAATTTCACAGCTTTCACTAACACATCATTTCGTATTTATGCTTAATGTCGTACTTTCAGATTTCTCCAGGGACTCGCCTGAATCCAGATGAAATGTTTTTTCAAAAATACATTTTAGACATTTACTGCCAGTTTTATGTTACTTTTTTAATATAATAATAGAGTGTTTATTTTTAGTTATCGTTAAATCATATATTTTCTCATTGTTTCTACTGAGAAAGTTTGTTCGAATATATTTATTTTATTTTATAAAACTTTTATGCTTTCAGACAAAAACTGTTATTAATATAATCCTGCGCTTCCAGCAATTCTGAATTGATCTCTGTTTTTTGTATCTTTAAGAATTTTTTTCCACGCAACAATCAATTTTATATTACAGTTATTATAAGAACCAATATTTAATCTCGCCGAGGAGGAATTCAAAAAAACTTATCCTTGAAATAAAAAGCTGAAAAAGTACGCTCATATTATAAACCAAGAAAATAAACACTCGAAAGAATTTTCGGTAAACAGATATAATGTTTATTTCAAGACTGGCCCGAAGCAAAGCCTGAAGTAAGCACATTTCACAATAAAATTACATTTGCAGAAAATGTTTTCTTAAATCTATTTATGTTTTAAAATTTACAATGAAACATATAAAGCTATCCCCTGTCTAGCAATATGTACGTCCGTTTTAAGGCAGTTAGTTTACATAAAACAAAACATAACAAAATTGAAAAATGAAATAGCCATATATAAAGCAGAATGATTTCACACTTACGTGAAAAAAATCTGCAGCCTGTTTCTTTTCCCACAAGCACTGCCAAATAGTTTGACAATGCATTTGTAAAGCAACACAGGCATGTTGATTAAATTTAAGTTTATTGTGTAAAAAAAACACTGGTAAGCGTTAAACATTGGGTGTTAACATAAGTCGTGTCCATTTTTTTTCAATTTGAAAATAAGCACCAAAAGTAAAACAAAATGAAAAAGGTTATACGCCATTCGAAAGAAAATTTGAGCACCAAAAGTAGAACAAAATGGTAAAGGTTATACGTCATTCGAAAGAAAATTTTCTGCTATATAATATATTAGGTCCTTACATATGAAATTGGCGTTTGCTTTGGGAGGAACATAAAGTTGATTTTTTTTAATATAATATATTTATTTAATCAAAGTATGTACCATTGCTATCTATGCACTTTTGCCATCTCATAGGTAGTTCATCGATCCCTTTACTAAAAAAACCATTCGGACGGGAATCAATAAAATCTTTGAAGTCGGTTTGGACTGCCCCATCGGAGTTGAATTTTTTCCCTTGCAAGAAGTTATCCAAATTTCGAAATGATTAGTAATCTGTTGGAGCAAGGTCCGGAGAGTACGGTGGATGTCTTAGACATTCCAATTGAAGCTCTTCTAATTTGGTAGCCGTCTGTTGTGCAGTGTGTGGTCTAGCGTTATCATGAAGCAGCAGTGGCCTAGAGCGATTAACCAGCCTCGGTTGTTTAGCAGCTAGCTTTTCCATCATGGTTTGCAGTTGCTGACAATAGACATCTGCCGTAATCGTCTGGCCAGATTTAAGAAAGCTGTAGTGAACGACACCAGCACTAGTCCACCAAACGCTCACAAGTAACATTTTTGGAGTCAATTTTCGCTTGGGGCATGGTTTGGCTGGTTCGGCAGGGTTCAGCCATTGCGATGAGCGCTTCCGATTATCATACAGGATCCACTTTTCATCACAGGTAATGATTCGATTCAAAATCCCTTCATTATTGTGCCGGTTGAGTAATGCAACGCAGCAGTCAACGCGCGTTTGTTGATTTGCTTCACTCAATTCGTGAGGTACCCACCTTTCAAGCTTTTTCACCATCCCAATTTGCTTCAAGTGGATTAAAACAGTTTTAGACCTAACACCGTAGCCTGCAGCTAACTCGGACGTGGTTTGCGATGGATCCGCTTCCACAATAGCCTTCAATTCTTCATTATCAACTTTGGTCTCTGGCCGTCCACGGGGCTTGTTCTGCAGGTCGAAATTTCCAGAACGAAAACGTTGGAACCAAAAACGCACTGTGTTTTCTTTTGCGGCACCGTCGCCATACACATCATTAATCCTTCGAGCCGTTTCTGCAGCACTGGTGCCACGGTGGAACTCGTACTCGTAAATAACGCGATATTTCAAGTTTTCCATTTTGTAAACTGAGTGACGCAAAGAAAAAAACAATTGAGGAAAAAACAAATGAATTATAATTTTCGAAACACAAATAATTGAGTAAATAGCTGTATAAATTTGAATTTGGAATTCCTAACCAAAGAGAAGATATTTGAGATCAAAGTTGCCAGTACCGTAAAACGCCAATTTCATATGTAAGGACCTAATATTGTGTTCATTTTTACGTTACATATATTATTTTATTTGATAACAAGCCTTCAACATGCAATGTCAAGTAGACAAAAGTGAGCATTTTCGACCCCTCCTTCTGCTTGCGTTCAATTGAAGGAATAAAGATGCCAAAGCTGCTCGCGATATTTGCAAAGTGTACGGTGAAGATGCTATGAATTAAAGGACAGCTCATTGATGGTTTTTGCGATTCATAGACGGTAATTTCGACCTGAAGAAATAGAGCATTCCGGACGACCAGTGGACTTTAATGAAGACCGTTTAAGCCATATTATTCATGTTATTCAATTTTAAGCCGAATGTGCACGCGAACAGAAGGAGGTCTCGAAAATGCTCACTTTCGTCTACTTGACATTCCATTTTGAAGGCTTTTAATCAAATAAAATAATATATGTAACGTAAAAGCAAACACAATATCTTGTAGATCAGTAAATTTCCTTTTGAATGACGTATAACATTAACCCTTTTGTTTTACTTTTGGTGCTCATTTTTAAATTGAAAAAAAAAAAAACAGACACAACTTATGTGATCACATAATAATTATGTTTAAAAATGGAGTTCTAAAATATTAGTACTAAATCTGGTAATAATATACCATATATACTCGTAGAACAGTCATGAGAAGAAAAATCTACCATAGTCGTATTATAAAGTAAATAGCATTTTGATACGAAACACATCTTTTACAAAATATTATTAACTGAATTGTAGACACCAAATGTTATTCATCAAAACATAAACATTAAAGAAAAAGGACCGAATGTTTAATTTTCTTCTAATATACATTCATGAAACGAAAATAGGTTTTAGAAAATTTCATATGATTTTTTAACGTTGATTTTATTAATTTAGTTTGCCGTTTGGTGTTTAGAAATGTGAAAATACAATTTTGTTAAGTTTAAGTAAAATGTTTGTTTAAAGTGGTCTTACAATTTCCTGAAAAGTCGTTTAACAACAAAATACGTTAAGACAAGAAAACGACGCTGAAACATTTTCACTTCAATTTGCAAGTGGACCAAACCAAAATTAGAAAGTTTTGTTAGATAAATTGTTAAGGATCAAATTGAACACATTGTCACTAGCATCCCTGCATAGAGAGGAGGAAGGCAGGAAGTGGTGGGAGTTTAAAATGAGCTCCCTAGGGGGAGGACATGAGCATAAAATTTATCGTCCTTGCTCGATGGATACGTTAGACGCATGTATGCATCAAAAGTCCAACCCACAACCAACTTGTTCTCAAACTTTAAACTTGTTGTCAAAAGCTCCGGCTGCTCAACACGGTCTGGAAGTTTGCTAAACTGCTCTCAAGTATTAAAAAAATTAATATATATGACTAAAGTCATAGGTATTCTCATACTTCCGAATACTAGCAAATGCTTGTGTCATTCGAGGAAAGAAAATCAGTGACGGGTTCGAATCAGTGGCTTTCCGGTTTAGCGCTAGGGCGTTCAGAGAGGGCATGCACTTCATTACTCATAATTTCATGGAATTATTAAAATGTTTCTTCTTCTCCCTGGATCCATCCCAACTCACTGTCTGCGAAGAAGTCCTCAGGTTGTATGCTCTTCTGTCCCGGACTACGTCCCCCAGGCCGTGCCTCTGCATCAGGTTATCTTTTTGCACCACCCATGAATTCTTTGGTCTTCCTCTGGTTGTTATTCGAGGAAGATCCATGGAGATTGCCTGGTTCGCAATGTGATCGGGTCATTGATCTAAACTTCATCCATCCCACACTAATTCTATGTGTTATATCTGCTGCACATCCTCCATCGCTAGGGATGAGTGACCCAAGATACTTATTAAAATTATTAAAATCTTTATAAAAAATAATTGCATTTTCATTAACTCCAATGATCTAGTTGATATTGAACATGTTTTCGTTTTTTAATTTCGATATTCTTTGTCGACTTTTAAAACTATGACATTATATATTTTTAATAGCGCTTATAAGCTACAATTTATTATAGGTACTCGTTATTTAAAAAAAAAAAAATTAATATAAAGTTCCATGAAACTGCACGTCACTCTCTTTATATTATTTTCATTTATAAGTCCACATTTATAAACAACGTACACACAGTGTATCACGTAGTTTCCGTAACTGGGATAGGTAGAGAGGTTTAAGTTCCTGGCTTTCCTATTTCGACAAATGTATTTTACCTCCTCCACATATACACCTTCTCGAAGAGTTTTTACAATTTTTCTTAGTTCTCAATTTTGCTTTTTTCGAAATATAATTAATTTGATCCAACTATAACTTAAAAGTTTTGCTTTACCACGCATTCCACTCACATTTGTTTTGTTAGTCTTTTTTCATTTATTTACTCCATATGCCATGTGATAATACTCTTTATCATCTCACTCAACACATAGTCTTGAGTTCAAATTCATCCCTAATCACTTTAATCCATATTCTTTCATATATTATAACCCCATGTATTCTTCTTAGTGCACGCATTTCTACCGTATTTATTCAGCTGTTTTCAATATGTTTCTACATACATATACGTTTCACTCCCATACTTCAAATATTCAACAAAATAGTGTTAGGAATATCATTTAAGTTAATTTATGCACAATATTTAGTAAATAAAATTTATTATATATTGTGCAACGTATTGTGAATATTTTTAAATTTAATTTCATGTACCATACATATAATTAAAGAGATGGTATTTTTTTGCATATAAACGTTTAGTTATTCTTCGACGCAGGACCGACGAGTTCTCATTTCATATATGCTATTCACAAACGTATCTTATCTAAGAGGCCACCACAAGGAATCTAAGTTCAAAAACGATGGTTAACTTTGATTTGTCACAATGTTTGATGTACAGATAAATGAAGTGTTCTTTAAATTAATATAAATGAGTCGATAAAGTAAATATAAACTCAAACCTAAAATCCATTCGGCTTAAAATTCTCGACAGAAATCTGAACATAAGACAATAGCTTATTTAATTGCTAAATATTGTACGACAAAGTCCTCCATAGCACGTAATACTCGTATTAGTATATCTACAAGGCAATGAGTACAGTAGTAGATTGAGGATTTCCGATCGCTTAACAACGCTTTATAATCTGAACCTCAGACTAAATGCAAATTTAACCATAACATTTGTGAATAGCGTACATGAAATGAGAACTCGTCGGTCCTGTGTCGAAGAATAACTGGAGGTTTATACGCAAAAAAAGACCCATCTCTTAAATTATATTATACCTATATGATATTTTATTAAATAAATATTCACAGTACGTTGAGAGTATTTTATAATAAATTTTAATTAAGTACAAAATATTGTGCATTAATTAACTTAAATGATATTCATTACACTATACTTTTAAAAAATAATCAGTTTTACATAGAAAAATTATTTCTTATATTTTTGCTTTTCACTTATGAAATGGAAAGCATATTCATTCGCATATCTAACTAAAATACTTATTTACGTACTTTACTAACATTCTTTGATTTTCCTTACATAATGTGTTTTGCTTACAGAATGAATTTTGAATAATAAATCATGATTTTTTAAATTTATAACTGTTTATTCACATGATACATGGAAATTTTCCTGAATCGCGTAGGATCGCCCTTAAAGTTCAATATATAAATCTCTTGTTACATATATTTTTTATACCTTAAGACTAATAGAGTTCACTGAAATAAAAAAGGTTTCCATGCCCGCCTTAACGTTACTCCAAAAAAGATGATACGTAGTGACGAAGAGTTAGATTCCATTATTTTCAGCCTTTTTTTTAATACCAGAAATAAATAATTAGGTCGAGATGATTGTCATATACAATACGTGAAATGAATGTCCATTACCTGTGACGTGTATAATAGAAGGTACAATACAAAGTGAATGATCAGAGTACCTGACGTTGGTTATACCTGAGACGACTATGTCTCCAATATCACGTTGCATAAAGGGCAATGAGCTTCAGTTCTTGTAGCTTGTCTGTGTCTTCTTTCTATATTTGGTCCACACCATTTGTTTTATTTAATGCTATTTGTTTCTGGTTGGGGTGAGCATTTGATTTTAAATTCTACATGCAGTACATCCTTATATATCCTGCGCTAGCCACCATGTTTCCTTCTACCCTCCAGCAGCTCTTCAAAGGATACATTTCTTGGGAGACTGTACTAAGACATATGAGCTATGCATCCAAATGAACACAGGTTTACACGCGACACAATAATGTTGATATCCCAGCAGTTTGTACTTCTCAAAACTTCATCATTTATTACCATTAAATCTACATTATTTTCCTGAGGGGTTCCTGCTGACATTTTTTGAGTGCCTTAATATTTAAAACATTTAATAGTTCCAAGAAAATTCGCAGTATTGTAATATCATTTTGAACTACAATTCAGTTATACAGTCTGACGGGCTCACCTCTTCCAGCTCAACAAAAATATTTAAATAAGGTCTTAAGGGAAAAACAAACAGCAACACTTCTTGAAAAACATCAGGTACCAGCAGGAATCGAAATCTCAACCAACAAGTTGAAAAACATGTCTCTTACCAACTAGGTCTGGGTTAGTGTACAATTGAAAACTGGAATCAAGAATATCTATTGAGAGACCAAGTTTTCGAAAGTGAATAGTTAGTCCCAAATACTCGTAATAAAACAAATCTGGCGGCATAGGCTCCCACTGTGGCCCTGGGCATCTTGGATCTCCCACGCGTGTTGGATTGCTAAAGTGTTGAGAGAGTTCGAGTGACTGGACCGCAGTATATATTGTCTCCTGTTTGATGGCTGCCAGATTATCTCTTTGAGAATTGTTCTCGGAAAATTTCAGCGTTTCTGCTAATTCCGTCTTGTGTCCTAATGTTCTGACCGTTTTTGTTTTCAAATGTATCGTTTTAAGGGTGACAAATCTGATTTAAACTAATTAAGATATCTAGATTTTCAATTACCATGTATATTTTGTTGCATTAGTAGTTGTTGTTTATAATTAGGTTTTTATTTCTTGTAAGTTAAGAGGAAATAAAAAAGTATTAGTTAAATGTGTTCTTGCAAGCAAACAAGATGCTTAATAATTCTTAAAATGTTGTCATTCAAAATAGTCTTAATATACAGTGGCGTTCTAAAGTAAAGTCATTCTAAGGGTGCTTTTGTTTACATACATCATTAAGTAAAGTTTATAAACATAGCAAGACTTTAATTATAATAACTATCCAACGACAATTGGTCTAGCGTCGTTTAGAGAACATACTATCTTCTTGGCCGTTATAATTCGAGAATCAAACCAACATATTCTAGTGAATTAACATTTATCGTATTAAATAAACTAATAATGATTTTACATACGTAAATAGAATATTTATCCATCAATTCTCCATCAAGTGAAAACTTGGCGTTGCCATACAAATAAGATAAGTGTTCGAGTATTCAAATGGTGACTTTAATAGATACAGAATAGTCAATCTTGATTTGCAATATTTTGTCAGTCATGGTTTGCTACATTTTGTCAGTCTTGGTTTGCAACATTTTGTCAGTCTTGGTTTAAAACATTTTGTCAGTCATGGTTTGCAACATTTTGCTGGTCATGGTTTGCTACATTTTTTCAAAAAAGAATATCTAAGGACAAGTAGCAAAGTACTGTGATTTAAATTTTTATCTTCAACTTTCATTTTGACTTCATGTACGAGTATATATGCAAGTAGGAACTTTGGCATAAAAATACATTATTTACTAAAACTCAAACTTTGATGAGTGTTTACATATGTATATACATACATACCATCACTTCATTTCCCTGTCGGAGTAGATAGAGAAGACAGAGCGTCAGACTTCTTACCTCGACACACACCATACACCTCTTCCACATCCATACACATAATCACATAACTCCTACGATTTTCATGACTTTCTATGTTCTGTTTTTTCAAAATATCTGTCACTTGATTTAGCCATACTTTCTTGATTTTCCTCTACCATACCTACAACTCACATTGGCACTATATATTTGTTTTATTAGTCTTTCTTCATGCATTCGTCCAACATGCCCTAACTATATAAAAAATGCTCTTCTTCATTTTACTCAAAACATCAATTTTAAGTTCACACTCCTCCTTAATCACTTAATTAATATGAGATTTTAATATAAACAAAATAATCATTTTGATTTCCGCAGTTTTATTTTACTTCGTTACACTGTCGTTGAAAACAGTTCAATCTGGTGTATTTATTGCCATGTGATAATCTCTTTCAACCAAACATAAATATTATGCCTATATTTAAAACAAGATTTAATTATAGCCATGTGATAATCTCTTTTAACCAACCAGAAAAACGTCAAAGAAGAAAAAATCATTTAAAAAAAAGTTCTGGTTAAAGCAAACGTCTTACCGACTTGACTAAAGAGGTTGTTATGTTGTGCAATGCAATGCCAAATAATGTTCTGGTTAAAGCAAACGTCTTACCGACTTGACTAAAGAGGTTGTTATGTTGTACAATGTAATGCAAAATAAAGTTCTGGTTAAAGCAAACGTCTTACCGACTTGACTAAAGAGGTTATGTTGTGCAATGCAATGCAATGCAAAATAAATCACTAATATGTAAAATTAGCACAAAACTAGGCCAAAATCTCAGTTTATGAATACTTATTTGGCATAAGTTGAATCATAATATAAATAGGCCGAAGCCCGTACTATGGCTGTCGTCAAAGACAGAATACGAGAATTGGATTTCGAAAACAAGAGAGCGAGAGAGGAATACTTGGATTCTCTCCGAAAGTAATTCGAAATTTGAATCTCGGTGGTTCCGTGATGAATGTATGTAAATGAACAGATCAAAACTATTACCCAGCTAACAATTTTTGAACCGGTGTAAAAGGGGACGATGTATAAATAATATATATAAACAAATTTTACATTTATGAATATATACTTTCATAAATGTAGAATATGTTTTACTTCCGTGAATATTTCACGGGTTGCAACTAGTAATACATATATGATTGAAAAAAAAAAACATCATTGAAATGAAAACAATGGTTCTGTATTCCAGTTAGCTTCAGTATTCATAAAAACCCTCACTAAATGCAAATAAAATACTTCATCAAAACAAAATGAGATAATAATTTTGAAAAAAATTATTAAATTTTTCTAAAGTCGCAACATTTTTGGAAAAATCTTATCCCTTTTACTAAAACTACTTAGATACGCTGTGAAGTTTTCTCAGTTAAAAGACAAAATAAAAATTCAGTCCGAGAAATCCGAACAAAATCCGGCATTAGCAATTGTAATAAAGGTATTTTATATTTGAAAAGAAAAAAATATCCCGGAAATAACAATATCACAAAATATCTCGACCATTCAATCAAATAAGTATGCTCCTCACGGATATAAAAATTAGAATCACAAATAGAGATTATCATAAACATTAAATTAGGACTACGGTACACGAATGTTATTTGGAAGATTCATTTCGGAAATAAATAAATATTATTTTGTTGGAAAATATTACTGGCATAAAGAAAAACTTACAAATTTTGTAACAAGATGGAAATATATTCGTTAAGTAAATAATCAACTAGAGAAAAAAAATCATAGTGACTATCATCTTGTTGACACAATTAGGTCATATAAAAATATATACATAATTTCAATAAAAGTACTTTACTCGTATTACTGATTTATTAGGAGTTGGAAGTTAAGAATCCTATATTATCTATACCCCTGTATAGAATGGAAACATGGATGATGAGAAAGAAGGAAATAAACATGATAGATGTATTGGAGATGTTTCACATCATTTGAACCAAAATGCGATAACTGAAAGACATTCGACAATATACACAAAAACTATCGTTACATATTTTAAACATGTTGCTAGAATTAATTATGGTAGTCTGAAAAAGCTGGTGATCGCGGAGACAGTTGAAAGCAGATGAAGAACAAAAAGGTGTCCTGTGAGATGCAGGGACAAAATAAAAGAGTTAACAGAATCACCTTTAACCTTTCCCTTCCTGTGCTAAAAAAATCTAGCACAAGAAGGGAAAGGTTAAAGTAGTGTATTAAATACACGTCAATACGCATGTAAAAATGAGCGATTTAAAATCGGAAAAATAAGAATATTCATAGCCAATCGCTTAAATTAATTAAATTTGAAGTCCAAAGTGATAATTATTAAAATTTAATTGCCGAAAACATGAAAAAAGCATTGGCCGACGTTCACAAAACGGGCGAAGCGACCACCTTAAACGAAAGCCCGCGAGCTACTAAAGCGAGAGAAGAGAGCCAACTGAGATTCTATTTATTGCGTTCCCATATACCGAAGTGGAGTGAGTGTGAGACGTGAATAGCGTCGCTTCCTCACCCATAGCGGGTTTTAGAATGAATATACCTACGCCACACACTGGCACACGTTTGATTGTATTGGTGAATTTATTCCCGATTTTCACAAAATATCTCTGATGTGGTCGATAAGTGCTAATTATTATTAATAATATTTTTTCATTCAATGCGTAAATGTATTACGGAGGAATACCTAAAATCTGAACCCAGTATTTATTATATTTATAGAGATATTAAAGTTTATAGAAGCAATGTGTACTAGTTACACATCACAGGACAGGAACGGTCAAACGCTGCAATCGATATGGCCCCGGACCGGGAAGGATAGAGACAGGTGATGCGCCGAGCTTGAGACATAACAAATTTAATGACTACGAGCCATGTTATTTCATAGTCCAAGACTACTGCTCAGAAGTTTTTAACTGAATATAGTTCACGCATATTTTAAGTTCTGCGATAAATATCTGTCAGATATCGAGTATCTCAAAATATCTCAATATTGTTTCAGTCATTTTCCATAACTACGAGTATATTATATGGTATGTTACGTCATTTTCCATGACTAATTCTCAGTAGTTGTTATCTGAAGAAGGCCAACGTATATCTGTCGGAAATTGATAAGTATCTGTTGGAAATTGCGTGTCTCAAAATGACTCAATATTGTTTTTGTTAGAAAACTAACCCTTTTTTTATCAAAATTTTAATTGACAATTTTATGCCCTGATTTGACTAAGATACTAAGATAAGATATGTATGCACTACACGACTAGACTATTCTAAAAACACATATACTGACTAAACCTTTGGTTTCAGGTTTTCAGTTGTTAAGTATTAAATATACAATTTGTTCAACATGTCGATACATTTAAATAGTTTCTATTGTTTTCAGGAATTTTTATGTAAACAAATAGTGAGTTTACACACAAAAATAATATAAAGAGTCGAAAAAAGAATGAAATACATATTTCAAAATAAAGTATTTTTTTATCAATATGAGAAATAAAAGAAAATATCGTTCTTAATACAACGAAACATTTTCAAGATATTTTTTCTTTTTTTCCTTGATCACATAAAATAATAATGATAACATGTCCAATCCAATAAGAAACGTTGCAGCACATAGAAATTTGAAAAGGGCCCCAAAGGATATACACTTGAGTTGTTTTATTTCTCTTCTATCAAAATTACAAAGGATCTCCTACACTTATTCCATCTGTCCGCTGGTCATTGGAGAGAATGTCACTTCCGCATGCTACGTTGATCAGCACATGTCCTGACAGTGTGTTATTTCAGGACTTGTCAAAGTCTTTGATCTACCCTGTTATATTTTCAAATATGGATGGATTTATCCTCACGTATGTGAAAAACATCCAACCTACGTGATATATTATTAGATATTTGATGAAAAATAAAGTCAGCAAGTAAGGATTGAATATAATATATATTTTTAGAATTTCATTGAACTAATAGATACATATTTGAGTTACATGCAACTTTTGTAAATAACAAATGATTATATTAAATGTTTAGAACACAAATATGGCATGTACAAAAAAATGTTTTTTTTTTAATGGAAATAAAAAAGTCATTTTTTTATTTGTATACTTAAAAGTACAATACAATTCATAAGTTAACTCTTATATTTAACTGTAAACCAATAATCAAGTTCATATGATAATTAAAAAGATATATCGTTGGTGAAACAGAAAGAAGACACGAACAATTAAAACAAATCATTTCAAGTCATAATTCACAACATGTGACATATTATGTGCGGAGGTTGGGGAGGAGGAAAAGACAAAAAGAAAGATGATAAATATATATGTACTTTTCTTTGTACGTTTCAAATCGTCCAAAGAATCGCATTTCATTTCGCTGATGAAATACAAAAACATAATGCAATAATCTTGTTCAAATATAAATTAATTTCAATAACGCACAAAAGCCAGGGATTTGACGAGTTTGAAAATGTTGTTTTATAATATTTTTATGTATTGAATTGAATGTTTTATTCTACAAAATATGTTTTTGCTTTTAGCAATTTTGTATATTAGGTAACATTTTATCAAAGTGAAACACGCATTTAGTTTATTAAAATTATTTTTAGAGGAATGCTACTCTTGCAAAACACACAATTTTATAAATATTTCGGATTTTATTGTATCATAAATGTGCCCTAAGAAAGTTAATCATTCACAATTTATAATTTAACATAGTATACTGAAATTTTGTTCTGAATACATATTACTTTACTCACTTTACTGAGTACACAATGATATTGTGAATTATTCTTCATTAATATCTTTAAAATGACGGAATCAGGGCACACAATATATGTTACTTTAAATAACTGATATCATAATTCATGCTAAATATTGCTAAACAGGTAAAATTGTGGTCATAATGAAATGTTCACCATCCCTAGAGTTAAAACCTCTTTTGCCCAAAGGAAATATGCTTATTTGGCTCACATTACATACAATGGCGTGCCAACTTCAATAAAGGTAAAGGTAGGAAAACCATCTAGACAGTCGATCGGAGCGTGGTTGTTATTGCGACAGGATTTTGAGTACTTGGGTTTTCAGGATGAATGACAAGTGAGAAAGATTTGTGTGAGCTCGTGAGTGTGGGTTTCTTCTTGTTTTGATTTTGGTTGTTTTTGTATTTGTGTTTCTGTGTGTTTTTTGTTTAAATTTTAATTTTTATTCTTATGATTGTGTGCGGTATATTGTGGTATGAATATTTTTGGTCTTTCTGGATTGATGATGTGTGAGGAGTTGAATTTCGCAAGATGTTTCCAATTGTAGTTGAGTGTCACTGTTTCTTAGGTTGATGAGAGCGTGCAACGGGGTTTTGTTTTTGTGTAATCAAAAATCGGAAAGAAGTATCGATTTATTTTTTCATGCTAAATATGCTCAGTGAGATACAGGTTAAAACCTACTAGGGATACGACAAATGAAAGGCAACAAACCCAGATAAATTAAAATTGTATGTCCAAATCAGGTTACCTGTTGTTTTTTCGCAAATTGTGTATATTTCTTGTCATGTGTAATAATAAATAAATAAATAAATAAATTTATACTCTAAATATGTGAAAAGTAAACGAAGTAAAGGCACGGTAACGGGGAAGATTTGCTTTGATCTATGATTCAATACTGATAAGTATGAATTTGGTGAAATATCCGAGGCAATGCATTGATCAGTATGACACTCCTTAAATTACCTCAATATATACATACATGATATTAAGTACACCCGGTAAACAATTTTTTTCTTGGTCCTGTTATTTTACCCTTAGGGTATAAGCCCAGGGAAACAGACTTGTAATTAAAATCACTGTAAATACAAAAGGAACAATTATTTGTCGACGAACTAAATCTGACAATAAACATGTTTATGTTGGTATTATCATACTAACGAGGTGAAACTGTAGGAGAGCACCCTTACTTGTAGGAGTAGCTCAGTTTCACGTTATTTTTAGTTGATTTATAGCATTATCACTAAAATCAAAGTGACAATAAATGGATATTTCGCTTTTTTTTATTTGCTGTCATAGTTTATTGTGTTTTAATGTTGATAATGATAACATCATACGAAGTTATATTAAGTAACAATAATTTGAGATTAAAATGAAAGAAAATAACCATTAAACCTTCTTTATTTATTTATTTAAAAATATTTTTTTCTCAATCCACCAAGCTGAGGAAAATATCGATCTCCGGAAATAAAAATCTTGTACGAGTGTGGGTGTTGGCAACAGCTGTTAATAGTGAAATTAAGTACATGCTGTAATATTTTCCTCTCTATTACTTTTTTGTTTTCTTTTTCATTAAGTATCAGACACACAGGTTATAAAAAAATAATAATAATGTATTTTCATTCGATATTTCAAAGGCATACAAAAAATAAAAACATTTTTGGTTGGACATTTTCAGCATATTAATATTCTCATATGATTTTATATTTATTTCCATTCATCTCTAGCAGGTCTTATGCATGACGTACTGCTGCTCACGTGCGGGAACTTGTAATTCCACCACGAATATGTAGAAAAGATATGTAATTTAAGTGCGCCCTGCCGTATGAAAATATTTTTAACGTCTCAAAATATAATGCCACTTTTTACTCATAAATTATGTGCATAGAATACATGTGTAAACATTTGCCCTAAATTTTCAAAGAAAATGTTTTTTAAATATTAGTTTTTTTAATAATAACTCTTTGCATATAATTTTTTAATCATTTCTATAAACCATAAATCTTCAAAATATATAGCCATAAATATACAAAATGTCGCTATAACTCTACAAAATAAATAGCCTTAAATCTACACAATATATAGTCATAAATCTACAAAATACATAGCCATAAATCTACGAAATATATAGCCATTAATCTATAAAATATGTAGCTTAAAATCTACAAAATATATACCCATAAATCTACGAAATACATAGCCATAAATCTACAAAATATATAGCCATAAATCAACAAAATATATAGCCATAAATCTACAAAATATATACCATAGCCATAAATCTACGAAATATATAAATGTAGGGATGAGCTCCATGGTTTAGTTGAGAAGAATCCTGTTTTTCAGCCTAGGGTAGCGGGTTCAATTCCCCTTAGTACCCATTTTCATACAATAGTGTTTCACTCTGGTTTTCACTTAATGTCTTTTTAGCATCTTTCTGTTTAGTTGGAAGAAATTGCCACATAACAATAATTCTGCTAGGTCAATCAAAATGTTATACATTATAAAATCAAAGTGTTATACATTACAATGCAATGAAGTATCTCAAGATATATTATTAAAATAATATTGATTTATTTTGAAATGTAGGCATTTTATTATTGAAATTTAAGACTTTCTTCTTAATACGTGTTTTCCATCTGGGGATTTCGAAATTGATTCCAGTTGTTACCACAAAAATAAATATCTTTACCCTATAAGATTACTTCATCAACGAAATTATTTCAACATTTTTCTAAGTGTGATTGATAACGCATATTACGACGAACCGAAAGTTACGCCTTGAAAATTTGACTAACTAGGCCGACGACATTTTTATGTTTCAACCATAATGCGGATACATTAAAGAGTACTACACGATTAAATAAAAATAGCTCAATATATAAAATATTAATCCTATATTGACTATTATTGTAAAATTTCGTCAAGTAAGGGCTGAAAAATGGAGAAAAAAAAATTATATTCGAATCAAATTTTGAAAAAAAAATTCAGACAAACGACATAACATAACTAAAACAATGTTTTTTTCTTAAACTTGGTATGTACTTTGAAAATTACGTTTTTTTTAGATATTTGGAAGATTTATAAAAATTGTAAGGAAAGCATTTTAAGTAATTTCGAAATTTAACATTTTCGATTGTGATTTTTTTATCTTGAATAATTCAGTTTTTCTCATGTCTTAAACTTTACTTTTTAAAGCCGTTGGTTGACCATTTTTTTCGCAAACCACCTACTTGCAATGCAATAAATGAGCAAAAAGGAGTGCCGGCCCTGTTCTTACGAATTCCAAGTCTCGGATCGCTGTTTTCCAAGAAATTGGGGTTTTCTGCTGTGGATCAAATTTGATTGTTGCAAATTGGGAGAAGAGTAATTAATTTTATTATTTCTTTTATGTCGGAGCAAAGAAATAAATTTCTTTATCTTTTTTCTCAACAAGGTTTTTTTAATAACTTGTCATTTATATGCAAAAATGATCCAAACCAAAAAAATATTTTTTATACTCGTAATAAATATTTGAATAAACATACACGAGGCAATTTCATATACGAAAATATGTAATCCTTAAAAAAGCGTATACACATATTGTTGATAAAATCACTTTGAATTATCAACATTAACAATGTTACCTTTTTTGCTTCCAAACACATCATCACGTCGTGTCATTTGAAGGATAGGCAGAGAGAATAGACCTCCATTATTTTCTATCCAACTACAAAAACGCTTCATCTACTTTATATTCATATGTTTTATCAAGCATTATCTTGTATTATTCATACTTCTCACTTCACCTTCTTTCGATATCTGCCTCACTTGATCCTGCCACATCTTTTTAAATTTGCCTCTTCCACACATCTTGCACTTCTGACTTATATACCCACTTAGGCATTATCTTGTCCTTCATTCTCTCCATGTGTCCAGAATGTCTTACGCTCTTTCAGCATATTACTTGAAACAATCGTTTTATCATTTACAAATGTTGATGTCTTCATTTAACGTTCTTACAAACATTAACAAATGTTGATGTCTTCATTTCACGTTCTTATCAGGAAGGCCACAGAAAATGTGGAAGGATAGCAGGACGTCATCATCCCAGGACAGCCCATCGTCACAAACAGGTCATACGATCTAAACTAAGAGGAAGAAGAAGACAAACATAAACCATTTACATATTTTTCATGTGTGCACATTTGCGTCCCTCTTGCATTAATCTTACTTTCATCCTCCTGCTGAGCCCATGTATGACATTCCAACATCAAGTTGAGCAACGTCATATTACTTGAAACAATTGTTTTATCATTCATAAATGTTGATTTCTTCATTTCACGTTCTTACAAACATAAGCAATTTACATATTTTTCATGTGCCCACATTTGCCTCTCTCTTGCATTAATCTTACTTTCATCCTCCTGCTAAGTCCATGTATAACATTCCAACGTCAAGTTGGACATCAAACACTACTATAAATTGTCATTTTTGCTACTTTTGATGTAACACTATTATTATTACATTAACTCTTCTTCCCTGTGATGTGTAACTAGTACACATTACTTTTAAAAACTTTAATATCTCTATAAATATAATAAATACTGGGTTCAGATTTTAGGTATTCCTCCGTAATAAATTCACGCATTGAGTGAAAAAATAATATTAATAATAATGAGCACTTATCGGTCACATCAGAGATATTTTGTGAAAATCGGAAATAAATTCACCAATACAATCAAACGTGTGCCAGTGTGTGACGTAGGTATATTCATTCTAAAAACCGCTATGGGTGAGGAAGTGACGCTATTCACGTCTCACGCTCACTCCACTTCGGCGTATGGGAACGCAAGAAATAGAATCTCAGTTGGCTCACTTCTCTCGCTTCAGTAGCTCTCGGGCATCCATTTGAGGTGGTCTCTTCGCCCGTTTCGTGAACGTCGGCCGATGTTTTTTTTTCATGTTTTCAGCAATTAAATTTCAATTATTATCACTTTTGACTTCAAATTTAATAAATTTAAGCGATTGGCTATTAATATTCTTATTAATAATATTCTTCCATAGATTTCATTCTTCCTGGTACACATTATAATGAAGTTCTTTGATTTAGGGATGTTTCGTTTTTTTTCTTATAAATTTGGTCCTTCTCGCGATAAAATACTACATTGTTTTGTGTGTGATTTTTTACTTCCAGGTATTTCAAATGTAATTTGCATTTCTTTGTTTTTTTATAATTTTTCCCACCTTCAGTATCAATTAGGTCAATTAATGTTTCTTTCTAACAACGGAGAAAATTTGAATACTGCAAGTCAAGAATAAAAAAAGGTTTAATTTTTATTAGAATATATGTTATGCTGGCGATAATTGCTTAAGGTGGCAGATACTAGATTCATATTAAACTATTCTTTACTTTTGGAACTGAATTTTGAATGATTTGGTTTTCCTGGAAAGTATTCCAGGAAACAGAGGGAAACGTCGGTCACCAGTGAGTTGAAGTAACAAATAAAGTGTGTCACTGCCACAAATGTAACACTAGTGACAATAATGGTAAGATAAGAATTACTTGAATCCTTGCTGTTGACCAGAGATATTGGGATTATCAGTTATAAAAAAGTCTTCAAAACAGATAGGACAATACTGGGAAAATTTCTTGACCCTGTTTGTTATAAAAATGTTATACAATATGGATTTAATATATAATGGTTGAGATTTTTTTAATCATAATATTCATGATCATTAAATATATTTAAATGCCAATAACATATACAAACGTTTCAGTGATATGTTTAAATTTTTACGTGCTTATTTTTTATTGTGTTGCGCTAAGTTTTGATTGTGTAGCGCTAAGTTTTAATTACGATTTTGACTGAAAAGTACTTTTGTGTACGTGGAATGGAGGAAACAAAAAAAAAAACAAAATACTAAGAAAATTAACAATTGATTTTACACCCAAGGTTCCAAAGATAAAGTTTATTTACTTAATATAAATTATTTATAAAATTAATTATCAATCATATTGACGTTTTGTACACATTTGAAATAGTGAGTAAATTGCGAAATATACTAAAATCTACTTGGTATTATATTCGAAGAAAAGAAGGTTGTTAAAACAGAATACACAAATTCTAAAAAAGGTGGAAGAGATGTGTTGAAGAAATAACAAAACATGCTTAATTGTTATTTGGGAAAAAAAACTTTAAAAAACGTTCGACGACCATGCTTTCAAGTTTTTTGGTTCTCATGGTATATGTATTTTTTGTTAATTTTGGTTTAATTTAGCCTTTTTTTTACTGAACAATAAAATACCAATTTTCTTATTATATACGGATGGCAGAATAATATAAGTTGAATATAATTATTTTTCATTGCAAATTAAATTTCTGATTATTTATAAATCATTATAAGCAAATCGTTAACTAAATTGCTCATAAAAAGTCCAAAAGAAAAAGTACATAAACTGATAATAGAAATCTTTTCGGATATTTAAAATCTTAAAGAAAATCAGGATCTTAATATTTTGTATAAAACGCTTTCCTAACTGAGGCATTTTTGCCACCCTATTGTCGCAACTTTATTAGAACGCGAGTGCAAAGCCAACTTTTTATTAAACAAGTTAAAAAAAATAGAGAAACTGGCGTGTTAATTCATATAAAGGGTCTTTCAAAAAGAGCGTTTTTTTTTTTAATTAATTTTTTTTAATTCTTGAATAAAACACACAATTTGCTTTGATTTCAAAAAACTTTTTTTTAGTCATTGAAGTATAATGTATGACATTTAAACACAAAAAAACTATATCCGCCAAATGTCCACCTCTTGCAGCTCCACAGAGATACACTATTTTGTTAAAATTTTCGATGACATTTTGGCATAATTGCGGCTCTAACTCACCAATAACGCAAATAATTTCGTCCTTTAGCTCAGGAATCGAAAGGGGCCAATCTTATAGACCTGGTTTTTTACGTTACCCCAGAAAAAATAGTCTAACGGTGTCAGATCACATGATCTTGGTGGCCAATTAACATCACCATTTCCGGAGATTATACATAAAATAATTCAACAAGTTGAACGCGTTGTTGTATTGTATACTACTCCATTTTCATAAATGTCATATATTAAACTTCTCAAATGTCACAAGATCCAGGCAAGTTCGCGACGCCATCTGTGTTCTATCCAAGAATAAAAAAAAAACGCAAAATTTGAAAGACCCTTTACAATCATTCGAGAGTAGAAGGAAAGTGTCTACATCACATATATTTTGTAACAATTACTTATTATTCTCTTATCAATTTGAATCGATCTATTTTTATTTGTTTTCTTTTTAGTTAGATCTGTTATCATGAGGGTTACTTTTTTGAGATGTTGACTCTCAATTGCCTTTCCAATTTTTTGAGGTCTTCCTAGGGGACGACTTCCATCGGATATTTCAAGCATTGTGGGTATTTCATCCAACTCCTGTGTTATCCACCGTTCGATAATGTCACGTGCCTTCGGTAATGTCTCTTGTGGTTTTAACCCCATCTAATAGTATCATCTACTTCCCCCAATATCTCAAAATACCACCTGAGAGATATTTGTTCCAGGACGAGCAAATTTTTTTAACTCGGTTTTATCTTTATCAAATAAATTAATTATTCCCAGTCGATCCAAAAGAATGAGTATTCCCAGTCGATCCAATGGGTAAGGCGTTTGCCGTTGCTAGTTAAGTGGTGTGGAACCGTCTGCCTCTAAGTTTTAGACATATGAGTGGTGAGTGTAGCATTAGCAAGCACTTAAAGACAATCCATTTTTGGGAGGTCTTATAAAAAAATAATGATTATATATGTATACTACACCCTACACCTAATGTCAAATATATTACAATTACTTGACAAAGTAAGTTTTCTTCAGTTTTCTTACCAAATGTTTTTTCTAAACATATATAGAACTGGGTAAATTCCCAATCTTATGGTCGCAGTCACTACCTTCATATACTCGTATGTACTTATATTTACTTAATTCGTTTTTTTTTTTTCTAATATTTTTTTATCTGTCAATAAAAATGATTTTTAGTTGCCTTGAGAAGATTCTGATCTCTAAAGGAGGCTTTATAAATTGTATTTTGTCAGGACTGTATTTGATAAATTACATAGTTCACGTCCCCAAGACTAAATTCCCAACATTTTCATGCTCCTTAAACATGTTTCTCGAAACAAAATAATTTAGTATATTTCTAATACTGTCGCTAGGATTAAACCAATAAAAGAAAAGGTTATTTTAAGTGCTCACCGCCTTGCAGTACAAGATTATATCCTGGATTGCAAAGAATCCCATGGTTATTGTTTGTTTAGGAAAAGGGGCCTATAATAAATTCAATTTTGTTTTGAAAAGATGGAAATTGTAAGGCCATCGGTAAACGACTGAGAAAACAAAAGCAGGGTCATAAAAAATCCATTGCTCAAGGAAGCAATAAATTCTGTCTAGACGATATACCCTTTTGATGAATTCTAAGAGACACCGATCTCAATTGTCTTTTAAAAAGATAAAGTACAGTCTAGACATGGACCCTTTTTTTCTTTTTGCTTTGCTGAATTGTATAGAAATGCCGATGTCAATTGTCCTTCCTTATAATCTCGGGTCTAACAGGCGGCTATAGTATTTTTTTTTAGTGACAAGGAAGTCATGTAGCATCTCTTTCTCGCAAGTGGCTATAAAAGGCCCGAACTTCCACGAGGAGCTTCCTTCTGCCCTCAGATACGACACGGTTAGCACGTCTGTCCAGGAATAGTGTTTGTACCGAGGACAGCCAGACTAGTTTTCTTCGTGTATCGCAGAAGTCCAGGACGCCATCTTAATTACGGGTGAATATTATTCCTTTTTAATTTCAATGCTGGATTTCGTCGCCACGCTAAAAACCCACCGAGTAAAGTAATTTCAAATTGTTATTGAAATCTCCCTTGCTAAATACAACACAGTCTTTCTTGCCAATTTTAAACTTTTTTTTTCTCGACATTCGTTCGAGTTTTTTTTATATTTTTTTCTTTTTTTCTTTTTTTTCCATAATATAATAAACTGTTTCATTTAAAATTATACTTGTTTAATTGTGTCGCCTTGTCCTGCTGAAAGTGAGAGAGAGTTATTCAGAGTTAAGTGAACCCAACAAAACCCCAGAGATCTAAAGAGTTCTTGTCTCTTTAAGAAACCGGCGAGCTGAACGGGTGTGTCACACCTCATATGATGGTAATGTATTATAACTGATTTATGTATTGAAATGTGCACAACCTAATATTGTTTTTGAATAGGAAAGAGGTGTGACAATTTTTATTACAATGTCATAACTCACATGTTTCTCGAATACGATAGTTTCTAACTGTATCATTAAGAGCAACAACTTAATGATACAGTTAGAAACTTTATTTAATTTATTATTAGCACACTTTCTGTGTCCTTTGTATCTGCTCTAAATCCAAACCCATAAGTCATAATTTGATTCACTTATGCATTTTAAATTGTGATATTTTGTTTATTAAATACTTATAAACAAAAAAAATCAAGTGTAGAGAATTTTTTTTGCAAAATCTTTTGAATTTATTTACAAATACTATTCAGCTTCCTTATATAATCCGTCTTCTATAAATGAGACTTTCGTTAAGTTAAGTTATGTTTTTTCAATGTATCAAAGGACAAATAGTGTAATTTACACTACGAAAAAGTTAAACGTACTTAAAGTATCTTTATCACTAATCATAAGGAAACTTTAATGTAAAATCCTTATCAAAAGAAAATTTTATTCAATTAAAAAAACACTTGTTAGTAAACGTTTAACTGAATGTGATGAAAATCTTAGACATTATAACTCTGTTTTATTCAAGAACCATTTTGACTTACTAAATTGTGTTAATTTTATAAAACTAAATTAATTGAAACTTTAAATTGCTGATGTTTGTAATTTAATTACATTCAAGTGTCATTTTCAAAATAAGTTTCAATAATCAAACCTACTTTAATTTTATTTCATTACTAATAGAAATTTGTTTTTTACTTCGAAGATTGAGAAAGGAGTAGAGATAGGCTTATTGATATATTTTAGATTGTTGATAGACTTTTATTTAAAAAATAACGATTACAAATTTATACACTAGTGCCATATTATCTGACAACCATTCCAAAAACGTTTAAAATAACAAATGTATTTTGTCATAAGCACTTCATACATATCTTCTTCTTCTCAGTGTCATGTCAGATCCCCCCAACGTTTATCACTTGAGAGTAGATATTTTTATCCCCGGCAGCCCGAAAAAGATCCCCAAGTCCAATCACGTTTATTGCGGAGCCAGGAGATTTGCCCCCTGTCAACACCTCTTCGGCCTTCTATTTTGCCTTGGATGATCAGGTGCAGTAATTTGTACTTTGCTCCTCTAAGTACATGACCCAAGTAGGACACCTTTCGGATTTTAATATTAGTCAGCAAATCTCTATCAACTTTGGCTCTTTGAAGAACCCTTGTGTTGCTGACTATATTCGTCCAGGGTATCCGATGCATTGTTCGGTGCATCCACATTTCGAATGCTTCAAGTCGGTTCATACTACTTACTTTGAGGGTCCATGATTCTACTCCATGCAATAACACTGACCAAACGTAGCATTTGACTAACCATTGTCGAAGTTTCAAGTTCAGATTATCATCGCAGAATACGCTTCTCATTTTCATGCATATAAAAGCAGATTTTTTAACTGATTTAGTATGGTTATTTTTTTTTTGTGAAATCAATTGAAATATTAACGTTTTTTTTTATTTTTTGCTCTGAGTTTCAGTGACAATTGGTATAAAATAATAGTCCAGCGTTGTATATAACGATTTCTTTGTAGACAAATTTAACAGGAAACCAATTTATTAAATTGGAGTGTGTTGCCAATTTCCATCGAAATACAAATTAAATTGATATATAGCCTTTTGATTCTAAACTAATAATATAAATGAAGTGAAGAGTCAATATGCTAAGTAATACAAACTTAATTGACATGTAACCTTTTCATCCGAAACTTATAATCGAATTAAAGTGTAGGTAGATACTTATTTAAATTAATTGGCTCTTTTGAGTTAGAATAGGGGAGCATCCGTCAATTGAAGGTATCATTAATGACTGCATTGTGCAAAATTCAAAACAAATTAAGACCTCATAAATTTCCTCTTTGCGCACAAATTTACCAATTGTTTCAACACAATTTATCAAAACGGATTATTGTTGCGCTGACAAGTCATCAGACTCTTGATGTCAACTATAACATAATATATCATTTAAAATTATCCCAATGATGTACTCAACAACAGAATTGATTTTTCGAAGAATCAAACTCTATTGAATGCCACAACACATTTCGCTGCTGAAAAATTGCTGTGATCATTTTACTACTGCAAAATCGTAATTTCATAAAATCTACATAAACTTTTACTATAAAAATCACATCTCATTCTCTTGTCGTTAGAACACTCATGATTAAGGGTCGGAATCTTCATGATGAAGCCTGTACAATATTCCTCCAGCCATTTATATTTCTAGACAGATGTGAAGCCTCGCACAGAGTGGAAATGTTAACGTCCTTGATCTGGTTGATCCAACGCAAAGGGTCGCTGCCTTTCTGTCTCCTGTCAGAAATTTGACCAAGTAACAGTATTTTCTAAACTTGTATGATCTTGTCTCGATATATATCCGAAGAAACGCAATACCTTTTGTTTACAGATTATGGAGAGACGAGTGTTTTTACGGTGTTCCAATAATATAGACTTGGTTGTTCTCATTCCGTCTATGACATTCATAGCATTCGACTTTTGTACTACATCTCGAACACATCGATATACTTGACTGTACACGTTTCTGCTCAATAAAGAAATATTAAGAGGACCAATCAATGCTTTGTGGAGAGTATTATTTTACCCTTTCTTGATATTCCTCTATTCCGTCATATTTTACTGGGCTTCTTGTTATGTTCTTCGATATTCTCAATATGCGTTTTGTTTCTGTATTATAGTCACCGAATATAGCTACATTAGAGCCAAATCACACCAACTATTTCACAAAATTCATGCTTTTGTACCTGCCTGTTACCTACCTAAATGAATTGTCAAAAATAACGAGTGAATTGTTATTTTACAAATAAATTAAATTAAGTATTGTTGATTTAAACATACAGGGTCATTGACCGATCGAGAATCCAATGATTGGCACACATTTCAAACAACGACAATATTTACTATTTACAGCGTGCAAATTGGCTAGCGATCTCCAAATATAAATAATTATCCTACCTTCCGTCCATGTGATAGAGCGAGGCAGATATATATATATAACCCATGTATTCACTCACTGGTATAAATTGTCTGCACTGTGCGAAATAAATATACATTTTATTGTCATCCATTCAACTGTCAAGACTTTGTTATTTATTTACCTTCTGTCCACTTATCGAAATATATCCGCATTCCTGAGTCTATAAATAAACCGATATTGATCAAGATCATCATGACTTATAGAAATAAGCAATCCGCTATATTGACGATTCTGTACGAGAATTAACGCAGAATCAACTAAAACGAAGATAACGATGTCGCTATCAAAATCATCAGCACGTTCTAATAGAACACATGCTACACCGATAGCGGCCATCGTTACATTGGTGACTCCCGACGTTCGGGTTACATTGGTGACCCCGAAAGAAAACAGAACACGTACATCGACGAACTACACCATCGTTACATTGGCGAACCCGACGACGAACAAGTACACCGTTACATTGGCGAGTCCGACGACGAACAAGAACATCGTTACATTGGCGAGCCCGACGACGAACAAGAACATCGTTACATTGGCGAGCCCGACGACGAACAACAACCACCGTTACATTGGTGACTCCGAACGAAAACCGAACATCGCTACATTGGTCATCGCCACATTGGTGAATCCGAACGAAAAACGAACATCGCCACAACGCTACATTGAGCCCGCACGAAAACTGAACCCGCACGAAAACTGAACCCGCACGAAAACCGAACCCGCACGAAAACTGAACCCGCACGAAAACTGAACATCGCTACGAATACGTATTCCGACTATATCGAATATCGCCGACTCGACAGCAATGTCAAAACAATTGCAACTCGACACCGGCATCATCAGCAGCAACGCGATGAGCATCATGAACAATTTCGTCAACGAGATTTTCGAACGCACCGCCGCCAACGCCAACCGCATCGCCCACTACAACAAGATGAGCATCATCACAAGCAGACAAGCATCGCTACAACGTCGCTACAACCACGCTACAACCACGATACAACCACGCTACAACCATGCTACAACCACGCTGCAGCAACGAGCACCGCAGACTCCATCATCATCATCAAGCCACCGCAGATCAACCGTCCACCGCGGACGCCATCTGCAACTTGATCAACGCCATCATCATCATCATCAAGCCACCGCAGATCAACCTTCCACCGCGGAAGCCATCTGCAACTTGATCTACATTATCACCATCACTACCATCATCAAGCAACTGCAGATCCACCTTCCACCGCGGACGCCATCTGCAGCTTGATCCACACAACCAATCATCGATGAGCAGCGCAACAACCAACCAAGCACCGCAGACAATCCAAAATTTAGTGAGAGACGACCAAGCCTACCCCTGTTTCCGCATCACCCATCTGACCGACAGATCTGGGAAAAAATGCCACGCGCTGTCGCTGTCCACGTACCTACTTCGACACAGGGAACGGACAACCAGCCCGACGTCAGATGCACCCGAACCTATCGTTCACGCAAGGCACGCGCCCTCTGCGTTCACTAGGAAGGGAACTATGTACCTGCCTGTTACCTACCTAAATGAATTGTCAAAAATAACGAGTGAATTGTTATTTTACAAATAAATTAAATTAAGTATTGTTGATTTAAACATACAGGGTCATTGACCGATCGAGAATCCAATGATTGGCACACATTTCAAACAACGACAATATTTACTATTTACAGCGTGCAAATTGGCTAGCGATCTCCAAATATAAATAATTATCCTACCTTCCGTCCATGTGATAGAGCGAGGCAGATATATATATAACCCATGTATTCACTCAGTGGTATAAATTGTCTGCACTGTGCGAAATAAATATACATTTTATTGTCATCCATTCAACTGTCAAGACTTTGTTATTTATTTACCTTCAGTCCACTTATCGAAATATATCCGCATTCCTGAGTCTATAAATAAACCGATATTGATCAAGATCATCATGACTTATAGAAATAAGCAATCCGCTATATTGACGATTCTGTACGAGAATTAACGCAGAATCAACTAAAACGAAGATAACGATGTCGCTATCAAAATCATCAGCACGTTCTAATAGAACACATGCTACACCGATAGCGGCCATCGTTACACTTTTAACACATAAATGTGAAAAAAAAGTTTTTTGTTGTTGATGCGCACATATATTTTTAAATTTTCTTAGAATTCAAAATTTTAGTGTTAAATATACGACCGTTTATGATTTATACATAAACAAACTTTTTTATCAAATCATTTTGCGAACATATTAAAAAACGGAGAAAAAACTTTTTAATGACTTGTTACAAGTAGGGGAGGATGCCGAGTATCAAAATAAACAAAGAAAAAAATAAAATAACCCAAGTATCGTTGAATCCGAGAATATGCGAGTCGCGAAAAAAGTTGATCTAATATGAAGTAAGATCTTTTGAGTTATACAATTTCTGATACAAAATTTTGATCATTAGAGTTCTTACATGAAACCATGTATCTTATTATGTTATATAGGGTGGCCACTGAAAAACGGAAGGGTTTTGAAAAAGTCATAACTTGTTCATTTTCAATCTTTTTTTTACAGGCTATAGAACTTTACTACCCCAAAATATTCAGCAGAGCCTGCAGTACGCCATTCAATTTTAACACCTAGCCAGAGATAACAACAACTTTTTGAACAACTTGATAGTAAGTGATAAGGACGATTTTAATTTAAACGGGTACATCAACAAATAAAACTGCAGATTATGGGGTACTGAGAATCTCAGGGAATTACATGAGCATCGATTGCATCCCCAAAAATGCACTAATGGTGCAGTGTTATGATTGAAAGACTTATCGGCCCCTATTTCTTTAAAACTGAGGAAGGTCAGCCAGAAAGGATCAACGGGGCCCTGTATAGGACAATGCTTGACATTTTTTTTATGCTCAGCGGTCGAAGATAATCAGGAGGTATGGTTCCAACAGGATGGAGCTACTGCGCATACTGCCAGGGTGACGATGGTATTGTGCACAGTACAGCGATGTACATCCTTTAACTTTTCATGGGCCACCCTGTACTTACTTCGTTGTTAACAATTCAACAAAGCAGGCATATTTTATTATGTGGAAATCTTTTCCGTAATTTGAGAAAATAGTACCTAAATAACAAAACTCATTATTTTGTTCCTAGTTTTCATTGCTTGCCCTTGTCTTCTATTTATCTTTTCCTTCACCTTATGCCATCCTGGATCTTCTTATTTCACCCTTCTTTATCTCGACAATCACTCGGGAATAAGACGAGTCTTGCCATGTCCTCCAATTTATCATGTAGGCTCTTCTTGGGTCTCCTTCTGCGTCTATTTGGAAGCTCCCAATTTGTGGCTATCTTTAGCGTAGACCCTTCATACCGCCGTGACATCTGCCTATACTAGCGTAGTCGTACGTACATTCCGGGATTTATCTACCGCCATTTTAATTGTTCTGCGAATTTGTTTATTTCAGATGTTGTGTAATCTAGTGTTGCTAATAGGTTACCCTTGTATCGCATATAATTTTTATTCACGCTCTTTTATTGTACCATAATGACTTTTAGTGTCATAAAATTGATTATAATAAATATATCGGTTTACATCTCTCCACGTATAATTAATTTATCAAATTTATCCTCATTATCTGCAAATAGTCCACATTCATTCCAGTTCTATAGAAAATACTACCCATTAAAATATATAGTACTTAAATACTTAAGCTTACGTTAATGTTGAATAACCAGGGTGACATAACACATATTTGTTTTAACTTTTTGTAATGTTACACCATTTAGTTATGCAACCGTTTGTTTTAATTCATCCTACACTTATGGCATGTGAGAAAGCGCTATGTTACGGTGTAAAATGCTTAAAATAATAATTGATCGATAATACTTACATACGATTTAATTTTATATACTATATTTATCGAAGACTTTCATGTAAAGTTGATAGACTATTTGCTTCACTGTTGGTTTTGGAGAAGACGATCCAAATGACGATGATCCAAAAAAAAAGATTACGAGTGCGTTTTCCCACACTTTAACCATTTAACATATTTCTATTTGGATGGAAAAAATTGTTACATTGTTAAGAGTCTGCTTTGTTTAATATTATGTGATGGAAGTGTAATGTAATATTTTACTTATTTATTATATATTTTTTGTTAACATAGTTTTCAAATATGTAATACGTGTATGCCTGTAGTATCGTTTTGTTAAATTTATTGAAATAATGTAATAACATTTTCTCTAATTTATTTTTAATACAATAAATTAAGTCAACGACAATATCAATAACCCTAGAAACTATAGAAAAATCTGTGATATTAACTCAAACCATAAAACAACGAAGAGTCGAGTCTCCAATTTCAATTGCGTTTATTTTGACTTAAGGATCGTAAATTTTCAATTGCGTTTATTTTGACTTAAGGATCGTAAATTTTCAATTGCGTTTATTTTGACTTTAGTATCGTAAATATGATTTTTTCACTCGGATGAGCGCTTGTTATAACAATATGATAAATATTCGTTTGGAATTTTTAAAATATACACTCAAAATATAATATAAACAGTGTTATGATATACAATGCAAATACACATGGACATTTGATAATCCCGGCAGTTTCTCTATCTTACCGATATCCCAGAGCGGTGTTGTGACAATTTGGAGTTAATCGCACATTGCACACTAGCTGGCCCATTGTTCTCTGTTTATGTGCAACCACACTGCGACTGCACTTAATAGCAGGCCTTAAATATTCCTCGCCGCATTGCTCTTCGGATGTTAAATCTTACAAGCTCTATAGGCCATATGTTCATATTCGCTAGCTGTACGTAACCGGAAACCTACTGGAGTTTATCTGTTTAACTATGTCCATCTTTTATGTCTGCAAACAATTAGAAATTTTAATTTTAAATAAAAATAACACTTATAAATAAAGTAACTTTGTTTTGAGCTTTTTCACGAATTACATTATTGTTTTGTTGAAATTCGATGGAAGGCTAACCTTGCATAAAAATGCCTTGGGACAGATTCAGTATGTACATTTTGATTTCATGCATCTGTATTTCACTTTAAATTGAAATGTTTTTATTACAATAATTTCTTTAACATATCATTGTATTGTATAACAATTTTAAACAATCAATTTAATCAACCTTTATGAGAGTTTGTTTTCTAAATGGCGTTTTATAAATTCGTGCAAAATTTATGAAAAATATAAATTACAACAATATTGATACACTCAGTTACAAGAAAAAAGAAAGGATATTGGGAGGAAAGGATATCAGAAACTAAACAGATATAATTACTAAATTGATTGTAATTTGTTTTATCAAACACTGTTTATTCCATTTTTCGTAACGGTATAACCTTACCGGTTTCGAGGCTTTCCCCTAATTTCAGGGGAGCACAAACAAGACTTGACAAGAGTCTTGTTTGTGCTCCCCTGGAGACGAGGTGAAAACCTTGAAACCGGTAGGGTTATACCGTTACAAAAAGTTGAATAAACAGTGTTTGATTAAACAGAATACAGTGTCTTTATACCTCCACAACATTAATGCCTTAACTATAAATAATTTACTAAATTGAACTTAAAACTCTTTGAACCACTGTTCAAAACACGCCCAAGACGAAGTGGGTATAATAATAAATGGTTACTGGTTTCAAAATCTCACTGCATAGACATATATGGACAACAAATATAAAACGAAGAGTGGTAATGTATTATAAATGATTCTGATCATTTCACGTCATCATATATTTAAAGTATTCTTCTGATAAGGAACCTTGAAAAAAAAAAACTTAAAAATAAATTTTCTAAATATCTGACGTTGAATTTTTATGTGAAACAATTTGTCTTTGACACTAACGCGCAAGTGAAATATCATCCAACAATGCTTTTCATTTCGATACCGCACGATAATTAGCTGTATTTTCATGATACATACCAAAATTTTCTTTCTAAACATAGCTATTTGTTTCACGAGGTAAAATAATTTATTTTGAAAGCTAGGTTGAATTAAATATCTGTCACTATTTATAATTTTTATTCTTATATGTATATATTCCGAATTAACTTTTCGTGTATAAAGTATTGTGGAAAGTTCTGGTAAATTCTAAAGAAAATGTGAAATATACGTATTTTGACGAAAACGTATTACAAAAGAAATATTGAACGTTATATTACGAGAACTTCAAATTATTATCAGTGAAATATAATTATTTGTCCATTTATGTAAAGTTAAATTTTGTTTTTACATTTACCAACTTAAAATTTGAAATTGTCAATTGTCGGATCTGAACAAATACATATATTAAAATAACTTGCTAAGAAGTTATTTATATCTCTTAAAGAATAAGTCTTTCAATCCACATTTTTTAAGAGCTATTTAAAAACAAAGTTTGTTTAAGTTCACTTTAAAATTTTGTAACATAAATTATAATTCTCCTAGTTATAGCTTTGCACTACTCAATGTAAAAACGATAACATCTTTAAAATATTCAGTTTTCATTTTAATAGAAATGTCGATTGTGAGTTATGTAAATGTACAAATATCCTAAGTAGTATGTGTATCCAGAAAGTAAGTGTACTGAGGCTCTCACGACCGGATGGATTTTATTTTCGACATGTTGGCTACACTTCCGTGTAGCCTGACCCTTTCCCTCCGCAACGAGACCGGTTCGAGGTCAGTACGTTAAGAAGTGTCGACGCGACAACACGTTTCGTGAAAAATGTCAATCCAATCTCCCGCCAAGTGCGAAATACCCGGCGTCATCCGTTATCTCGTTTGGAAGGGAAAACCTCCGGTTGAGGTTTATAATGATGTAAAAACTGCATATGGTGATAAAGATATGAATTGTACGAGTGTGTACAAGTGGTGTCGCGAGTTTAAAAACGGTCACGTCACACCTCTTCACCCTCCGCCAAAAAGTTCAAAACCACAATTTCAGCCAAGAAAATCATGGCATCCGTATTTTGGGACTGTCAAGGCATAATTTTAATTGAATATATGCCTCAAGGGGAAACCATCAACTCTACAAGATACTGTGAGACCCTAAAAAAATTTCGGAGGGCGATTCAGAACAAGAGGAGAGGCATGCTGACAAAGGGAGTCTACCTGCTGCACGACAATGCCAGGCCACACACGGCCAACGCCACGAAGAAACTGCTCGCCTCGTTTAAATGGGATGTCCTGAACCATCCCGCGCATTCCCCTGACCTTGCACCTTCAGATTACTTACTATCTCTTTACCTCTCTGAAGCTGCACGTGGGTGGAAAAAGGTTTTCAACCGACGAGGAGGTAAAGGAGGAGGTGGAGAAGTGGACGGAGGGGTTAGCGGGAAACTACTTCGAGGAAGGCATCAAAAAGTTGATACCCCGCTTCACCACCTGCATTGAGAGGAATGGCGACTATGTCGAAAAATAGCTTACATATGTACTATACTACGGTAACCACGTAATTTTTTTGTTTAAATAAAAAAAAATTTAACCTACAAAAATTCAGTACACTTACTTTCTGGATATGCTTCGTATTAAATTAACGTATCGTGGTTAAATTGACTATTAACAATGATTTCCATTTCAATCCGTATAACGGGATTTTCAATTTTACCAAATATCTCAAAATAGATAAAATGTTAAATGGTTTTCTATTTTTTTAAAGTTTAACTGTTAAAAATGATAATAACAATATTTTAAGTGTAATTTTATTTATGATTGTCCTCATCATGCCGTGTAGCCATGACAGCATTGTGACTCCCGTAATAGCCCTTGACGACTCTTTTCCATCTATCGCTTCGCTCCACGGTTTGAAGAGCAGTTGTTAAGGGTAGTCTTGGTACGTCTTTCACTTGGTAAGTCCAACAAACTGGAATTCTTCCTCTTGTGTGTCGTCGTTCTACGCTTCCAAACCTCTTCAAACTGTCTCCTTAGTTGTAAGTAATGTGCCCGAGGAATCGGAGGACTCGTCTCAGTTCTTCGAGAAAGGAGACATGAGTTTACCTTGCTGTTTATGAAGTTTATAACATTCTTCTTCAGCGCTACATTTTTATACACATATTTTACGTTTTTTTGCGTGTTTTCGCTGTGTAAATCTCCACGCCGTTCATAAATATTACGAAGACTAGTGACTTAACTAGGCTTATTTTCGTCATGGTGGTGATGGTAACGCTCCTCCACATATGTTCCAGCTTTGGTATCGTCATTATTCACCGTTCCGTCTAATTCGTTACTTGGTCATATGCTCTTATGACAAATGTTCTCATAATTAAGAACTATTCTCCTTTGGGCGTTGATAAAGTATCAATATTCAGAACGTTACAGTTTAATAACCAGAATACAGGAGCCAAACGGCAAACTTATCGTTTGACTTAGACTACATTTGGCATATGCATATAGATTTTTATCGTTCATTTATTTAATGAAAACAAAACTTTAATTAATTAAACACAAAGTTTTCAACTAAGGCGCAGAGAATTCTCAAAAGAATGTCGGGTACTTTTAAATGTTCAACAGTTTTATTTATAAGAGTACTCGTATAAATAACAGATGGAGTGTTCTCTGTATCGGTTGATGACAATGTTGCCTGTTGCACGCACGCGCACCGCTCTGCTAGTACGCGGATATCGTATGCATACATCAAATAACAATTCAGTATACCTGATACAAGTAACGCAGTGGGATAAAAGAATTGGCCTTTTTCATATAGTTCAGCGCTTTAATCGCACGATCAGATGAATAAAAAATTTGATAAAATATTATTTTATAAAAGTTTTCAATTCATAAACAATATTGTTGTATAAATTATGAAATAGTTTTAACTAAATATCTACAATATGTTTTAATCAACTTTTCATTGTTATCAGTCACAACAAAAATGTGTTCACTACGTTGAAAATAGTCCCCGCAAAACTTTGTGTTATATTGGCGGACTTAAGAAGTCTCTACGACATACGAAACCCATTCAGTAGCTCAGTTATATAGGGCAAAATGGTCCGGCTCAAGAAAAGTTAAATGGAATTCTCTGGTAGGCTGCGTCAATAACTATTTGTCTATGACTGAGATTGTTCCACGATTTCCCCGCATGAGTAGACCGGACATTTCAGGTCCGTCGTGATCGAATATTAAATTTGTGCAGTGCACGTTGGTGTTTAACTCACCAATGAAAATGTTTTACACCAATGTAAACTCATTAATAAAATGTTTAGTATATCTTTTAAAATAATAATAAAATACCCCTTTCAGCAATGGCTGCGAGAATTGAGTAGGTATATCTCTGTGTGAAAGGTAATGATATTTTCTATTAAATGATACTTTGTGATACACGAAATATTTGTGTTTTACTAGAATTTGAATATATATCAGTAATATATAAATAAAATAACTCATCAATATTTTATAAGTCTATAATAAACTATAAATAGATTAACATAAATGTAAATTAGTAAGAAGTTTCCGCGAAAACTAAACCAATCGTCGAAATAGAATATCGAATAACTTTGCCAGCGGCCATGAGGTGATAGTGATGAGCGCTTTACTAAATTATCTTCGGGGCCTCCTGATTATAACCAAAGAAAATGGAATAAAATCATCACGAGTTCTCAAATACTAAACTCTTTTATGTCATGTAGTTCATAACTGAGCATCGTAATTTCCATGACAGTACCCAATGACTGACTTACATTTATCTCTGCACTCCGCAGATCGAAAAAGAACAACTTTTAAAAGTATTATTGTTGCGTCCCTCACTTGGTCAGTCCAACGCATTGGAACTATTCCTTATGTGCATTGTTTTTTCACGCTTTTACTGACCACAAACCTCTTAAAACTAAGACTTTAGCAGACGAATTATCGTTATAATGCTGATGGTTCTGCTCTTAAATACCTTATCCAGCTTTGATATCGCATTCTTCACCAACTCAGTTATTCTTTTCTCGCATTCCCTATTATTAATATTGGCAAACAATCGAAGTCAGTCGCTACTTCTAGACATCATGATTATGATCCACAATATTTGGTGACATTCTCTTGTATTTATTATAGTCATTTTTATTTTTTTTAGTTATTCACTTCCAACCCCATACATTTTTTGTGGTGTTTCTTTCACATTTTGAAGAAGCGTGGCTATTTTTCTAACTATGTGGCAATCAAAGTTGTCTTAAATACGTAACTGAAATTTGAGATTTATCCCACCATAAACATTACCACCCGCTCAGTCGTTAAGTGTTCTACTTATAATATATTCTTCATATAAATTAAATAAATCAGGAGAGAGAATGCATCCTTGACGAACATTTTTTTGTACTTTTAACTATTTGGCCTGATATTTTTCACTTTAACTGTAGTGAAACTATGTTTGTAAAGTGACTTGATCAGGTTCTTAATGTATGCTGGTACTAACATCTTTAGGAAGACATGTCATTATTTCTCTTATTTTACACAATCAAATGTTTTTTATAGTCTATGTTTATATACTATCCTTAGTATCTGGAATTTGCTGCACTTTTCCATAAATTATCGGACATTGAGGATTTATTCTCTCTTACATTTTCCGTTCCTGTCTGTTTCTTTGTAATTATCAGCTGATGGTTTTCGATGATGGAAAGCAGTATCTTACCTGCATGTGATGGAAGAGATATGTTCATATAGTTCTCACATTTCCATGCTAAAACCTTTTTATGTATTGGGATAAACTAAGAGTCCATTCTGTCCTGGGGACCGATTCATATCTTTCAAACTATGTTACATACACTATGCAATATTTCAGTGAAATTTATTCCAAAAAATTAAGTAATTAAGCAACATCGAAAATAAAAAGCAGTGAACTGGGATAGCATATTAAGTATTATTTTATCTTTCAATAAATACAAGTCTGGAAATCAAATCTACCAATATTCGAATAAGGAATACTAGATATGAGTAGCTAAGCTCACTTGCTTATTTTAAGGAATACAAGATATGAGTAGCTAAGCTCACTTGCTTATTTTTAGGAATACTAGATATGAATAGCTAAGCTCACTTGCTTATTTTTAGACTTCTAACATCGAAGACAATGAATTGTGATATTTAGTTTAATTCTAAATATACTTTTATTTTTTAATATTAAAAGTATTTTTTCTTATAAGGGCGGAAAAACACAGTGACGTCCTTAAGGCCTTCATCCCTTTTCACATCACTGACTTGAGATATGAATCTGGATGCTTTTTGAAATTACCTACACATTTATCCAAAAGGGGGAGGCTGGAAGTAAACGCTTATTAAAATGTTCTCAATTCACATTTAGATATTTTCATTTAATACAAAATGTTTATAGATGAAACACAAAACCACAAGTTCTTGACGTAATTGTTATGAATATTGATAGAAGTTCATTTAACTTAGCTGTTTTAATAATTTTGGGGTTATACGAGGAATTAACTTGTAATATTGAACATGTTATATCAGGTACAATAATACGACTTTACAAAACGTGACCTTAAGTCGTAATTAGCTTGAATATTAAAATGTTTATTTTATTTCGCTGTTATAATTCTGAGGTTTATCGAGGAATCACCATGATATATATACGAGCATATATGTTATTTAAAGTGAGAATATTTCCTTTGTAGGTGGCATATCGGAGGAAATAACACGAAGGACAAAACTAACATCGAGCTCATTTGGACGTTTTAACAACATCTTCAAAAGTAATCTCCCAATATCTTTGAAGCGAAGGGTCTAAAACCAGTGTATTCTACCAGTAATTAAGTATTGCTGCAAGACACAGTCGCTTACAGTAAATAACACACAAAAGTTCTAGACACGGAGAGATGCATGTTGGAATATACTAAAAGAAACCGTAATAATCCAATAGGCAGGACACGTAGCTAGAATGTCAGACTTCCGATGGACATCCGAAATAATCCAATGATACCCAAGAGGTATAAAAAGGCCCAGAAGAAGACCGAAGGTACGCTGGATAGATGAAATCAGGAAGCATGGCACCATCACTTGGCATCAACGAGCAAAAAACCGAACTATTTGGAGTCAACTTGGAGATACCTTCATCCAGTAGTGGATCGACCCTGGTTGACAATGAAGATATATGTTATAGTACTGTTTCCATATCGGGGTAGACAGATACGACGAACGGTCAATTTTTTTTTATCGTTACACAAGTTTTTTGCCTCATTCTCATACAGCTCCTAGCAACATTGACCGTTTACATTTCTTTCTTCCATATCATCATTCACTTGGTCCAATCATCATTTCCATAAATTCCCATGCCGTGCCCTCCACTCACATTTACAATGTATGATATATTCGTTTCAAGGTATTTTATTCATCCATTCGTTCTATATGCGCACCCCATCTCAGAGCGTCTACGAAGGCCTCCCCAAACTGTTACCAATTCTCTCGCTCTCCTACTTTCTACATCCAGTTTTTTCCAGGCAGTCTTCTGGATATCACCCTCTTATCTCGGATGTAGGTTTCGTGATGTATGTATAATGGGCACCAGTTTAAAATTATCTCTACCATTCTGTCTTGTTCCAATTTTTCAAATTGAAATATTCACCAAAGAAATAAATAAAAAAAATAATTGAATTAAGATACAAAGCTTTCGGTAGAGTCGGTCATAAATGAGTAATAAAATATTGTATTGTATAACACTTTTCAAGTATGCAGTATAATCTTTTAGGCTTATTGCTATGTCGAAATTTTTACCATCAAATCAAAAATATGTTGAAGATACCTTGAGCGAAAACCAGGCTGGAATTATTTTTAAAACAGTCTGGGATTAAACGGACCCACCACCCCTACGTTACGAAACAAGCATCTTACTGACTAGACTACGGAGTTTGTCAGGAAAATTTAGTTTAATGTAAATATTTTTGTTTACTTATTTATTAAATTATTTTTTAATTTATATTAAAATTAGAAACGTTTGAAGATTTTTACGGTTGTTTTCTACTGGTTTAAAGAGGGTGTTTACCATTGGTTTAGACTCTGCAGCTTTTATTCTGACTGCGATGTTAAAAATCAATTCGGTATTTATTTTTAATATCGCCCTGAAAGCTGCAAAGCTTTCGAAACGCCAACCATCATCCGAGCCAGCTCCGGGTGGCAACGTATCCGAAAAAGTTTTTAAACTTGTATATTAAAGTCATTCGAACTGCCGGCGTCAAACAAGTTATGTATTGTATTGGATTTAAACACTCAAAAGGAAAAAATATATTTGTTTTTTTTATCAAAATCTCAATTTGAGTTTACATTTTTTAATTCAAAGACAAAGTGGTTTTGAGGTGATACTATATTTTATACGTTACAATAGACCATATGTTGTGATCGAATAAGATTGAGGTGATACTATATTTTAATTCAAAGACAACGTGGTTTTGAGGTGATACTATATTTTAATTCAAAGACAAAGTGGTTTTGAGGTGATACTATATTTTAATTCAAAGACAAAGTGGTTTTGAGGTGATACTATATTTTATACGTTACAATAGACCACCTGTTGTGATCGAATAAGATTCTCAATCATTTAAAGGAGGAAAAACAAAGGAGTACAAGCTGTCGCACTTCAGCAAGGATGCCATTTTGAGAGCTATTACTGGTTCCTGTTGGTTGGTCAAAAATATGTTTAAAGTATTGTAACACATAACCTTTAGAAAAAAAACATATTCCGATGTTAAATTATATAAGAATACAACTAGTAAGGAAGGTAATACTCCAGAAACTGAACCTGAAGTACCCGCTTGCTTAGCGTCAATGCAAACCGTCAGACCTTAACCGCCGACTTTTTTACCGACTGATATTTAAATATAAAACAGTGCAGTCAAGTTATTTTTGTTTAATAATAATTATTATTTTTATAAATCTATTGTAAGCAATTACAGATCGGAAGTGAACTATTGATCATAATAAAAAAACTATTTTCTCTATTTATTTCAGGTGAAGAAATGCGCGCCCTTAAAAGATCATATGACGTGACAAAGTATGAAAGTATGCGGAATAAAATAATAGAGGATAAATATGAACTTAAAGCTATTGTGTAGAATTAGATGAAGATCAGCTCTCTAAGATGGTTTGGATATGTGGAATAAATAAATGAAGAAATACTAACAAATCAAATATATTTATCGTACATTTGAGTAAAAAGTGTAGTATAGGAAGGCCAAGGAAAATATGTTTGGATCAAATGTATGATATTTTGAAGGAAGGAAATACAGGTTGGCGCAGAGGAAACGCATTTTTTTTGAATGGCTAGTATTTTGCAAAGAGAGGAAACGCATGTTTTTTTATTTAAGCATAATATTGTTTATTTCCAAGTTTTTTTTTTGATTAATACAAGTAAATTAAGTAATAATATTGCACCATTAAATTAATTGTGAAAAATAATGTCAGGCAAGTTTTGCCTTTCTTCGCGACCACATATCTGCAGCCTCTTTTGAAAGTAATGCATCATTCTCACAACATTTCTTCTGGTATTCCTTCGATTTCTTGACGAATAGAAACTTTCAGTGAGCGAAGAAGGGCACCACTTGCTTGACATTATTTTTCACAAATTATTTAAAGGTGCAATATTGTAACTTCATTTACCTGTATTACTCAAAAAAATTTCTTGAAAATAAACAATGTTATGCTTAAATGAAAAACATGCGTTTCATCTCTTTGCAAAATACTAGCCATTCAAAAAACATGCGTTTACTCTGCGCCACCCTATATATAAACACAGAAGATAGTATATTTGGATCAAGTGAATTATATTTTGAAAGAGAAAAATGTAAGGAGGAAAATAAATTATCGGAATTGTGTAAGGTGCATGGATGTGGAAAAGGTGAAATATGTGTATCGAGATAGTGAATTCTGGCGTTCTGTCCTCTCTGCTTACCCCAGTAAAAAAAACGTAGCATTTTGTGTGTAGGTATGCTTTTCTCGATTTTTAAAGGTTTTTTTGTGAATTGACTGAGAATAAATCTGTGGATTACGTTAAACGAAAACTTTAGTTTTTTTCCCCCAATTCTGATTCTTTTCCGATATAGAAAAGTCTATTTAATCAACACAGCCTCTCTCTAATGAAAAGGCATGTCTCATTTTATTTTTCGTCTTTCCTTTACTGTGTTTGTTTTAATAAGATGACTTTATCCATTTTCTAGAAAATTCGCCTTTCCAATACGTATTAGTCGAAACAAATAAATTGGCGAGAAAAGTCCATAAATTCAGATGGTCTTCGCCGAATTTATTGGCAAAAAAAATACGAATAGAAAACGTTGGAGCTGTTAAAAACCGTGGGAATTCAATTTCATCTCCAATAGGAACATATTAAGTCTCAAATTACTTGGGATTTGAAGATGTGATTTATTTTGAATGAGTATTGAGTGATTTGTTTTGAAGGTGTATTGATTATTTTCTCGTGTTTCCTAATCGAATAAAGTTTTCATAAAAATCCTAAAATTTATGTCGATTAGTTAAAATCATCTTTGTTTTTATACACAAATAACCATACTTTTTTGTAATAGGCAGAGAGGACAGAGCGCCAGAATTGACTATCTCAACACAGATGTCGCCTCTTTTACATCCATACACATTTAATTCAGCCACAACGATTTCCTTTACTTCTTACTTCAAATAATAATTCGTTTGATTCAACCATATTTTCTTTAGTCTTCCACTACCCTGCCTTCCACTCTCATTTGCAGTGTATATGTTTGTGAGACTTATTAGATTCATTCGTTCCACGTGCCCAAACCATCTCATAGCGGTTTATTTCATCTTATTCAACACATCAACCATAGATTCACAATCATCCTTTATCCCTCCATTCCGAATACTTTGTTTTTTATTGGATAAATGAAATCAGTGTGAAAACTTTTTTTGTCGAAAAATATTGAAATTTTGACAACCACCGTGGTCTAGTTGGTAAGATGTTATTCTTCGTGTCCAGGGATCGCGGGTAAAATTTCTGGTGGTACCCAGAAAAAAATTATGTTTTTTTAACCCTTCCCTTACGGTGTTAAAATTGAAACGCGTGCTCCGGTGTTGGGTAGTGAGTACGCGATCAAAAATTAGCGATTTTAAATCGGAAAAATAAGAACATTCATAGATAATCCCCTTAATTAATTATAGTTGAAGTTAAAAATTATAATAATTGAGATTTATTTTCTGAAAACATTAAAAAACCATCTGGCAACGCTCACGGAACGGGCGTACGTCTAACCTATTTGCAAGCCTAGAAGCTACTGTGGCGCGGAACGTCAGTCGCATACCCCGGCGCTTACGCTTATGCTTGCGACGTTGAGACAATTCAGCTCCTCGCAATTCAGTCAAGTATGCAAGAGTGAGATGCGAATAAAGTGTCGCGTTTCCCGCATACTATTCACCTATCGTCAAGACACAAGGTCGAGGCACTCACAGCGTTTAAATGCGAATTTGTTTCCGATATCTTCACAAAATACCCACGATGTAGTCTATAAATTCTGATTATTATTAATATTATTTTTTAAATCAATGCGTAAATATATTACGGAGGAATACCTAAAATCTTAACCTCCTATTTATTATATTTGTAGAGATATTGATGGTTATTAGAAGCAACGTGTAGAAGATACCCAACACAGAGAAGGAAAGGTTAAAGCACCTTACTGGTCGGCTAGAAGAGGCTTTAACATGGCAATAAGCACATCAGCTTGAACTGTTTACAATGAATGGGAAATAAATATTATTATCCACTTAACATAAATAGCGAAGTATAAGGTCAACAATTAAAAACGTCAGACAAAAAAATTATATGGTATGTTTTATTCTGATCCTATGGATATTTAATAACAGCATAAAGTTTTTAAAGCGTTACAAATTTCCTTAGGGGCAGTTTTCACGAATCAAAGGAAAGTAGATGTATTTCATGCTCGTTATTATGACAATTTAGTTTCTTTAAATAGTTTGAATATTTTTGGTCCAACACCTCTTCCATAACCTTTTGGTCTGCAATGGTTTAGTCTTGTAATATCTAATAATAGTAGTATCTAGTCTTGCATTTTACTCCCAGAGTCATATTCTACGACTTGACATCACACATCCCTACTAGATTGATAATTATCATAATGATAATCAAAAGACAATCTATATAGCTCCGTTTTAAGAGCTAACTCTTCTCAATGGTGCCGTAACTCGGGATTCTAATCTACAATGATTGACAAATTAAAATATTTCAAAATAAATAATATATATATATATATATATATATATATATATATATATATATATATATATATATATATATATATATATATATATATATATATATATATATATATATATATATATATATATATATATATATATATATATATATGAGTTGAGTGTAAGGCTAGGGAAAAAGTGGTTGAGACAGTTAAATTCTGAGCTTCTCCGCAACTATATATATGTTTAGAGAAATATATTTCGAAAGACAACTGCTGAAAACTTACCAGAGGAAGATGAACTACAAAAATACCTTTGTAAAACTTTCGATATGCGATAGTTACATAGTCGGCTTGAGGTGTAGTGTATATGTCAATTATGCATATATAATCATATTTTTTTATAAAATTTCTCAAGAATTATTTTCAAGTGCTTTCTAAAGCCACACAAAATATCCATATCTCAGCATTTTGAGACGGACAAAGATTGACTTAACAGAATTATTACTTGAAAAAATGAACGTTTACCAAAAATAAATATCACCTATTCATTTGACATTCACTTTGCTACATATGTTATATAAGACTTGACGGTTGTGTGAGGCCTGTGTGCTGCCTATTTTACAGTATGGCTCTGAATCTCGACGTGTTATCAAGTCCCAAGAGATAGCTTCTTAGTTTTGATAACAGATACATAAGCAGGATGATAGATGTCAATTGACAAAATCAAAATCTTCGGACACAGTAGCAGCTATAATAATCATCAAACGGTGAGACGCTAGAGGTGGGTAGACAATGTCTGAAAATGTTGCCTTGTAGCCGGTAATACATGTGCTGTTTTTTCGGTCACAAAGTTTTCGTTGTATTGTATGTTCATTCTACACAAAATATTGGGGAGACAGTCTTGTCCTGATATGGGAGGATTAGGAGTGTCGAGCAGTAGACTAATCCAGATGAGGAGTGTTATTGATGGAATACATAGGGTGATGACGATATTTAATTTTTGTATACGGTACAACCTGGCGGATATATTGCGATGTTGCAATAAATTCTAATTGACTAGAAATATAATGAAGAGGTGTTTAGTTAAAATAAGTCTGGTTCCCCTTTTATAAAGAACTAGATACCAACAAAAATTTAACCTGAACACCCTGGAAATAAATTTTTCCAATTTTATGGCTAGTTGGATCTTTTTTCATTTGGCAATAAACTTGTCAGATTTTAAATTGATATATACGAGTACTATCGTTGTGAAGCATATAACCGGAACTGTAAATTGACTATTCGCATTTTCTTCGGACTAGCCAAAGAGTAATGAAAGGTTTGTTTAAAAAAGTCATTTAGAACCCATTATGTACGCTAACTATCAGAAATTGAACCCAAAACCCATGATTTGAGGAGAAAAGTGTTCCAACAACTAATTTACTTGTGAGTAATAAATAAATTAGATCTTGTACGATGATGTCGATGATAAAGTTAATAGTAAATGATCAAAGATTTAATTAAACCACCTAATATGAACACAAATTTATCCGGCTTAAACACGAAATTTAAGGGGCATAACGCTGCTAAGTAATATGCCTTAATAACGACTCCATACCCTCGCCCGGAATCTTTAATAATTTGCCAAACTTAGAATAATAACTTCCTGGGTTGTTGGCCAATTCTCAATCATGCGACACTAAGTTTGAGGAACTTAGAATTAATTAAATATTTGAAAACGCCTTCAGATAAATCGACAATTTGCCTGCCCTGATCGAAGCGACCTTTACCCATTTCGCAAGCAAAAAATACTGTGTTTACGAGTATTCTTGTTTTATATTCTAGTCTTGGAATATTTTACCAAAAATTTAGGACAACTTATAAGATTTTAAATGAGTCAAGCGTCTTGCCTCAAAATGACGACGAGGTAAAATTACATTTCTGTTTGGTCACAAGGTTGAAAAAAGAAAAGTGGTATGAGGAACAATTGCTATTCGGGGTACTTGTTCAAGATATTGACCGTGACTAATGGCCCAAGTTGGCTCTGGTTTGTGAGGGCAGTAAGTGAGAAAACGATTGTTAGTTCGTAACCCTTAGAAAACTTTTTGTTCTTTCGTCTTTTTGACGAGAGTGAACTCAATACTGCAGTTGTTAGCATGTTGTTTAAATAAAATTGTGGTTTAAAAAGAACCTTTGTTTTACTTTCTTTTCGTATGGTATCCTTCATATATCCAAATTAGTGTTTCGAACAAATAAAATCCCGCGGCTCGGTAAGAATATTGTCTTCATACTCAGTAAGCGAGCCTTCGGGATTTAGAACCTCTGTAGTATGCATGAAATTTGCGTTTCGTCATTGAACGTGTTGGCAACACTTCCGCTTGGCGCGTGAGTGTTGTTACCAGACGAACTCTTTTTCCAGACTGGCACCTTTTTTTTGTGTGCCATCGGATATTGAACCTGACGTCCCCAAGTAGCAATCAAGAATGTTGAAACTTACATACATTTAGAAAATACACCATTAAATCTCGTGGGTCTATCTGTCACTTATTTATTCTAAACAAACAACAATTCAGATGATTTTTATATAAAATAAGAGGAGAAATATTTCGTCAGATCACAATCAAACTTCACGAATGTTGTAAACTTTTTTTTTACAATAAAATATTTTTCTTCCAAAATTTTTCTTTAATGTGTTTCAAGCAAACTCTGTGACTATATAGCAAATGTTATTTTCCATTCAAATAATCCTGGTTTATTTTCCTACAGTAACGAAATAATTTATTATGTTTTCTTTGATATTTTAATGTACCTACTTTTGTTGTGAATTATTGCTTACTGTAAATAATTTCATATTTAAAAAAAAATATACTTTCCATAATACAACACTTATAATAAACATTATTTTAATGGAAGGGCGAGCAGAAGATTACAAACATATAAGAACGTAAAAATACCATTCTATGGATAAAGAGAGCCACTTAACTACGTAACGTATGTGACAAAATAGTTTCATTCATAAATCAAAACATTCATGTATTTGTTCTATACTAGTGTTAATACTATAGCATTCAGCTGAGACAATCATACTTTGCATTCAGATTCTTAAAAACATAGCAAAATTCATTGTCATTCAGCGTCATAATCTATATGAATTGATGTACACATACTATATGCATCAACACTTATGGAAATATAAATTTACAAAAGCATACAATATGACATAGTGTAGCTCATTTCACTTCCAATTTTCAATAATCTTATTTAGGTGATATTTTATTTTATTAAATAGATCAAAAGAACATTTTAAAACCATATAAAAAACGTGATAATAAAATTGACAGTAATTAAAACATTTACATTGTGTACAGAGCATTATTCATGGACAAGGTTTTCTTAAAACAATAGCAAATATATGCGTCGTACGTCCCTTTGATAAGCCTTAAAACTAGGATGTGGATTAATAAACACTCTTATATCAATCCTTTGCATTTAGTAAATGGGCAATGAAATATAACACGCTGTTTTTCGAGTGACCATATTCATCACTGATCTTCTAACTGTCAAAATGCTTTGATATGTTTGTCGTAAATTCAAATTTGAAAATTTAAATTCTCAATACTATTATCCGATATTGTTCAAGAAAGCGTAGTAAATTCAAAGTTCTTGTTTCGTGAAGTCATATTCTTGCTTAAAACGACGTAAACAAAATTAATGATACTAAATCACACCTTTGCGATGTAAACATAAGAATTTATTTCTTGAAAAATTTAAACGATTTTAAAACGCACCATGATTGCTTAGAATATTTGAAAAGGTTAAGTTTTTTATCGGCGATCAAAAGAAAATTGAATGGTTATTTTTTTCGACACTCATAATTTTCAATCTTTTTGGGCGTTTTCAATACTTGTAGGAAATTTATTTCTGAAATAATGTCAGTTAATTTAATTTCCCTTTGTATAGTTTAAACTGCCTCCTACGTAAATTTTAACGTGAGTTATATTAGAGTCTAAGTTGGACACGGATAAAATTCTTCGAGGTAAGTTTTAGATTACCTAAATCATTGGTTTCAGGCACGATATATTTTTTGTAATAATAAGAAAAATCAAAGTGAGGTGCACTTCGGGAACTTCACCAGAATTTCCTGTAAATGTGGGGGTACATCAAGGATCGATACTCAGTCCACTACTGTTCATCTTAGTCATGGGCTATTTAACTAACCAGGAAACGAACAGTCTCTTAAAGATCCTACTATTTGCAGACGATATCGTATTAATAAGTAAAAAACATGAAAACCTGCAAAATAGGCAATCTCCACGGATCTTCCTCGAATAACAACCCTAGGAAGACCAAATAATTCAAGGGTGGTGCAAAAAGATAACCTGATGCAGAGGCACGGCCTGGGGGACGTAGTCCGGGACAGAAGATCATACAACCTAAAGACGAGGAGAGCTGACCCCAACAGTCTTCGCAGACAGTGAGTTGGGGTGGAGCCAGGGAGAAGAAGAAAAATGCAAGTTTGTTTGGATGTATCCAGTCTATAAATAAAATTTTGAAACATTTGACGGACCGTGGGGGCAGTGAAAACCGAACTGAGTGGAGTTTTTTTCAAACATAATGAGATAATTTCATTAAATATTAAAGCGTTACATTAATAAGATGACCACCGTGGCCTTATTATTGTGCATTATTTATTTACATTAAAAAAACTGGTTAGTTATTTGTAAGAAATTACCATTTGAAATTGAACTTGTCAGCAATTTTTTAACATCAGATAAGGAAAAATAAATAAATATCTAAAATAAGACTGCTGTGTTTATTTCTACAATTTAAGTGTGATGTTAAAACCAATAGTCAGGATATTTAGCTTTAAAAAAGTTTTTGTACTACTAGAAATAATAAGATATATCAAAGCAGGGACTGCAGTAACGAATATCTGACGTTCTTAAATACTTAACGCTGAGGAAAAAGTCAATAATTTTGTAAATATTTTGATCTCAAATATCACAAATTTGCCAGAATGTTCGTCTATCAAGAAATGTATCTTTAAAACATTTGTAAAAAAAACACATCTTATTTCCGACTGGTGCATTTCGGGGTTGATCAAAAATTGGGTTAAAATTCAATACCGAGGTTATAGTTAGTTCCTTGAGAAAAATAGTACAAATGTAGAGCATGATGATGAACAGAAGTTAAAAGCCTGTTCTATTTGTTATAAACTCGAATACTTGGTTGTTTTTTCCTGGCCACTTTCATGAACATCTTCGCATGAAGAATTTATATATATTTAGAAGTATGATATTAATGCATGAAGGGGATTCCGTTTAAAAAAAAAAAAAAAGGAGGCTTGGATTATTTTTCATATAGCATACACATGTGTATATGATATATACGAGTACGTACATCTTAATTTGAATATTTAAAAAATCTGTCTTTTTACATAAATTTTTTACATAAAATTAAACAGGAGACTTTGATTATTACATAAAATAAAAAAGGAGACTTTGATTATTACATAAAATAAAAAAGGAGACTTTGATTATTACATGAAATTAAAAAGGAGACTTTGATTTTTACATAAAATAAAAAAGGAGAATTTGATTATTACATAAAATAAAAAAGGAGACTGATTATTTTTCATATACACATGTGTATATGATATACTCGTATATGTACATTTTAATTCGAATATTTGAAAGTCTGTCTTTTTACATTTATTTTTTACATAAAATAAAAAAGGAGACTTTGATTATTATGTAAAATTAAAAAGGAGACTGATTATTTTTCATATACACATGTGTATATGATATATACGTACATTATAATTCAAATATTTGAAAAATCTGTTCTTTTACATACATTTTTTACTATCGTAAGTAACCGGAGAGTTTTATTCTAAGTTTACTTGACAGAAAAACTAGCTCCGCTTTGTTTTAAATTTCACAAAGTGAAAAAAAATGTTTAGATTAAATTTTAGGAAAGCTTTTGAGCAAAACTTCCAAGAGCTTAAATAAAAAAACATGAATTTAAAGTTCATTATATGAAAAAGTGAAACTCTGTTTTCTGTTTATTTTGCCGAATACGTAGGTTATATTATTAAAACTGCCGGTTTCTTAAATAAGCGTTGACTTTTATTTCATCTTAAGCCCTGTAGAACTATACCGTGCCTTTTTATGAATCAAGAATTTTCCAGAATGTGCTTTTATGTTGCTGTTTCAAGTCTGTTCTGTGTCAAGCAAGCAAAAAATGGAAATAGTATTATACAGTGTTACTTAAACTTTATTTTGCTTGGTTTTGAAATTGTTCATTCATGAAATGGACCAATTTTATAAAAATTATCATAGTATACATGTGTTTTGTTTTTTTACTGTGTTGAATTCTTTAATTAGCGAATGTTTTTTTGCCATTCGTGTTTTATCTTATCTGTAAAAGCTTTTCATTAGGCTAACATGTATATATATATTGTTTTTCTATTTCACTGTACATTATACAACTTGGCAAGATTATTGCCAAATGGGAGTCTTTTCTAACCAATCATAAATTTGTTTACTGTGTTGGGTAAAATATTTAAATATGACCTTTATACCAAGAAAATATAATTAAAAAAAAAAAATTGTTACATAAAAAGAAGACAGGAATCACTTGATAATGTCAATATAGCAATTGTATCCGTGGCTAAGTGACAGAAGGTATATTAGAAAGAATGATAATCGGGGTTCTAGAAAATATTTATTATCGAAACGATATCTGCAACACACCAATGACAGAGAGAATTGAATATTAGTTGGAAGATCGTTCAAGAGTCAAAACTTTACGTAACTATAGAAGTTTAGGAGAGGAACACGAATATACATTTTATATCAACGAGGCTCGTATGCCAGTGGTGTATGTAAGTGACGAGACTCGTATGCCAGTGGTGTATGTAAGACTCGTATGCTAGTGGTGTATGTAAACATTAGGTTATTTTAAATATTTAAACGTTCAAAAATATGTTTTTTTTTTAATTTTGCTTTCAAAAAATTTCCCTATCTCATTTCTTCTCGTGATTTTAATTTAAAGGAAAGGTTTAGGAATCATTACTCATTGACTGTAAAGTGCACAAAAAACGTTGGGGGAAAAATGTAAAGTTTATTCCAATAAATAGAATTAAAAATTGATTTTTTAATATACTCGTAAATGAGTTTATTATTCATCCTGTAATTAATGGATATCAGTGAATAAATCCTGCTATAATTGTAAATACAGTCTATATATTCCCAGCACTGAAGATTACCGAAAGACTTTCGATAACATGCGGAAAAATAATTCGAACGTGTTTTTTTTGGAGTGGAATCATGGACCCTCAAAGTAAGTAGTATGAACCAACTGCAAGCATTCGAAATATGGATGCACCGGAGAATGCTACGGATACCCTGGACAGATAATGTCAGCAACACAAGGGTTCTTCAAAGAGCCGAAGTTGATAGAGAGTTGCTGACTAATATTAAAATCCGAAAGGTGTCCTACTTGGGTCATGTACTTAGAGGAGCAAAGTACAAATTACTGCACCTGATCATCCAAGGCAAAATATAAGGCCAAAGAGGTGTTGGCAGGAGGCAAATCTCCTGCCTCCATAATATACGTGATTGGAGTGGCATAAGGGGCGTTGGAAATCTTTTTCGGGCTGCCGGGGACAAAGATATCTCTGTTACTCTCAAGTGATATTCAACGTTGGGGACATGATACTGAGAAGAAGAAGATTGCTAGAAAGAATTATAATATAATAGTTTCTAAAAACTGGCGATCACGGGGATAGTTATGGAAAGCGGTCAAGAGGAATGCGTCTTAGAAAATGGACGAATGAAATAAAGGGAGAAACAGGATGTTCTTTAAGCGCTGCATTCAACATGTACCAGGACCGAGAGCAATAGAAACAGAACTTACGGAAGGAATGGAGACAGAAAAAATCCTCGCTATGTAATATAATTAATCAAAGTAGGTATGTAAATGGATGAAGAAAAATCGAAGATTATAGTTATTTAAAGAGGTCTGGTAAGAAAATATATGTGAGGAATGGACTAAGAGAAACTAGAGCTGGTTGATGATTTCTGTTATCTAGGTAGTATGTTTACGTGTGACGGACGAGTTGAATAGGTAAAGAAACAAGAACTGTGACAAGGAACATGGTAAATGGTGCACTTAATGTAATAACCATGTACAATAACCGAACTTTTTAAAAAGTAGCAATAATAAAAATATATAATAGTGCTCTCGAGCACACCTTTATATACGGAAGTAAACTTGGTAGATGGAGGATAAAATTATGATTAAAGCTGTGAAGATATGTGCACTGCGAATAATTTGTGGAGAGTCAATATATTAAAGACAACAGTAATATAATTTCAAGTTAATACGCTTCAGGCTGAACTTACAGTCCTGTTCGTAGTTGAGGGAAACATCTTCCACGCGCTTCTGAGGACGAATTGTGCGCTCAGCTCGAAAAGTAGAGTTATCTACATAATATTTATATAATACGCATTTCGTTATCATTCCTAAAAACGTATTGACCTGTAATTTCTAACGACAACTATGGAAATCTCTTATCTTGTCACTTGGCTTTTAAATTGATGTTTTTTTTAAGGTAAACAATGTTTAAGAAAAACTTAATAAAAAAGTATAGAAGAGAGTTTATAAAATGAAAGCAATAAAATATATCGCACCATTTCCTTTTTAATGTTTTTTTAAATAATTACCTTTATTTCGTATATATTTTCGGTCCAGAGGAAACATTAAACTACCCATAAATTGTCACAATTGAACCACAACAATTAAATATTCTTCATTTATTTATTTTGAAATTAAATATTCTTTATTTATTTTGATATATCTTTTTTTATTTCATGAATAACTCCATGACTTCGTTAAAAGAATGTTGGTGTTCAATGCGGGAGGTTTGGGTTCAGATTAAAGGTAACAGTCGGTTATTTCTTCAACAGGCAATTTAACACTTTTCTGACCTCAAAAATATTTTCATGAGCTAGTCTATGAAACCTGAGGGATGCGGGCTCGATTCTTGTTGGTATTAATTTCTTTAAAAAATGTTCCAGTTTACTTTTTTTCTAAAGGCGCCTTATATATTTTTTGTTGGTTGAAAGATATTTTCAAATCACAATAAACCTGCAAGTTTATATATATATATATATATATATATATATATATATATATATATATATATATATATATATATATATATATATATATATATATATATATATATATATATATATATATATATATATATATATATATATATATATATATATATATATATACTGTATACATTGAAAATATCATACAATATAAAAAAATGGTAAGCACTCATCAGGAACGTTTTTAATTTCAATCCAGATCCCCAAATATCATTTAAATTTTTTTTGTAATATGTTAATACTCGTATATAAGAAATAAAAACAACAGTTTAAAGATTTACACTTACACTTCAATAATAATTTACACTTTAATACAACAAAACTAATGTATTCTCCTTCCCTATCATGCTGCTATGCTTAAATACTTTTGAAAACGTTAAGAATTCTATATTTAAGTCTAACCACCAACTACAAGATTCCCGCAACTTTTCGCAATTCGCAATAACACTCATATATAGCAATGCTCTACTACGAAAAGAGCCATTGCTTCATTGTTTATGTGAGCTTTTAAACAGGAAATGACTTTAAATTTGCTGGTAATGCGTTATTCGTCCTTAGAGCTTAAAAAATATAATGCCTTTGTACAAAAAAAGTGTTCATACTTTTGACGTTAATTCCTTCAATCATGGGCATGGTGAAGGTGTCCGTTTTTTTCCAATTTTAAAAATGAGCACCAAAAATAAAACAAAATGGTAAAGATTATACGTCATTCGAAAGAAAATTTTCTGCTCTACAAGAAATTGTGTTTGCTTTTACGTTACATATATTATTTTATTTGATGACGAGCCTTCAAAATGGAATGTCAAGTAGGCGAAAGTGAGCATTTTCGACACCTCCATCTGATCGCGTTCAATCGAGGAAATAATGCTGCCAAAGTTGCTCGCGATATTTGCGAAGTGTACGGTGAAGGTGCTTTTAATAAAAGGACAGATCGTATATGGTTTTTGCGTTTCAAAGACGGTAATTTCGACCTGAAAGACATGGAGGGTTCCGGACAACCAGTGGACTTCGATAAGGACAGCTTATACCATATTATTCATAAAGATCCCCTCCAAACAACCGTAGAATTGGCTGAGCAGATAAATTGTAGTCACAGAACTGTATACAACCATCTAAAATCAATAGGCAAAGTCCAGAAGTTTGGCGCTTGGGTTCCACATGTTTTGAGTGAAAACAACAAAAATCAACGTTCGACAATTTCTGCTGGTTTGCTCACGCGTCATCGAGCTACGCATGGCCACAAGCAAAGGTTCCTTTACCGCATCAGTACTGGTGATGAAAAATAGTGCCTTTATGCGAATATGAAGAAACGTAAAGAATGGGGGAGTTATGGTCAACAAGCAACCACCAGAGCGAAACAAAGTTTGCATCCGCGCAAGACGATGATTTACATCTGGTGGGATTGGCAAGGTGTCATCCACTACGAGATACTTGAACGCAATCAGACAGTCAACGCGAAGCTATACATTCTGCAAATGCAGCGGCTCAACACTGCAATTGAACGAAAAAGGCCGGATCGGCAATATGGCATTATTCTGCAACACGATAACGCCCGCCCTCATATCGCCAACATTACGAAAAATGCCATTCAAACGCTTGGTTGGGAAGTCTGGCTGCACCTTTAATATTCTCCAGACCTTGCGTCGTCGACTTTCCACCTTTTCCAGTCACTTTCGAACAATTTACGTGGTGTTTCCTTTAATAATGACGTCGAATTGCGGACATGGTTGGACGAATTCCTCGAGTCAAGACCGGATGATTTTTATCGCACACGCATTGAAAAACTTGTATAACGTTGGCAAGAAGTTGTAAATAATGAAGAACAATACATTATTGACTAATTTGTTGTAAAATAAAGAAGGAGAATACATTATTGACTAATTTGTTGTAATTTTTTTTGTTGTGTCCTCATGTTCTCTTCATTTGGAAAAAACGGACACAACTTATGTTAACACCCAATATATACTCAAACCGAATAATATTCAAATCTGCTAAGATGATAGTTCACAACAGTATTTTAGTACGTACTTTTATGTATGACAGAGAAACGTTGACATGAAAAAAGACTGAAAGGAACCGAATAGGTTTTGAGCAAATGCGTTAATTGAGATACATGAGGCGATAAAATTTGACAAAATATTAATGGAAGTGTTTAAGGATGAATATGAAATTAAGGGTGATGTATTGAGTAAGATGAATAGAAGCACTCTGAGATGGTAAAGACATGTAAAACGAATGAATGAAGAAATGTGGTAGAGGAAGAACAATCAAAATATGGTTGGGTCAAATGAGTTATATTTGAAATAAAAATAATTAAGAAGGCAGATAAATTGTCGAAGTTTTATGAGAAGACGTAAAAGGGACAAAGGATGTGTGTCGAGATAGGAAATTCTGGCACTCTGTCCTCTGTGTCAACAGGGAAAAGATGTGATGATATGGATGGATCCACATATATTCCTCCGACTTTTGTTCCTAGATTAATACGTGTGATCAATTATTATATGAGCTTCACCAATAGGTACGCCAAACGGTTAATCGGGTCTGGTAGGGAAAATTTGTTGACTCCTTATACTTCAGGCTTTTTGACTTCTTATAAGAGTGGGGTAGGAGGGAATTATAAATTCCATACCATATATTTACGCGATGTCTTAGCAATATTTCCGCCACTAACTAGTTACTTTGACTAGTCACTAGATAGGACTAGTCACTAGATAGGGTTAGTCACTTTGAAGTTTCTTATATACGAGTAAGTACTGACCCAACAGGACTTGACACTTAGGGCCGAATATTTTGGATATATTATGTCAAAATATCAAGCATTTTTGATATCAAAATATACAGATTTCAACATGATTATCACATATTTGTACTACTGAATCAACATTATGATAATAATGTGTCTTTAGAGGAATGAAAAAAAAACATCGCGTTCGTGAGGTGTTATCGTATGTTATGAAACAGCGCTTTCGTATTTGTGTATAATACGAGTATAATAGAACACTCGATGTGTTACTGCCGTCGTAAGCAAAAACGCAGCTAACGGGAAAAAATCAGAAATTTAACTAAGTATGAGACAATATCCCATATCAAATTCTGAACCATTATCCATAAAAAAAACACAGAAAACCATTTATTTCAACACAAAAATCGGCATAATGTATTTTTAAATTTTACAAAATACTAGGTTTTTTTCTAAGCTTTTTTTGTTTATGAATCGCGACATTTTTAAGCAGCAATGAAAAACATAAAAGTGCAGTTTTCTCAAAACTTAACTTTTGCCATTAGCTGCATTTTTGCTTATGAGGGCCGCATAGAGTACAAATTTGTCGATCTATAGAAATGTGGAAATCTCCTCCAGCCAACCAGAAAGAAACAAACTTACCCGAAAGATAGATATCAAACCCACCCGAAAGACAGGCGTCTTACAAATTTTGCAATGGAGGTTGTCCGTTGTGTTTTTTGTAAATATATTGATTTTCCTTCCCCTATTGTCAAGAATATTATTTAACTGAATACGAAAGCCGTTTGATTGATTTGGGTATGGTTTTGTAATTCGTAGCGCTAAATTATTAACAGATACCTTTGTGTTCTGATTTTGTATATCTCTCAAATAGGGTTCTGTATTATGAAAACCATCAGGTATAATATATATATATATATATATATATATATATATATATATATATATATATATATATATATATATATATATATATATATATATATATATATATATATATATATATATATATATATATATATATATATATATATATATATATATATATATATATATATATATATATATATAAACCTTATGTAAAAGAAAATTAAGCATAGCTTCTTCCGATTTCTCTACATGAACGACTATAGTTATTATCCCTGGCTTAATTCTTGTATATTCTTAGTATATAGTAGATGCTTAATTAATTAAATGACACTGGGAAGCGCAGATCTCTGCGAATAATTGACCACTTTTTGTACTTACAAGTAATCTTGTTTACCCATCTATGCTCATTGATTTACATGCTTCGTATATTTTGTTCTTACAAGTAATCTTGTTTACTCATCTATGCTCATTGGTTTACATGTTTCGTATATTTTGTTCTTACAAGTAATCTTGTTTACCCATCTTTGCTCATTGGTTTACATGCTTCGTATATTTTGTTCTTACAAGTAATCTTGTTTACCCATCTATGCACATTGGTTTACATGCTTCGTATATTTTGTTCTTACAAGTAATTTTGTTTACTCATCTATGCTCATTGGTTTACATGCTTCATATATTTATCTGATACTTTATACCCAAAGTTTGATCTATAGAGCTCTATTCATAACTAACTTGGATTTTTCAATGCCAAGAGGAAATAAGTTACATTTCTAAGTCTGCGTATTCCCTGATATAAGTTTTTACTATCGTTTTTTATACTATTTAGTCACCACCTTCCCGTTCTTACTCTCAAAGTATCTGTATATAATATATACTCGTATTAATGCTGTTTTATTTTTAATCAGTCAATATTAAAAATATAACACCATGTGTAACACCATTTTTATGGAATTTGAATTCTCAAAGGGTAACGTATGCTTTCTTACATTTCAAAGGTTTTTTTAACATCACCCTTTTTTATAATTTTATTCATATATTTATAAGTTTTTCTTGATTTTCAATAAGTTTTTCTTGATTTTTTGTATTTGTTTTGTGTGTTTACGAGTATTTTACTTTTCAAAATTCTTTTTGTGTGAAGTAGAAAAAACATACCGTACAAATAATTGTACAATTCATTAAATATAATTATAATGTTATCATTTCAAAATTGGTTACCAAAATCAAATAGTTTAACAGCCACACACTTTCTTGTTTACCTTATATTTTACTACAGATTTAGAAAAAAGCTGATGGATAAAATTTGTTAACAAATCGAAAATCTGAAGGATAAATTGTTGAAACTGTCACTTAAGCTTTGGTCAGCTTCCAGATACCCTAGGTCAATATTATATTGCATAAAACTTTACCTAGTAGATTTATTGCCGTACGGTCACCTCTTTTAATTAGCCAACAAAATGTTTTAAAAAACCTTGAAGTCCAAACCAGACCGGATTTTTTTAAAAATCTGAATACCAACGAGAATTAAAGTCACAACCCCTAAGCTGGAATGCGGGTATTTTACCTACAATATAACGGATGTGTTCAGGTAGTATTTCTGTAAATTGATTATTATATATTTTTTGTAATTATTTTTAAAATTAAAACAAGTGCATCAAATCTGACTGCGACTTAGTGTCATTTGGAATTGATGAGCATTATAATCAGTCAATATTATCAAACAATATTGGACAAAAGAACTTATCCTATTGTGCCCTCTCCTTCTGACTTCAAAATACCCATCTTGGATACATATCTAGAGATAAAAAGAACAATTGATTAAAATTTTAATATGAAGCGAATCGGATTGAAGCGCTAAGATATTGTATAAAATAATACTTGCTTTTCCGAATTCAATTTTTACGTGGAACATTTTTTTGTGAAATGGGTTTGTTTTTTTTTTTAATATTAATATTTTTATTTGAAAAATATCCATAAAAGGAATTTTAAATATTTCTAGGCCAGTAACAAAATGTATAAGATAGTTCTTTCTTTTTGGAGGTTTTTATTTTATGTTAGAAACTACGGGTTCAGTTTTTATTTTTAACAAAAAAAATCTATAAGGAACTTGATCGTTGGTTGGAAAAAAAATAATAGGCTCCTTAGGTAATTTTCCCTTCTTCTTCTTCCTCTTGGTTTAGGTAGTATGACCTGTTTGTGACGGTGGGCTGTCCTGGGATGATGACGTCCAGCTGTCCTTCCATCTTTTCAGCGGCCTTCCTGTTAATCTTCTGTTGTAAGGGTTTTCAGTCTTAGCGATTCTTGCCAGTCTTATATCCTCCACGCGGTCCACATGATCCCTCCAGAAGCGCCTTCTGTATCTTCCTCACCTCATTATGTCTTCAACAACACATACATACCTTATCGTCTTATTTCTGGTCCAATCTCTAAGAATTCTGCATACGATGGAGCGTAGGGTTCTCATTTCTGACATTTCTGTAATTTTTCCACATTTTCATAATCAGTTTAAGGAAATTATTATTTGAAACAAAATTAAACGACTGTTTTTGATTCTGCAACATAAGGCTTGAAGATATAGAGCTACATGTTGGAGGGTTTAAAGGGGTATTGTATGGGAATCTTCAGTGTTGTATGAGTTGTAAAAACATCGAAAGTAAATGTTTATGTAAACCTTGGCATCACTTTGTGAATTGGACCTGCAACGCCTTCAAACCATTGTGATCCTTTTTAGCCAATTAAAAATGCTAATAATTTTGATCTTAAGTGTCAAACGTCTGCCGGAATGCACCTCAACTTTTAGTGGGACTGACAAGAATCGACTAATATAATTAGTATCTAAGAACCATTTTTTGTGAAAAAAAAAGCAAGTTATATGCTATTTGATTTTAATTTATTTATTTTTAAACGATCGTTGCTGGGCCTCATAGTAAAAAAATATTTAGCCATTCCAATGTCAAATCA